>CM045749.1:480000-612500 GCA_024760905.1 Plotosus lineatus
TTGCCTGGTAGTTCCAACCTCAGCATCCTACGACCAATATACTCACTATCCCTCCTCTGTACATGTCCAAACCATCTCAATCTAGCCTCTCTGACTTTGTCTCCAAAACATCTAACATGTGCTGTCCCTCTGATGTACTCATTTCTGATCCTATCCATCCTCGTTACTCCCAAAGAGAAGCTCAACATTTTCATCTCTGCTACCTCCAACTCTGACTCCTGTCTTTTCCCCAGGGCCACTGTCTCTAAACCATACAACATTGCTGGCCTCATCACCGTCTTGTACACTTTTCCCTTCATTCTTGCCGATACTCTCCTATCACACATCACACCGGACACTTTTCTCCATCCATTCCAACCTGCCTGCACGCGCTTCTTCACCTCTTTTCCACACTCTCCATTGCTCTGGATTGTTGAGCCGAAGTACTTAAAATCCTCCACCTTCTTTATCTGTGCCCCCTGTAACCTCAAAGTTCCTCTTGGGTCCTTGTCGTTCACACACATGTATTCTGTCTTACTAAGACTAACCTTCAATCCCCTCCTTTCCAGGGCATACCTCCACCTCTCTAGATTTCCCTCCACTTGGTCTCTGCTCTCACTACAGATCACTATGTCATCTGCAAACATCATAGTCCATGGAGATTCTTGTCTAACCTCATCTGTTAGCCTGTCCATCACCATAGCAAACAAGATGGGGCTGAGAGCTGACCCTTGATGCAGTCCCACCTCCACCTTGAACTCTTCTGTCACACCGACAGCACACCTCACCACTGTCTTACATCTCTCATACATGTCCTGCACCACTCTAACATACTTCTCTGCCACTCCAGACTTCCTCATACAATACCACAGTTCTTCTCTCGGCACCCTGTCAAATGCTTTCTCCAGATCCACAAAGGCACAATGCAGCTCCTTCTGACCTTCTCTGTACTTCTCTATGAACATCCTCAAAGCAAACACTGCATCTGTGGTGCTCTTTCTTGGCATGAAACCAAACTGTTGTTCACAAATGCTGACCTCTGCCCTTAGTCTTGCTTCCACTATTCTTTCCCATAGCTTCATTGTATGGCTCATCAACTTTATCCCTCTGTAGTTGCCACAACTCTGTACATCGCCCTTGTAAGTGACTGTACAGTCATTTGTGTATGTGTGTGTATGAAGTTATTTGTGTCTTGTGAAAAGTTATTTGTATGTGTGTGTCTGTGAACAGTGTCAGGGTCGGCAATTATCTGCGTGTATGTGTGTGAATGTTCGTATGTGTGTGTGTGTGTGTGTGTGTGTGTGTGTGTGTGGGCGTGCATGTGTGAACAGTTATTTGTGCGTGTATGCGTGTGAACAGTAATTGGTGTGTGTGGGTGTGTGAACAGTTATTGGTATATATGTGTGTGTGTCAGTAAAGTTATTTTTGTGTGTGTCTGTAAACACATTTGTGTATTTTTGTGTATGTGTGTCCGTGAACACTAATTTGTGTATGTTTGTGTGTGTGAACAGTCCTTTCTGTGTGTGCGTATGCATGTGAACAGTTATTTGTGTGCATGTGTGAACATTTATGTGTGAGTGAATGTTTGTGTGAGAGCGAGAGAGGAAGAAAATAATTGTGTGTGTGTGACTGTCCGTGTGTGTGTGTGACTGTTCATATGTGTGAGTTCGTGTGTGAAATAATTCGTGTGTGTGTGTGTGTGTGTGTGTATGGGGGCTGACGAAACAGTTATCAATGTGTGTGTTGAGTACAGTTTTTTGTGTGTGTTTGTAAACACATTTGTGTAGTTGTGTGTGGACAGTTGTTCGTGTGTGAGAGAGAGAAAGAAAACAATTGTGTGTGTGAATGGTTGTGTAAATGATTGTGTGTGTGTGAAGTTAAGTCTGTGTGTGCGTATGTCTATGTGAACAGTTGTGTGTCTGTGTGTGTGTTAATGACTGGGTAAATGATTTTGTGTGTGTGTGTCTGAACAGTTATTTCTGTGTGTGTGTGTGTATGTCTGTGTGAACAGTTGTATGTGTGTAAGAGAGAGAGAGAGAGAGAGAGAGAGAATTATTTGTGTGTGTGTCTCTGAACAGTTATTTCTGTGTGTGTGTGTGTGTGTGTGTGTGTGTGTGCGCGTGTGTAAATGGCTGTATAAATGATTGTGTGTGTGCATGTGTGTGAAATTAATTCAGTGTGTGCATATGTCTGTGTGAACAGTTTTGTGTGTGTGTGTGTGTGTGTGTGTGTGTGTGTGTTAATGACTGTGTAAATGATTTTGTATGTGTGTGTGTGTGTGTGTGTTTGTGAACAGTTATTTCTGTATGTGCGTATGTCTGTGTGAACAATTGTGTGTGTGTTTGTGTGGGAGTTTGTGTGTGAGAGAGAGAAAGAAAGCAATTGTGTGTGAACAGTTGTGTGCATATGCCTGTGTGAACGATGGTTAGTGTGTGTGAGTATGTGTCTGAACAGTTGTGTGTGTGTGTGTGTGTGTGTGTGTGTGTGTGAGAGAATGTTCCTGTGTGTGCGTGTTAACAGTTGTGTGTGTGTGTTTGTGTGTGTGTATTTGAGTTTTCGTGTGAGACAGAAAAAAAAAACAATTGTGTGTGAGTGTGAACATTTAGTTGTGTGAGTGTGAAATTGAGTGTAGTTGTGAAGTGTTGTGTCTGTGTTTGTGACTGTACAGTCATTTGTGTAGTGCGTGTGTATGAATTGATGTGTCTGTGAATACTTATTTGTGTACGTGTGAGTGTGTGTGTGAGACGGAATGTGTGAACAGTTATTTGTGTTTGTGTGTGTGTGAACAGTTATTTGTGTGTGCATATGTCTGTGTGAACAGTTGTGTGTGTGTGTGTGTGTGTGTGCGCATGTGTGAGAATGTTCCTGTGTGTGTGTGCGCGCGTGTGTGTGTGTGAACAGTTAGTTGTGTCTGTATAAAATTATGTGTGTTTGAAAAGTTATTTTTGTGTGTGTGTGTGTGTGTATGTAAGAGAGAGAGAGACAGAGAATTATGTGTGTGTGTCTGTGAACAGTTATTTCTGTGTGTACGTCTGTGTGAACAGTTGAGTGTGTGTGTGTGTATGAACAGTCATGTGTGTGAGAGAGAGAGATAGAAAGTGTGTGTGTGTGTGTGTGAAGATAATTCATTGTGTGCGTATGTCTGTGTGAACAGTTATTTGTGTGAACAGTTGTGTGTGCGTGCGTGTGTGTGTGAACAGTTAGTTATGTGTCTGTGTGAATTTGTGTGTTTGAAAAGTTATTTGTGTGTGTATGAACAGTTGTGTGTGTATGTGTACGTGTGTGAGAGAGAGAGAATTATTTCTGTGTGTGCATATGTCTGTGTGAACAGTTGTGTGTGTGTGTGTGTGTGTGTGTGTGTGTGTAAATTTTCCTGTGTGTGTGAACAGTCGTGTGTGTGTGTGTGAACAGTAATTTGTGTGAGAGAGAGAAAGAAAACAATTGGTGTGTGAATGGCTGTGTAAATGATTGTGTGTGTGTGTGTGTATGAAGTTAATTCAGTGTGTGCGTATGTCTGTGAACAGTCGTGTGTGTGTGTGTGCATATGTCTGTGTGAACAGTTGTGTGTGTGTGTGTGTGTGTGTGTGTGTGAACAGTTATGTGTGTGTAAATTTTCCTGTGTGTGTGAACAGTTGTGTGTGTGTGTGTGTGTATGAACAGTTATTTGTGTGTGAGAGAGAGAGAAAGAAAACAATTGTGTGTGTGTGTGTGTGTGTGTGTGTGTGTGTGTGTGTGTGTGAATGGCTGTGTAAATGATTTTGTGTGTGTGTGTGAAGTTAAATCAGTGTGTGCGTATGTCTGTGTGAACATTAAAAATGCAAATGGTCAAAACAAAATTCATACCGGATCGGTCGAGGCCCGGGTTAGTGATGAGTCTCAAGTTAGAAATTGAAGGCGTGATGGTCAATGTTGTTAGTGTTGATGCCCCACAGGCAGGATGTGAGCTAGAAGAGAAGGAGAGATTCTGGAGAGAGTTAGATGAAGTGATGCAGAGTACCCCCAGAGGTGAAAGAATGGTCATTGGTGCAGAGTTCAATGGACATGTTGGTGCAGGCAACACAGAAGGACAGATGTTGATCGATTTTGCAAAAAGGATGGAAATGGCTGTGGTGAATACTTTCTTCAAGAAGGAACAGGAGCATAGGGTGACTTATGAAAGCGGAGGTAAGAGCACACAGGTAGACTACATCTTGTGTAGGCGATGTAATTTGAAGGAAGTCAGTGACTGCAAAGTAGTAGTGGGTGAGAGTGTTGCCAAACAGTATAGGATGGTGGTGTGCAGGATGACGCTGATGGTGAGAAAGGTGAAAAAGGCAAAGGCAGAGCAGAAGACAAAGTGGTGGAAGCTGAAAAAGGAAGAGTGTCTTGTTGTCTTCAAGGACGAGTTGAAACAGGCTTTGGGTAGTCAGGAAGTGCTTCCAGATGACTGGACAACCACAGCCAATGTGATCAGGGAGACCGGTAGGAGAGTACTTGGTGTGTCATCTGGAAGGAAAGTAGATAAGGACACTTGGTGGTGGAATGAGGAAGTGCAGGAGTGTGTACAAAAGAAGAGGTTCGCTAAGAAGTGGGACACAGAGAGGACCGAAGAGAGTAAACAGGAGTACAGGGAGACACAGCGTAAGGCGAAAGTAGCGGTGTCAAAGGCCAAACTGAGGGCGTATGATGACTTGTATGATAGGTTGGACAGTAAAAAGGGAGAAAATGATTAATACAGGTTAGCACCGCAGAGAAATAGAGATGGGAAAGACGTGCAGCAAGTTCGAGTGATAAAGGACAAAGAGGGAAATGTATTGACTGATGACAGAAGTGTGCTGGGAAGATGGAAAGAGTACTTTGAAGAGCTGATGAATGAGAAAAATGAGAGAGAAAAAAAAAAAAAAAAAAAAAAGAGTAGAAGGGGTGACCGTTGAGGACCAGGAAGTAGCAAAGATTAGTAAGGGTGAAGTGAGGAGGGCATTGAAGAGGATGAAGAATGGAAAGGCAGTTGGCCCTGATGACATACCAGTTGAGGTATGGAAGTGTCTTGGGGAGGTAGCAGTAGATTTTCTGACAAGGATATTCAACAAGGTCTTAGAAAGTGAGCAGATGCCGGAGGAATGGAGAAGTGTGCTTGTGCCCATTTTTAAGAACAAGGGAGATGTACAGAGTTGTGGCAACTACAGAGGGATAAAGTTGATGAGCCATACAATGAAGTTATGGGAAAGAATAGTGGAAGCTAGACTAAGGGCAGAGGTCAGCATTTGTGAACAACAGTTTGGTTTCATGCCAAGAAAGAGCACCACAGATGCAGTGTTTGCTTTGAGGATGTTCATAGAGAAGTACAGAGAAGGTCAGAAGGAGCTGCATTGTGCTTTTGTGGATCTGGAGAAAGTATATGACAGGGTGCCGAGAGAAGAACTGTGGTATTGTGTGAGGAAGTCTGGAGTGGCAGAGAAGTATGTTAGAGTGGTGCAGGACATGTATGAGAGATGTAAGGCAGTGGTGAGGTGTTCTGTCGGTGTGACAGAAGAGTTCAAGGTGGAGGTGGGACTGCATCAAGGGTCAGCTCTCAGCCCCTTCTTGTTTGCTATGGTGATGGACAGGCTGACAGACGAGGTTAGACAAGAATCTCCATGTACTATGATGTTTGCAGATGACATAGTGATCTGTAGTGAGAGCAGAGAACAAGTGAAGGAAAATCTATAGAGGTGGAGGTATGCCCTGGAAAGGATGGGAATGAAGGTTAGTCTCAGTAAGACAGAATACATGTGTGTGTGAATGACAAGGACCCAAGAGGAACGGTGAGGTTACAGGGGGCAGAGATAAAGAAGGTGGAGGATTTTAAGTACTTCGGCTCAACAATCCAGAGCAATGGAGAGTGTGGAAAAGAGGTGAAGAAGCGCGTGCAGGCAGGTTGGAATGGATGGAGAAAAGTGTCCGGTGTGATGTGTGATAGGAGAGTATCGGCAAGAATGAAGGGAAAAGTGTACAAGATGGTGATCAGGCCAGCGATGTTGTATGGTTTAGAAACAGTGGCACTGGGGAAAAGACAGGAGTCGGAGTTGGAGGTAGCAGAGATGAAAATATTGAGGTTCTCTTTGGGAGTAACGATGATGGATAGGATCAGAAACGAGCACATCAGAGGGACAGCACATGTTAGATGTTTTGGAGACAAAGTCAGAGAGGCTAGATTGAGATGGTTTGGAAATGTACAGAGTGTGTGTGTGTGTGTGTGTGTGTGTGTGTGTGTGTGTGTCAGTACAGTTATTTGTGTGTCTATGAAAAGTTTTTTGTGTGTGTCTGTCAACATATATTTCTGTATTTGTGTGTGCGTGCGTGTGAACAGTTAGTTGTGTGAGTGTGTGTGTGTGTGTGTGTGTGTGGATGTGTGCAATTATGTGTTTGAAAAGTTATTAGTGTGTGTGTCAGTACAGTTATTTGTGTGTCTATGAAAAGTTTTTTGTGTGTCTGTAAACACATTTCTGTATTTGTGTGTGCATGTGTGAAGTTATTTGTGTGTGTGTGTGTGTGTGTGTGTGTGTGTGAACAGTTATTTGGGTGCATATCCCTGTGTGAACAGTTGTTTGTGTGTCTGTGTGTGTATGTATGTGTGTGAACAGATGTGTGTGTGTTTGAGTTTTCATGTGAGACAGAAAAAAAGAAAACAATTGTGTGTGTGTGTGTGTGTGTGTGAACAGTTAGTTGAGTGAGTGTGAAATTGTGTGTGTGTGTGTGTGTGTGTGTGTGTGTGTGTGTGTGTGTGTGAACAGTTGGTTGTGCGAGTGTGAAATTGTGTGTGTCTATGTTTGTGACTGTACAGTCATTTGTGTAGTGCGTGTGTATGAAGTGATGTGTCTGTGAATACTCATTTGTATGTACAGTAGTCTCCCGATTTAAAAGCATAAATCCAATCTCCCGCCAGGAGATTAATTTCTCCCGATTTCCAGACAACCTCCCGAAAAAAAAAAAAGTCACACTTTTAACACACCGTAGAATTTTTAAGTCTTAATCTTCTGCATATTGCACTTTGGAGACACCGTAGAAATGTATAGCCAGTCTCTATCTTCCGACTTTACAGTCACAAACACAAATAATTGCTGACACACACAAATGTGTTCACAGACACACACACACACAACAGACACAAATAACTTTTCACACACAAAAATAATTTCAGACACAGACACACACTGACACACACAAAATTATTCTCTTTCTGTCTCACACACTTACACACACAAACCCCGCACACTCAAATAACTGTTCTCTCTCTTACACACAAATCACTGTTCAGAGACACACACAACTCTGTCTGTCAATCTGTCTGTCAATGTCTGTGTATGTGTCTGTTTGTGAGAGAGAGATAGAAAGAAAAAGTAGTTGTGTGTGTGTGTGTGAGAATGTTCATGTGTTTGTGCATGTGTGAACAGTTAGTTGTGTGTGTGTGAAAAATTCTGTGTGCGTGTTGTGTATGAGAGAACAATTATTTGTGTGGGTTTGTATGTGTGTCAGCAATTATTTATTTGTGTGTGTGTGAACACTTATTTGTGTCTGTACACACAAATGACTGTACAGATGCATACACACAAATACTTGCTGACACAGACAGACATAGACAAATAACAGTTCACAAACTAACACACATAAATAGGGGTTCAGACAAACCCACACAACTGTACAAACACACACACACACACACACAAAAACTAACTGTAGAGACACACACACAAATAACTGTTCACAGGCACACACATGCACAAATAAGGGTTTAAATAAGCTGTTGACAACCGTTCTTACACTCAACTCTTCTCAGATGCACACAAACATTGACAATGCATGCACAAACACACACGCACACCGACAACTGTTCACACATGCACACGAATAACTGTTAACACACACACACACAGCCATTTGACACACACACACAAAACCATTTACACAGCCATTCGCACACACACACACACACACACACACAAATAACTGTTCACACATACATACAGACACATATGTCTCTCACATACACACACACACACACATAGACAAAACCCTTTTCACACAAACACACGTTTTTGTGTGTGTGAGAGGGGGAGAGAGAGAGAGAGAGAGAAATAGTTGTGTGTGTATCTCTGTGTGTATCTGTTTGTGTTTGTTTGTACAGTTACGTGTGTGTGTGTGTGTGTGTGTGTGTGTACAGTTATGTGTGTGGGTGTCTCTGAACCCCTATTTGTGTGTTAGTTTTTGAACTGTTATTATACTGTCTGCATACTTATTAAGTTTCAACATTTTGAAATAGGGAGAATTTTCACCAGAGCGCCGCACCCCCTGCGCGGCCGGGCTGCGGCCCCAAGAATTGATGCATATTTTTTCATAAAGGAACATTGCTCAATAAACAAGTTTTTTTTTTTTATTTATTCATGGATGTATACAGTTTTATGAATCAGCTGATAAAAACAACTGTTTAAAAATATTGTGACATATACTAATGCTGCTTGCTTAATAATTACACCAGATGTTTCGGTATGTTCCTGCACATACTTGTATGTTGCTTGCTTTCCAATTTTACAAAGTTCAGGACTTGGATGGCATTTGTAACAAACAAAGTCTGAGTTCAATTTTGTAGCCAAGAGGGCACAAACAGTTTCATTGATCAATTCTGACCTGGCATCAGTGTGGATTTTCTTTACAATAGAAAATACCCTTTCACTGTCACAATTGCTGTTTGGTACAGTCAGCACTGCCTGCAACAGTTTTGTGAAAAGAGTAATTCTCTTCACTCCCATCACAGTTGACATTGTCATCACTTGATGCCATCACTCATCACACCTCATCTTTTCTCTGAACACTGGCATTTCATTTTCACGCATTAATTGAAAATCCTGTAATTCCTCAACCAAGCTTGTCTTCTTCCACACCCTTGTTTTTGAACTGCCCGGCACTGAATGATCACGTGACTTGAAGTCGCTAGCCTGTATCAGTGAACTGCCAACTCGTGTGTGCGTAAACAAACGGAAGATAGAGACTGGCTATACATTTCTACGGTGTCTCCAAAGTGCAATATGCAGAAGATTAAGACTTAAAAATTCTACGGTGTGTTCAAAGTGTGACTTTTTTTTTTTTTTCGGGAGGTTGTCTGGAAATCGGGAGAAATTAATCTCTTGGCGGGAGATTGGATTTATGCTTTTAAATCGGGAGACTCCCGATTGAATCGGGAGACTTAATAACTGTGTGTCTGTTTGTCTGTCTGTGAACACTTCTGTATGTTTGTCTGTGTCAGCAATTATTTGTGTGTGTTGGTTTGTGAACCATTATGTGTGTGCGTGTGCTTGTCTGTACAGTTACTTGTGTGTGTGAACCCGTATTTGTTTGCGCATGTGGGTGTATTTGAACAGTTATTTGTGTGTGTTTGTGTGTCAGCAATTATTTGAGTGTATGTATGCGTCTGTACAGTCATGTGTGTATGAGAGAGAGACAGAACAGTAATGTCTGTTTGTACAATTATTTGTGTGTCTGTCTTGTCAACAGTTATGTGTGTGTGTGTGTTTGCGTGTAGAAAGTTGTGTGTGTGTCTCTGAACAGTGATTTGTGTGTGTGTGTGTGTGCGTTCTCTCTCTCATACACACACAAAGTGTGTGTGTAAGAGAGAGAACAGTTATTTGTGTGTGGAGGGTTTTGTATGTGTGTGCAGGGTTTTGTGTTTGTAAAGTTATGTGTGTGTGTGTGTCTCTGAACAGTGATTTGTGGGTGTAAGAGAGAGAACAGTTATTTGAGTGTGGGGAGTTTGTGTGTGTACGTGTGTGTCTGTGTGAAAAGTGTGCGAGACAGAAAGAGAATAATCTTGTGTGGATTTGTCTGTCTGTGTGTGTCTGTGTCTGAAATTATTTTTGTGTGTGAAAAGTTGTGTCTGTTGTGTGTGTGTGTCTGTGAACACATTTGTGTATGTCAGCAATTATTTGTGTTTGTGACTGTAAAGTCATTTGTTTATGTGTGTATGAAGTTATTTGTGTGTGTCTGTGTACAGTGATTTTTGTGTGTGTGTGTGTGTGTGTGTGTGTGAACACCTATTTGTATGTGTGTGTCAGCAATTATCTGTGTGTATGTCTGTCCAGTCATTTGTGTGTCTGTGTGTGTGTGTCAGTACAGTTATTTGTGTGTGTGTGGGTGTTTATATAAAAAGTTGTGTGTGTGTGTGTGTGTGTGTGTATGTGTGAACACATTTGTGTGTGTTAGTGTATCTGTGTAAACAATTATTTGAGTGTTATTTTGTGTGTGTACAGTTATGTGTGTGTGTGTGGGGAGGGGTGTGTGCCTATGAACGGTTATTTGTGTGTGTGTGTGTGTGTGTGTGTGTGTGTGTGTGTGTGTGTGGGTCTGTTTCTGTTTTTTGTACAGTTGCTTATGTGTATATTTGTGTGTCTCTACAGTTAGTTGAGTGTGTGGGTGTGTGTGTGTGTGTGTTTGTACAGTTACTTGTGTGGATGTGTTTGAACCCCGAGTTGTGTGTGTCTCTGAACAGTGATTTGTGTGTAAGAGAGAGAACAGTTATTTGAGTGTCTTGGGGTTTGTGTGTGTAAGTGTGTGAGACAGAAAGAGAAAAAATATGTGTGTGTCAGTGTGTGTCTGTGTCTGAAATTATTTTTGTGTGTGAAAAGTTATTTGTGTCTGTTGTGTGTGTGTGTGTCTGTGAACACATTTGTGTGTGTCAGCAATTATTTGTGTTTGTGACTGTAAAGTCGGAAGATAGAGACTGGCTATACATTTCTACGGTGTCTCCAAAGTGCAATATGCAGAAGATTAAGACTTAAAAATTCTACGGTGTGTTAAAAGTGTGACTTTTTTTTTTTTTCGGGAGGTTGTCTGGAAATCGGGAGAAATTAATCTCCTGGCGGGAGATTGGATTTATGCTTTTAAATCGGGAGACTCCCGATTGAATCGGGAGACTTAATAACTGTGTGTCTGTTTGTCTGTCTGTGAACACTTCTGTATGTTTGTCTGTGTCAGCAATTATTTGTGTGTGTTGGTTTGTGAACCATTATGTGTGTGCGTGTGCTTGTCTGTACAGTTACTTGTGTGTGTGAACCCGTATTTGTTTGCGCATGTGGGTGTATTTGAACAGTTATTTGTGTGTGTTTGTGTGTCAGCAATTATTTGAGTGTATGTATGCGTCTGTACAGTCATGTGTGTGTGAGAGAGAGACAGAACAGTAATGTGTGTTTGTACAATTATTTGTGTGTGTGTCTTGTCAACAATTATGTGTGTGTGTGTGTGTGTGTGTGTTTGCGTGTAGAAAGTTATGTGTGTGTGTGTCTCTGAACAGTGATTTGTGTGTGTGTGTGTGCGTTCTCTCTCATACACACACAAAGTGTGTGTGTAAGAGAGAGAACAGTTATTTGTGTGTGCAGGGTTTTGTATGTGTGTGCAGGGTTTTGTGTTTGTAAAGTTATGTGTGTGTGTGTGTCTCTGAACAGTGATTTCTGTGTGTAAGAGAGAGAACAGTTATTTGAGTGTGCGGAGTTTGTGTGTGTACGTGTGTGTCTGTGTGAAAAGTGTGCGAGACAGAAAGAGAATAATTTTGTGTGTGTTTGTGTGTCTGTGTGTGTCTGTGTCTGAAATTATTTTTGTGTGTGAAAAGTTGTGTCTGTTGTGTGTGTGTGTGTCTGTGAACACATTTGTGTGTGTCAGCAATTATTTGTGTTTGTGACTGTAAAGTCATTTGTTTATGTGTGTATGAAGTTATTTGTGTGTCTGTGTACAGTGATTTTTGTGTGTGTGTGTGTGTGTGTGTGTGTGTGAACACCTATTTGTATGTGTGTGTCAGCAATTATCTGTGTGTATGTCTGTCCAGTCATTTGTGTGTCTGTGTATGTGGGTGGGTGTGTCAGTACAGTTATTTATGTGTGTGTGGGTGTTTATATAAAAAGTTGTGTGTGTGTGTATGTGTGAACACATTTGTGTGTGTTAGTGTGTGTGTGTGTGTATCTGTGTGAACAATTATTTGAGTGTTATTTTGTGTGTGTACAGTTATGTGTGTGTGTGAACCCTTATGTGTGTGTGTGGGGAGGGGTGTGTGCCTATGAACGGTTATTTGTGTGTGTGTGTGTGTGTGTGTGTGTGTGTCTGTTTCTGTTTTTTGTACAGTTGCGTGTGTGTATATTTGTGTGTCTCTACAGTTAGTTGAGTGTGTGGGTGTGTGTGTGTGTTTGTACAGTTACTTGGGTGGATGTGTTTGAACCCCGAGTTGTGTGTGTCTCTGAACAGTGATTTGTGTGTAAGAGAGAGAACAGTTATTTGAGTGTGCGGGGTTTGTGTGTGTAAGTGTGTGAGACAGAAAGAGAATAATTTTGTGTGTGTCAGTGTGTGTCTGTGTCTGAAATTATTTTTGTGTGTGAAAAGTTATTTGTGTCTGTTGTGTGTGTGTGTCTGTGAACAGTGATGTGTGTGTGTGTGTGTCTGTGAACACATTTGTGTGTGTCAGCAATTATTTGTGTTTGTGACTGTAAAGTCATTTGTTTATGTGTGTATGAAGTTATTTGTGTGTGTCTGTGTACAGTGATTTGTGTGTGCGTGTGTGTGTGTGAACACCTATTTGTATGTGTGTGTCAACAATTATCTGTGTGTATGTGTCTGTCCAGTCATTTTTGTGTCTGTGTGTGTGGGTGGGTGTATCAGGACAGTTATTTATGTGTGTGTGGGTGTGTATATGAAAAGGTTGTGTGTGTGAACAGTTATTTGAGTGTTATTTTGTGTGTGTACAGTTGTGTGTGTGTGTGTGAACCCTTATATGTGTGTGTGGGGAGGGGTGTGTGCCTATGAACGGTTATTTGTGTGTGTGTGTGTGTGTGTGTGTGTGTCTGTTTTTGTACAGTTGCTTGTGTGTGTATTTGTGTGTCTCTACAGTTAGTTGAGTGTGTGGGTGTGTGTGTGTGTGTGTGTGTTTGTACAGTTACTTGTGTGGATGTGTCTGAACCCCGATTTGTGTTAGTTTTTGAACTGTTATTTGGGTGTTTGTCTGTCAGCAATTATTTGTGTATGTATCTGTACAGTCATTTGTGTGTAAGTGTGTGTCTGTGTGTGTTTGTGTCAGCACTTATTTATGTGTGTAAGTGCCTGTACAGTCATTTGTGTGTATGTGTCTGAACAGTGATTTGTTTCTGTGTATGTAAGCAATGTCTGTACAGTCATTTGTGTGTGTGTGTGAGAGAGAGAGAGAGAGAGAGAGAAAGTATGTGAAAAGTGATCTGTGTGAAACAGAGAGAGACAGAACGTGTGTGTGTGTGTAAAAAGTGATGTGTATGTGAGACAGAGAGAGAACAAATGGTTCACAACAGAATGGTTGTGTACTTGAACGGTTGTGTGTGTGAACAGTAGTGTGTATGTGTTTGAACAATTGTTTGTGGGTACAGTTGACTGAATGCGCGTGTGTTGTCAAGTGGTTGTTTGAGTCTGAACAATTGTGTGTGTGTGTGTGTGTGTGTGTGTGAAAAGAGTTGAGTGTAAGAACAGTTGTATGAAAAGCTCTCTGTGAATAGTTGTGTACTTGAACAGTTGTGAAGGGTAGTATGTATATGCGTGTTTGAATAGTTATTTGTGAGTGCGCAAACTGTCTTGTGGTTTGTAATGGTTGTATTTGTTTGCTCGGCGGCACGGTGGTGTAGTGGTTAGCACGTCCGCCTCACAGCAAGAAGGCCCGGGTTCGATTCCCGGCCTGGGCGTTTCTGTGTGGAGTTTGCATGTTCTCCCCGTGCTTGTGCGGGTTTCCTCCGGGTGCTCCGGTTTCCTCCCGCAATCCAAAGACCTGCACTGTAGGTTAATTGGCCGTTCTAAATTGACCGTAGTTTCTCTCCTGCAGCGGCACTGGAACCCAGTCGTATCGGCACTTGCCTTTCCATTGGATCCTTCCGGTAGCGCCGAGACAGGGGGGGACTTGCTGCTTGGGTAACAGCCTGTCCCTCATTACTCCCTACCCAGGCTCTGTGCACTGGGGGGTATCACCAGTCGGGATACTGGCCAGAGCGCAGCCATAGCCCTTCGGGACTGACGGAGGCCTACGCTATTTGTTTGCTCATAAATGGGTTTTTCCTTTCGACTTTTCCCTTCAGGGGTCGCCACAGCGAATCATCTGCCTCCATCTCACCCTATCCTTTGCATCTTCTTCTCTTGAAGGCAGCTGCCTTCATGTCCCGCTTCACCACATCCTTGAATCGTCTCTTTGGTCTTCCTCTCAATCTTTTGCCTGGTAGTACCAATCTCAGCATCTTACTCCCCATATACTCACTATCCCTCCTCTGTAGATGTCCAAACCATAACTGTCCTAAATCTAGCCTCTCTGACTTTGTCTCCTAAACGTCTTACATGTGCTGTCCTGTCTCCTAAACGTCTTACATGTGCTGTCCCTCTGATGTGCTCATTCCTGATCCTATCCATCCTCGTTACTCCCAAAGAGAACCTCAACATTTTCATCTCTGCTACCTCCAGCTCGGCCTTCTGTCTTTTCCCCAGGGCCACTGTTTCTAAACCATACATTGCTGGCCTCATCACCATCTTGTACACTTTTCTTTTCATTCTTGCCGATACCCTCCTATCACACCGGACACTTTTCTCCAACCTGCCTGCACACGCTTCTTGACCTCTTTTCCACACTCTCCACTTCTCTGGATTGTTGACCCTAAGTACTTAAAATCCTCCACCTTCCTTATCTCTGCTCCCTGTAACCTCACCGTTCCTCTTGGGTCCTTGTCATTCACACACATGTATTCTGTTTTTCTGAGGCTAACCTTCATTCCCCTCCTTTTCAGGGCATACCTCCACCTCTCTAGATTTCCCTGCACTTGTTCTCTGCTCTCACTACAGATCACAATGTCATCTGCAAACATCATAGTCCATGGAGATTCTTGTCTAACCTCTCATCTGTCAGCCTGTCCATGACCATAGCAAACAAGAAGGGGCTCAGAGCTGACCCTTGATGCAGTCCCACCTCCACCTTGAACTCTTCTGTCACACCGACAGCACACCTCACCATTGTCTTACATCTCTTATACATGTCCTGCACCACTCGAACATACTTCTCTGCCACTCCAGACTTCCTCATACAATACCACAGTTCCTCTCTCTGCACCCTGTCTGCTTTCTCCAGATCTACAAAGGCACAATACAGCTCCCTCTGACCTTCTCTGTATCATCTTCAAGAGAAACACTGCATCTGTGGTGCTCTTTCTTGGCATGAAACCAAACTGTTGTTCACAAATGCTGACCTCTGCCCTTAGCTTCCACTATTCTTTCCCATAACTTCATCGTATGGCTCATCAACTTTATCCCTCTGTTGTTGCCACAACTCTGCACATCTTTTTTTTCTTAAAAATGGGCACCATCACACTTCTCCTCCATTCCTCTGGCATCCTCTCACTCTCTAAGACCTTGTTGAATGTTCAGGAAATCTGCTGCTACCTCTCTGAGACACTTCCATACCTCCACCGGTATGCCATCAGGACCAACTGCCTTTCCATTCTTCATCCTCTTCAATGCCCTCCTCACTTCACCATTACTAATCTTTGCTACTTCCTGGTCCTCAACAGTTACCCCTTCTATTCTTTTTTCTCTCTCATTTTCCTCATTCATCAGCTCTTCAAAGTACTCTTTCCATTTTCCCAGCACACTTCTGTCATGAGTCAATACAGTTCCCTCTCTGTCCTTTATCACTCTAACTTGCTGCACGTCCTTCCCATCTCTATTTCTCTGCTTTGCCAACCTGTATAAATCATTTTCTCCCTCTTTACTTTCCAACCGAGCATACATATCAACATACACCTTCTGTTTGGCCTTTGACACCGCTACCTTTGCCTTACGCTCTGTCTCCCTGTACTCCTGTTTACTCTCTTCGGTCCTCTCAATGTCCCACTTCTTCTTAGCTAACCTCTTCCTTTGTACACACTCCTGCACTTCCTCATTCCACCACCAAGTCTCCTTATCTACTCTCCTTCCAGATGACACACCAAGTACTCTCCTACCAGTCTCCCTGATCACATTCGCTGTAGTTGCCCAATCATCTGGAAGCACTTCCTGGCCACCCAAAGCCTGTTTCAACTCCTCTTTGAAAACAACACAACCCTCTTCCTTTTTCAGCCTCCACCACTTTGTCTTCTGCTCTGCCTTTGCCTTCTTCATCTTCCTCACCGTCAGCGTCATCCTGCACACTACCATCCTATGCTGTTTGGTAACACTCTCACCCACTACTATTTTGCAGTCACTGACTTACTTCAAATTACATCGCCTGCACAAGATGTAGTCTACTTGTGTGCTCCTACCTCCGCTTTCATAAGTCACCCTATGCTCCTGTCACTTCTGTAAGAAAGTATTTACCACAGCAATTTCCATCCTTTTTGCAAAATCTACCAACATCTGTGCTTCTGTGTTCCTGTCCTGGATACCAAACCTGCCCATCACTTCCTCGTCCCCTCTGTTACCTGCACCAACATGTCCATTGCAGTCTGCACCAATGACCACTCTTTCACCTCTGGGGATACTCTGCATCACTTCATCTAACTCACTCCAGAATCTCCTTCTCTTTTAGCTCACATCCTGCCTGTGGGGCATAAGCACTAACAACATTCAACATCACACCTTCAATTTCTAACTTGAGACTCATCACTGTGTCTGACACTCTTTTCACTTCTAGAACATTCCTGACAAACCCCTCATTCAAGATGACTCCTACTCCATTTCTCTTCCCATCCACACCATGATAAAACAGCCTAAACCCTGCTCCTAAGCTTTTAGCTTTGCTACCTTTCCACCTAGTCTCCTGAACACACAGTATGTCCACCTTCCTCCTCTGCATCATGTCAGCCAGCTCTCGACCTTTTGCCTGCCATAGCTCCAACATTCAAAGTCCCTACTTTCAGTCCTAGACTCATGCCTTTCCTCTTCTCTCTCTGCCTACAGACACGCCTCCCTCCTCTCCTTCTTCAATGTCTTCGACCAACAGTAGTCCAATTTCCACCAGCACCATGTTGGTTGACAGCACTGATGGCGGTCGTTGTTAACCCGGGCCTTGACCGATCCAGTATGACATTCTTTGTAGTGACTTGCATATAATATGAATATTATATATATATAATATTGTAATATATTACAAATAATATTGCATATTCATAACACACCCAAATGGTGTGTGTGTGTTAACAGTGATTTGTATGCGTGTGTGAACAGTTGTGTGAATGTGTGTGCATGTGTGTGTGGGTGTATATGTGTGTGTGTGTGTGTGTGCGTGAATGGTCATGAGTGTGTATGAATCATCGTGTTTGCATGTGTGTGTGAATGGTTGTGTGTGTGTGTGTGTGTGTGTTAACAGTTATTTGTGTGCGTGTGTTGTGCGATTGGCCGTGTGTGTGTGTCAAATGGTTGTAAGAACGGTTATATGAAAAGCTGTGTGAATGGTTGTGCCCTTGAACGGTTGTCTGCGTAAAGGGTTTTGTATGTGTGTGAACAGTTACCTGTGTGTGCGTGTGTGTGTGTGTATGTGCGCGCGCAAATTGTCTTGTGGTTTCTAATGGTCGTATTTCTTTGCTCCCAAATGGTGTGTGTGAGTGTGTTAACAGTTATTTGTGTATGTGTTTGTGGGTGGATGTGTGTTAAGTTATTTATGTGCATGTGTGAACAGTTATCTGAATGTGTGTGCATATCTGTGCATGTGTGTGTGTGTGAATGGTCATGTTTGCATGTGTGTGTGTGTATGCGAATGCTCTTGTCTGTTGAATGGTTGTGTGTGTTTGCTCACGAATGGTCATGTATGGGTATCTGTGTGTGAATGGTGTTGAGTTTTTGCATGGTCGTGTGTGTGTGTGAGTGAGGGGGAGAACAGGTATTTGTGTATGTGTGTGTGAATGGTCATGCTTGTCTGTGTGTGAATGGTCATGTATTTGTGCATGTGTGTATGTGAGAGGGGGAGGAGAACGGGTGTGTGTGAGAGAGAAAGAGAGAGGGGGAGAGAGAACAGGTATGTGTGTGTGAGAATGGTCCTGTGTTTGTGCATGTGTGTGTGTGTGTGTGTGGGGGGCAGGTGTGTGTGTGTGTGTGTGTGTGTGTGTGTGTGTGTGTGTGTGTGTGTGCGAACGGTCATGTATTTGTGCATGTGTGTGAGAGAGAGAGAAAGAGAGGGGAGAGAGAACAGGTATTTGTGTGTGTGTGAGAGAGAGAGGGGTGGGGGAGAAGAGACCATGTGTGTGTGGTCATGTATGTGTGTCTATGTTTTAGTTATCTGTGTGTATGAACAGTTGTGTGTTTGTGTGTGTGTGAGAGAGAGAGGATGGGGAGAGAGAACAAATGTGTGTGTGTGTGTGTGTTTGTGAATGGTCATGTATTTGTGCGTGTGTGTGGGGGGACAGGTATTTGTGTGTGTGCGCGCACAGTTGTGTGTATGTTTTAGTTATCTGTGTGTATGAACTGTTGTGTGTTTGTGTGTGTGAATAGTTGTCTGAATGTGTGTGTGTAAGTGTAAATGGCCGCTTGCGTGTGTGTTCGCAAATACTCGTGTGTGTGCGAATGTTCGTGTGTGTTTGCTCATGAATGGTCATAAGTGTGCATGAATGGTCAGCTGTGTGGACACTTGTGTGTGTGAATGGTTGAATGTGAATGGTTCTGCCTGTACGGTTGTGTGTATGTGTGTGTAAATGGTCATGTGGGTGTGCATGTTTGAATGGTTGTTCGTGTGTGTGAAAAGCTATTTGTCTGTGTGTGTGTGTGTGTGTGTGTGTGTGTGTGTGTATGAACAATTATCTATGTGGGTTTGTAAAGCTATTTGTGTGTGTGTGTGTGTGTGTGTGAAAAGTTGTCTGAATGTGTGTGCGTGCGTGTGTGTGTGTGTGTGTCTCTGTGCAGAAATTCCGGAGATTGTTCCTTCACTGGATTTGGGGAGGTAGTGTTTTTTTTTTAAAGATTTCACCAAGAGAACGAGACTGTCTGATCCGAGCAATTGTGTGTGTGTGTGTGTGTTTGAACAGCTGTATGTGTATGGTTGTGTGGATCCTGCTCCATTCCCGCTATGATACAAATACACTCCTGGGTAGAAATCACACTCAAAGTGCACTGAAACATTCTTTTGAGTTCCCCACCTCCCCATTCTTTATGAAGTGTTTAAAAGCCCTACAGTGACTCACCCAGTCAGTCTGCACAGCTCATGTGATATTATTGTTACTGTGCTCTGATGATGATACTCAGCGGGTTTTCTTCCATCCAGAGTTCGTGATGATGCTGTCAGCTCGGTGACGTACTTCTGGAGTTCTGCTGAAATGGTTCTGCTTTAAATTCACCTCATTATTAAATATTTCATCCAATGATTAAACAATAAATATTGCATGATATGGAGCACATTTTTAATGTTTCATAAATAATTACTCTCAATACTGTTTCTGGAGAACACACCAAAATTAATATGTAATCATTATTATTACAAATAAAATCATTATTATACACACAGAATTTTTTTTTTTTTTTTTTACTAGATAATATCATCATGGCAACCATCAATGACAGCTCCACTCTCGCTGAAGTACACACACACAAACCAGAAATCTTACTACTTTTCCTCCTCTAATTGTAGTTGTATCCTATTCCCACTTATCACCTCCCTACCATATGCCACCAACACGGGGGACGACAACGACATGTACACGCCACCCTCATCTTTAGGAACTGCTGCACATGGTGCAGATTAATACACCAAAAGGGAAAACCCACCCCTTTTATATAAATAAACTCAGACACCCATGATTGACTGGTGATTGCTGTGAGTGAGGGAGGTGAATTTATGCTATTCCTCCCTCCAATAAGAGCTCAGCCAATCAGCTTCCATTTACTCACTGTCAACCTGGATTTGAACCGGTGATCACCCTGTTGGAATATTCAGAACTGTCCAGAACGCTCTGGGTTGATGGTCACAAAGCTTGTCACACTCTGAGGCCACCGCGCAGAAATTTAAAAGACTCCTGCACTAGAAAGACAACTGTCGTTTAATCTATCTTATCATTTACTTGCAAGCTCAACATGGGGGTAGAGGTGAAAGATAAAATGTACCTTTAACTTACCAAAGGGAAACCGAGATTTAACCTTGAGGCGTGACCTGGTCAAACCTAATGTTGCATGTTTAAGGAAAACCGGTTTCAATGAAGGTCAAGGTCACACTGGCCCTCCCCCACCCATCCCCAAGATGTACAAGTGGACCTCTTTTGGTACAAGTGAGGGTAAGCATATAGGAAATATGGTGCAGAAAATGCATTCTTCAAAGCGGGGTCAAAGGTTAAAGTCACACCTATATTGGTATGCCACACCCCACCTAACTATCCTACACATATCCACCAAGTTTGAGACTGACACCTCAGAAGATCTGGAAGTTACTGCCTGGACAACAATGGGAACGCAAACATGGAAAGACTGATCACTATAGAGTTCACATTAGATGGATAATAAAATGCATGTACACGTAACAAATGAATATCCGCTATGCGGCTTTATTATTTTACACGATATTTCCTTGCAGATATTAATTTGGGGGGGGGGGGGCTGGATTACCGGTCCCAAGATTGGGGATTCGAGTCCCCCTAATGCAGCTAACTGGGTTCTTAAAGGCCGGCCATGTCTCTCAATGTCTGGTTTGTGTAAAATAACGACTGCTGACTTCGTCAAGAAATACTGCATAGCGTCAGTGTTCCTGCCCTGATGGCCTTCCAGGGTGTATTCTGCACTCACCCAGAGTTGGCCAAGATGGGTGCCAGCCTTCTCATAACCTCCATACCCCCCCACCCCAATAATTAAGCAACTCAAAATTAAAAATTGTGTTTGTGTGCATCATCCCCTGGTGTAGAAGATCAGTGAGGCTCTTTAGCAATGAGATGAGGAATCATTTTCACTTTTATTTTAAATTAAAGTTAACATAAATATTCAAGCAAAAAAATTCATAATTCTGTTAAAAAAAAAAAAAAAAAAAAATTCAACCTGTTCTTTTTTTAATCAATTGAAACTATACACACACACACACACACACACACACACACACAAAAGAAGATAAAATAAAACCAAACTCTTTCTTATTGTGCTGGGGAAAAAAGTTGAATGGTTTTAATAAGGCAAAGTGTTCGTGCGATTGCACGGTGTGGAAACTACACAGAATCTTTTCTTCAAGACATCCATCCACTCTTCTGCCCTGTCCTGCTCAAAACTCAAAAACATCACTCTCAGAACACCATTTCTTTGGCCTACAGCTCAAATCCTCCGAATAAACACACAGTAGGATCGGACGATCATAGCTTATCCACAAGCAATCCACAGGAACCTCGAGCTTCACAAAGTTCCCTAATGGGTCAATGATCACACCCAGAACCAACTGTAAGGATACAAAAACAATCACAAGTGGAAGTCCGTGTTTTCCGAGCAGGCATGTGCTGAATCACCTCACATCATCCTCATCACCGGTGAAGATTGCTGCACACCATTAGCACAACTCACCTGGGTTCAGTCACCACCTCACTGGAGATGTACGAACATGTTCAGAAGAAAAAAAAGTGTTTCTTAAACAGGAATTAAATATAAAAATTATGAAAACTTTATATTTGACACGGTGGAGAAGTGGTTTACACATCCGCCTTACAGAAAGGAGGTCCTGGGTTCGAGTCCCAGACTTAGTGAGGGAGTTTGTGTTGGTTTTGCATGTTCTCCCCTTACTTATGTAGGTTTCCTCCCACAGTCCAAGCACATGCACAGTATGTTCATTCAAAGAAACTACTGCACTGTTGCTCCATTTTAGCTTATTTATTAATTCACTCAAATATCTGTTTCGAATCTCTGCTCTGGAACACAGAGGGCTCTTCATGCTTGTTTTTAGTTCTGGCTTCATTTTGATGCGATGTGAAGTGATGATCAGCACATGCTGAGCCCAGAGTAGTGCAATTTCATAAACGCTGCAGCGGTTAGAACACGAATATGAACACTGGAAGGAACACGATATTAATACTAACACAGTGCTTACACGTCCGACACTTCGGAACACGATATTAATACTAACACAGTGCTTACACGTCCGACACTTCATCCACCAGATTTCATTATCATCACTTATAAAAGCAATGGGCTCTTTTCTACCTCATCTAGATGTGAGCAATGATTTATTATGAATTATTATGAGTATTATTATTATTATTATTAATAGCAATTAATTATGTTTACCTCACAGCACAAAGGTCCTGGGTCCGACTCCCAGCTCAGGCATTTCTGTGTGAAGTTTGAATGCTCTCCCCGTGCTTGTAGTCCACTCCCACCCCCCACCCAAAACATGCACAGTAGGTTAATTGCTATTCCAAATCCCCACTAGGTGGGACTGTGAATGGTTGTGAGTGTTGACCCTATGATGGTCTGGTGAGCTGTTCAGGGTGTACCCCACCTTCACCCTGAGCCGGCTGAGGTGGGCACAAGTGTTCCTGTGACCCAAATTAGGATTATGCTGCTTAGAATCTATTTTTTTTTAGATATATCAGATCCAGATTTAATGGCCTGTAAAAAATTAAGAAAAATAGATATACCTTATTTTCCAGACTTTATGTCGCACCGGACTACAAGTCCTACACTCATGGAAACTGCCTACCTTGGCTTGGAAATCTGCTGGCGGTTTTTGTGACGTTAAGGTCCTTGCTCTGCGATAACACCAAGAAAAGTCCTCATGAAGTCATTTATATTCATCTCCTTGACAATTACGTGGACATGGAGACACAACTGTACTGTTGGCAAGCTTCTCCCTGACGCTCAAGCACCCATGTGCGAGCTCATTCCTCTAGCTGTGACCATCGAGCTTTTAGCCCGTGATTAGCCTCTTTTGTTTTTTGTTTTATTCATTGCAGTAATAGTAATCTCGACTTTTCTCCATCACTCACAAGTTTCTCGTTAACTCCAAAATTTCTTTCTGCTGCTTGATTCCCATTTTCTGCAGCATATTTCAATACTTATAGCTTGTAATCCGCAGAATAGAATTTTCTTTTTGGGGCCATTTCTTCAGTGGTGGATGAGCAGGTACTGGTACCCAAGCCTAGAATGCCCTCTTGTGGTTGTGAGTGCCAAAATACGTGAAATTATGCCTAATGTTATTATGACGAATGGGCAGTGCGGTGGCGTAGTGGTTCGCACATCCTCCTCACAGCAAGAAGCCCCAGGTTCAATTCCTGGCCTGGGTGTTTCTGTGCGGAGTTTGTATGTTCTCCCCGTGCTTGCGTGGGTTTCTTCTGGGTACTCCAGTTTCCTCCCATGGTCCAAAAATATGCACAGTAAACTAATTGGCTGTTCTAAATTGCCCATAGGTGCAGAAGGCAATGGCAAACCACTGCACTATCCTTGCCAAGAAAACCTCCATGAAGATGATAATCAAGGCGTTATCCTTCATGGCAGGTCGCCAAGAGTCGTCCTACGACTCGGAAGGTACCAGACCAGACCAGATTCTGATGAAAAGAATTATATGTGAAATTATTACATATAAGTCGCTCTAGAGTATAATTCGCCCCTTCAGCCAAAGTATGAAAAAAAAAAAAGTGCGACTTATAGTCTGGAAAATACGGAGTATGTATATTTATTTATCAAAAAAATGATTATTTTTAAATAAAATTATATATACATATATAAATATTTTTTGAAGACTTCATTATTACTTTATTTTGTCTCTTTCAGCAGTCAATGTTTCTTTGGAAGATTATTATTATTACTATTATTATTATATCTGAACTTGTACTCCATGAATCTGAGTTTTATCAGGAATGAGTTGTCTGGAATAAGGCAGTGTGTATGAGGAGATCAGAGAGGAAAGGTATATTTTGTGCTGTTATGTTTTGCTTATAAAATTAAGGCATTATTTACATTTTTCTCTCTCTTCCATTTTGAGTTCAATTTATTTCTTTTTGTCGGCTCAGTGATGCTGCTGGAAGCGAGTGATAAATGACTCGGGACCAGACTGATATCGGCACGTACATCAGAGGATAAAACGGTTACTAGTAACAAGCAGCATAGGAAATAACACACGTACGCCTCGCGCACACTGAGTCTATTTAAATATCTGCATTCACATTGAGCTCTAGGGCTACAGGGTACTAATGACAGGAAGTGAACTTGCTCTGTGTGTGAGAGAGAGAGAGAGAGAGAGAGAGAGAGAGAGAGAGAGAGAGAGAGAGAGAGAAATGTAACATGTTTTTTAAAAAGTCGAACATGTTTCAGGTAAATTTAATAAATAAAACACGAAATCTGATCTTACTGAGGGAATGAGCGGGGGGCAAGCCTAACAACCAACATCACTAACAGGACTATCAATCACCTGAGGACACGGCCACCACCAGACCTGACTTGCTGCCCCATATGCCCTCATTAAATGTGCATCATCTGATCTGCAGCCAATGCTGTTGTGTGATATTACTTTATGTGTCTGAGGCTTAAGGTTTAACTGATGCAAATTTTATTTTTAGTACAAACATCAGTATTTGGAATTTACAGTAAACATCGCACAAGACTGAGGCCTCCTGAGGTCCCATTTTTTTAGCATTATCATTCCATTAAAATACCATCGCATAACACGGATGAAAATTTGATTCCATGTTCCATTTCCATTAAAATCTTGTCGCATAAAACAGATAATCATTGGTTCTGCTTTCAAGGTCACACTCACGTGACTATAAATGCACTGCCCGAGCTACGGCTGAACTGTAGACGTCTCTGTTATAATAATCAGCATTGTTTTAGTGTCTGTCCATTAAACTGTTTATCACCAAACACGGCAGCCGGTCTCCAATCTTGGGCCCAAGTGAAGCGGACTTATGTCCATTGTCTCAATCTACAGTTTGCTGTTCCCAACGCAATGCATGTAGTTTTAAAGGGCCACAAGAGCACGCACGTTGCCCTGAGTATGCCTCACGAATACGGTTCCTCACTTTAGCTTTCAGCAGCTAAATTGTGAACCAATGTCGCACAACTTGGTTTTTCTCCGATTTAGAAGTCCAAGTCAGATTTTCTCGAAGTCGGAGCAAATTTGCTGGTCAACTTGAATCTGACTCATGTGATGTTTACTGTAATTTACTCAAAACACACACACACACACACACACACACACACACACACACACACACACCTGTCTCTGTGCTAATCGAGGAAAGCAGAACATCCTATCTGCATAAGAAAACACACACCGTGTCTTTGTGCATGTTCTATTCAGGGTGTGTGTTTTGTAAGTATGTGAGGATGTGCTGGATCTTAACCAGGCGTTCTCTGAGCGTCGTCATGGAGAGAATGGAGAGCTGATAACGAGGATCCACTGGGAGAACCGCTAATAACCACCAACAACACGCCGGACCATTCGGACTGGACTGGAGAGGAGGGAGTGCGAGATATCGAATACAGTACAATAATTATGAAAGTGTATGTGTCTGTATATATGTGCAGGTTACCTGTACATCATTCTCTTTCTGAGGCATGGGCCCGAAGTGCTGTAGTATTTGGTTCCTGAATCGGTTCTCTAGAGTGTGAAACCATACACTCGCCTGATTATACACCTGATCATACAGATCCTGCAACTGCAGTTCCTCCTTACCCTCCACCTACCACACACACAACTGAGGTTTAAAATCAAACTACACAAGGGAACCCATGTTCATATACGAATGGGAATTTGTGCGAATGTATGTGCGTGTCCATCCTCACTCTCTGGTCGAGCAGGTACTCGATGTTGGCGATGTAGTATCCATCCCTCATGCTCCGGGTGATGACGCGGAAGCGTTTCCCTCCAAGTGTGTCCACCACCGAGCGACCGTCTGGCAGGAAGTGCACGTTCCGGATGTGCAGCATGCAGCCAAAGTCAGCAAATCTGATACACACATGCACACACACCTTTAATACACACATGCAAACTCATGATACCTTCCCAGTCTCTGATTCTGCCTTTTGTCCCCCACTCTCACATACACACACACACACACACACACACACACACACACACACACACCCTTTTTGTGGGTCGCTGATACACATGCCGAACTGGCGTGTTCCAGTCTCAATGCAGCGGCGGATCATGAGGCGATAGCGAGGCTCGAAAACGTGTAATGGGCAGGGGACAGTGGGGTACGCCATCGTACACACAAATACGGGAACATTATTCTCTAAACTGAGAGAGAGACACAGAGGATTAGAGGGGAGATAACTGCAGAGTGTGTTTGTATGTACACGTGCATGAGGTGCTTACTCAGAGAGTTCCTTTGTTTCATCGTTGTGTATCTTTTGTCTCGCATCATGCTCCCGAGAGAGGTAGTATTTAATGATGTCATCAAGTATGCGCGTGATAGAAAACCTTCGTGAAGCCAAGTACTGAAAAAATAAAAACACCACCACCGCCGCCACCACCATCATCAACATCTTTTAATAAAACAACACATTGATTGTTATTTAAGTACATGTAATCATTTGCTTTCAGGTCATGGGGGTGGAGCATATCTCAGCTAACTTTTGTTAAAGGCCAGGTACACTATGAACAGTGTGCAAGTCCATCACACACACACACACACACACACACACACACAGGGATGATATAGAACAGCCAATTATTATGGGATTTGACCAGATCCTGTACAGTGAATCTGGGGAGGTTTTACTGCTCTGTAAGCATGAATCGCAGTCACAAGCTTTCCAAATACAGTCGACCCCCTACTTACGAAGCCCCCTGGGTACGAAATCCCTGGGTTACAAAGAACATTTTCCTAAGTTTATGTCCCCGGGAAATAAAAACAACCCCCTCTTACGAAAAGAAATTCAAACGCGCCAATCAAAATTTCACACGATGCATGAGTTGCTCTCTCATTGGCTCAACATCCCACCCCGCTGGCCTCCCATTGGCTAGGAGGGATGACACAGAACCAGAAGGAGAGCTTAAAGCGGAAATACAGTGAGGTACTGTAATTCCGCTTTAAATAAAACATCCCGTCCGTGTGTGTGTGTGCGAGCGAGCGAGAGAGAGAGAGAGAGAGAGAGACTCTGTGTGTGTTAATAAAAAATGTTTAATAATGGTTTAATAAATAATTTTCTTTTAACACATATTCATACAAAAGTGCTACTTTTATCATTTTTAAAGGGTTTAAACGGTTTATCCAGTCCAAAGACTGGAGCCTTGGAACAAATCAGGCATTTAACATGTAAAATACGACCCCTACTGACGAAATTCCCGCATTACAAAAAAAGCGCTGGAACAGATTAATTTCGTAGGTAGGGGGCTGACTGTACAAGGTTACATTTGGGTACAAAACCAACATACTCGACTGGACTGGGGGGGGACGCACCCCTTTAGGGTGATTGATGAAGACAGGTGTGAAGTCAGAGTCTCACCAGCCTGAGGCTCTCTTTACACAGAGGACACTGAGGACTGTGATCTAAACTCCTCTGCAGGCAGTTCTTACAGAAGGTGTGTCCACACGATGTCGTCACCGGCTCATAGAACAGCCTACAACCCCCCCCCACACACACACACACACACACACACATACATACACACACACACACACACACACACACACACACACACACACACACACAGAGCACTGTAGCTTAGCTGTGGTGAGATTAGCTAGCTCTGTTAGTTTTACAAGCTACATGTTGGGTACCTCATGCACAGTGAGCACTCGAAGTCACTGGGGTCAAGCAGATCTCTCGGTATACGGACGGGAACTTTATCTCCATCATTACACGCCAATGCTTCAGGGCTCACTGTGGGGGGGAGAGGAAGGTCACGTGTGTGTGTGTGTGTGTGTGTGTGTGTGTGTGTGTGTGTGTGTGTGTGTGTGGGTGTGTGTGTGGGTGAGAGAGAGCACATGGGGGCAATACACTTGACTGATGAGAACATTCCCAATACATGTCCATCATCAGACTTTTAGATTAAATGTATGAGGAAAAAAATCCCCAAAGCAGCTCATTACAACACAAGCATTCCGCTCCTCTAGAAAATCAAGGACACTAACCAGGTGATACAACAAAATCCCAAAGAACAGCCAGCATTTCAAGTTCATGTTAAAAACTAGATGAAACAAATAAAAGCAAGCTCACAAAGTAACACTGCAAAAATTCTCCAAATAAAATTATAGAGCTAGTGCTACAGAGATGTAACGAGCTCACAAGAGAAACCCCCAAAAATCTGGAATGTTAAATGTGTCTCCAAAATGTTTGTTCAATGGAAAAAAAAAAAAAAAAAAAAAAAACAATAGAAAAAAGTAAACCAATACAAAACTTACATTCAATTCGGTTAACACTAGGTCGGCAACCCAAAATGTTCAGAGCCATATTGGACCAAAAAAACCCCAACAACCTATAAACAAATCTGTCTGGAGCCACAAAAAAATAAAACCCTCATATGTGAGGCCACCGAATGTAGGCGCTTGCCACATGGACTACTTTCGAGAAAATGGCCAAAAAAAGTTAAAATGCTCATTTTTTTCGAAATTCAGATTTTTGCATAAACTATTAAAACAAGTATTCAACTCTCACTTGCTCAAGTGAAATTGACTAAAACTCACTAGAAATGTTTTTTATTTCCATTTTACTGACGAGTACCCTCATAAAACTAAATAAAAACAGTAGCAAACTTACTGGTTTTTGTCGCAATTATTCACCAAGTTTGGTACAAGACACACTATAATCCATACACCAGAAGAACGGCCGTGACGTCGTCTCTCAATTTTGGATACTGTTTTGATATTAAAATGCCATTTCAGTGAATAAAATAAAGGTTATATAGATGATATGCACGTAATCAATAAAGACTAGTTGCTAAGAAAGATCTGAAACGAGCACACTGATTGGTCAGCTCAGGCTTGCACATGCGCAGTGCCCGTCACACGTTAACTTCTGGTTTACTTCCTGACTCTAGTATACCGCATGCGGAACTTATAAATAAACTTACTTACTGTTATTGAAGAGAAAGTTAGGGATAAGATTGTGAATATACAAATTACTTATATGACAAGGGCCCTTAGATTTTGGTGTAGACTTTTAAGATTTCCAAGTTCTAGATGACCTCACCAGTTCTATTTAATGCTGAAGGCATTAGATGAGTCTGGACGCACAACATGGGCATCGTATATTAAAAATACTTTGTTCAGACTGGGGTTTGGCTTCACTTGGATATCACAGGATATTGGTGATGTTGACATTTTTATTTCAGTTTTTCAGCAGAGGTTATCTGATAATCTCTTCCAAAATTGGCATTCATCATTACAAAACACATTCAAGTCCTCTAGTTATTTACTGTTCAAGTCCCTTCTAAATGTTGAAACATACATTAACTCAGATATAGCACCTTATTTGAGAGTCTATTTAGCAAATTTTTGATGTGGTACTTTCAAACTTTGCACTGAGACTGGTAGATATAAAAATGTTCCTTATAATTTAAGATTTTGTCCTTTATGTGAGAAAAACAATATCTATGAAATTGAAGATGAAATCCATGTAATACGTTATTGCAAAGGCTACACGGGTATAATACATTATTAAGTAAATATTTGAAGTATCCCTTATCACAACACAGTTTTATTAATATTATGTCATCAACTGATGTTAATGCAATCCGAAACCTATGCTTATTTCTTATCCATGTTAAGAAAATCAGAAATTCAACTGGTCTACAACAATAGTTCATGCTTTAATCAATTTATTTTGTCTGTATTTTGGGGTAATGGCCTTTTATTGAATAAAATGTCTGTCTGTCAACATACATAAATTCTAGAAAAAGAGAATGAAATGTCATCTGTGATGTCTAACAGCATTAGTATAGATGTTAAATTCAATGTGAGAATTCTCTCTCTCTCTCTCTCTCACACACACACACACACACAGTGTGCAAACGGATAAATGAGCAGCATCCAGATGAACTAGTGCAATTTGAATGGAAGAAAATATATGAAGTGAGTGGGGCAAATGAGTGCAAATGGTGCGATAGATGCACAAATGAACAGTCACCCACTGCTTACAGTCTGTCTGTGTGTGAGTGAGATACCTCGGGTCTGCGGGAATATTAAGAAAAAGACATGATTCCATTGCAATTCAGTCAAAGAAAATCCCATATGCTCAGTATTATGTACTTAGAAACTTAATACGAGTATTGTATGAGTATTCGTATTTTTCTCTGCAAGGAAAATTTGATTATGGAATTTTTTTGATCATTCGATTCTTTTTCGATTCGATTCGATTAATCTTGTGTGGAGTGGACATGCTGGATCATGGGTTGTTTAGTTTTGTACGAAAATGGGTCAAGACCTGAAAAATACTTAAATGTTCCATTCCTTTTACATATAAACTGATGATGACTATGCCAGCTGTGTTGAGAAGATTTTGATTTTGATGTTGATGAAGAGGCATCTGTTAATAAAAGTGTGATGAATGGTGTTTGTGAAGATGATGTGATCTTATCTGCTGAGCAGGATTTAGATTAAGATGACAATACTGAGGGCAGAGTTCATGAAGCTTCTTTTCCTTTCGGCTGTTCCCTTCAGGGGTCGCCACAGCGAATCATCTCCATCTCACCCTATCCTCTGCATCTTCTCTTATACCAACTGCCTTCATGTCCTCCTTCACCACGTCCATGAATCGTCTCTTTGGTCTTACTCTAGGCCTTCTGCCTGGTAGTTCCAACCTCAGCATCCTACTACCAATATACTCATTATCCCTCCTTTGTACATGTCCAAACCATCTCAATCTAGCCTCTCTGACTTTGTCTCCAAAACCTCCAACATGTGCTGTCCCTTTGATGTGCTCATTCCTCATCCTATCCATCCTCGTTACTCCCAAAGAAAACCCTCAACATTTTCATCTCTGCTACCTCCAGCTCTGCCTCCTGTCTTTTCCCCAGGGCCACTGTTTCTAAACCATACATCACTGGCCTCAACACCGTCTTATACACTTTTCCTTTCATGCTTGCCAATACCTTCCTATCACACATCACACCGGACACTTTTCTCCAACCATTCCAACCAGCCTGCACATGCTTCTTCACCTCTGTGGCGTGAAGATGAGAGCCAATCCTTTCTGTGTAGGCGGGTCAGATACCTTGAAACTCTAATTTTACTGGACTCACACGCTGCAGTGTTTATGACAGGAATCAGATCCAAGGTTTTGGCAATCAGCTGGTCTGCCGGTTGAAGTTTTTCCATGTCTGTCCATTTGTGTTTGCTTGTCAGCTGTGCTTGGCTTCGTGGAAATGAGCCGATCAAAATGAGGGAAATTTATCTCTTTACTCAAACACCACGCACAGTCTGTGGCTGTTGTTATAATCCAATAAAATTGGAGCTTGAAGCTATTGGACCCGCCCACACAGTGGAGTACATAAAGGATTGGCTCTCCGCTGCGTGTCACAGTGACGTGGAATTGAAAATAGATGTATAGATTTAAATGCGTGAGACTTATTCATCTGTTTTTGTTTGCCGTGAGTGTATTTGGATGGAAATTCAACATATGACCAGATCGAGTTAAGACCGGTCTGCCAGAACCAAACGCTGTTGTAAGTCGACGACTCATTGTATTCGGATTTTCTGCGGCTAACCTTCAATCCTCTACTTTCCTGGGCATACCGCCACTTCTCTAGATTTTCCTCCACTTGTTCTCTGCTCTCACTGCAGATCACGATGTCATCTGCAAACATCATAGTCCATGGAGGTTCTTGCCTAACCTCGTCTGTCAGCCTGTCCATCACCATCGCAAACAAGAGGGGGCTCAGCTCTGATCTTTGATGCAGTCCCACCTCCAGCTTGAATTCATCGGTCATGCCGACAGCACACCTCACCACTGTCTTACATCTCTCCTACATTGTCCTGCACCACTCTGACATACTTCTCTGCCACTCGACACTTCCTCATGCAATACCACAGTTCTTCTCTTGGCACCCTGTCATATGCTTTTTCCAGATCCACAAAGGCACATGCAGTTCCCTCTGACCTTCTCTGTACTTCTCTATTAACATCCTCAAAGCAAACACTGCATCTGTGGTGCTCTTTCTTGGCATGAAACCAAACTGTTGCTCACAAATGCTGACCTCTGCCCTTAATCTAGCATCCCCTATTCTTTCACATAACTTCATCGTATGGCTCATCAACTTTATCCCTCTGTAGTTGCCGCAACTCTGCACGTCTCCCTTGTTCTTAAAAATGGGCAACAGCACACTTCTCCATTCCTCCAGCATCTGCTCACTCTTTAAGACCTTGTTGAATGTTCTTGTCAGGAAATCTACTGCTACCTCTCCTAGACACTTCCATACCTTTACAGGTATATCATCAGGACCAACTGCCTTTCCATTTTTCATCCTCTTCAGTGCCCTCTTCACTTCACCCTTACTAATCTTTGCTACTTCCTGCTTCTCAATGGTCACCCCTTATATTCTTTTTTCTCTCTTATTTTCCTCATTCATCAGCTCTTCAAAGTACTCTTTCCATCTTCCCAGGACACTTCTGTCATCAGTCAATACATTTCCCTCTCTGTCCTTAATCACTCTTACTTGCTGTACGTCCTTCCCATCTCTAGCTCTCTGCTGTGCCAAGCCGAAAACATAATTTTCTCCCTCCTTACTGTCCAACCTATCATACGCCCTCTGTTTGGCCTTAGCCACTGCTACTTTCGCCTTACGCTGTGTCTCCCTGTATTCCTGTTTACTCTCTTCGGTCCTCTCAAATGTCCCACCTCTTCTTAGCTAACCTCTTCCTTTGTACACACTCCTGCACTTCCTCATTCCATCACCAAGTCTCCTTATCTATTTTCCTTCCAGAGAACACACCAAGTACTCTCCTACCGATCTCCCTGATCACATTTGCTGTGGTTGTCCAGTCATCTGGAAGCACTTCCTGACCACCTGTTTCAACTCCTCCTTGAAGACAACACAACCCTCTTCCTTTTTCAACTTCCACCACTTCGTCTTCTGCTTTGCCTTTGCCTTCTTCATCTTCTTCACCATCAGCGTCATCCTGCATATCACCATCCTATGCTGTTTGGCAACACTCTCACCCACTACTACTTTGCAGTCACTGACTTCCTTTAAATTACATCGCCTACACAAGATGTAGTCTACCCGTGTGCTCCTACCTCCGCTTTTATAAGTCACCCTATGCTCCTGTCTCTTCTTGAAGAAAGTATTCACCACAGCCATTTCCATCCTTTTTGCAAAATCGATCAACATCTGTCCATCTGTGTTGCCTGCACCAACATGTCCATTGAACTCTGCACCAATGACCACTCTTTCACCTCTGGGGGTACTCTGCATCACTTCATCTAACTCCCTCCAGAATCTTTCCTTCTCATCATTCAACATCACACCTTCAACTTCTAACTTGAGACTCATCACTCTGTCTGACACTCTTTTCACTTCTAGAACATTCCTGACAAACCCCTCCTTCAAGATGACTCCGACTCCATTTCTCTTCCCATCCACACCATGATAAAACAGCTTAAACCCTGCTCCTAAGCTTTTAGCTTTGCTACCTTTCCACCTAGTCTCCTGAACACACAGTATGGCCACCTTCCTCCTCTGCATCACGTCAGCCAGCTCTCTGTCTTTTCCTTGTATAGTTCCAACATTGCTCCTCCAGTTGAGGTGGCTCAGGCATGTGGTCACAATGCCCGCCGAACGCCACACTGGTATGGTGTTTCGGGCATGTTCAACCGGGAAGAGACCCCGGGGTCGACCTAGAACACACTGGAGGGACTATGTCTCTCGGCTTGTCTGGGATCTCCTCGGTGTCCCCCCAGGAGAGTTGGAGGAAGTGGCTGGGGAGAGGGACGTCTGGACCTCTTTGCTTAGATTGCTGCCCCCTCGACCCGACCCTGGACGAAGCAGATGATGATGATGATGATGATGAGTTCCAACATTCAAAGTCCCTACTCTCAGTCCTAGACTTGTGCTTTTCCTCTTCTCTCTCTGCCTATGGACATGCCTCCCACCTCTCCTTCTTCAACCAACAGTAGTCCAATTCCGTTCAGCACCCTTGTTGGTTGACAGCACTGATGGCAGTCGTTGTTAACCCGGGCCTCGACCGATCCGGTATGAGTTTAGTCTTTCCGGTTTGCAGAAGTTTTACCGCAGTTTTACCGGATGCCCTTGTCGCAACCCTCTGCATTTCTCCGGGCTTGGGACAGACACTGGTTAATGCCCCCCCACCTCATGGCTGCATTTAAACAGAAACGAAAAATTAAAGTCGTTTTTTTTTTTTTGTTCATTTTTGGGGCTTACCACAGTGACTGATGGATTTAAAATGGACCTGTCGCATTAAAATTAGGATGATTTCTCTTATCTCTTCCTAAAACTCTTCCTAAACATGTTTTCTAAAAGTTTATATGGCTGAGGTGCATAAAAATGTTTGGTTGCTTCGGACTAATGATCTTGGAAGAAGTGCAATCTTTGTGCTCATTTTTCTCCAAAACGTCTTTTGAAATTTTTAGTTGAATGCTGACACAAGAAATGGCACAGATCGGTCAGTTTTCAAGGTATTGACAAACTTTTTGCTGCATTGTGCAGCTTTGGGCCTCCTCTATCCGACTGTGTAAAAAAAAAACAAAAAAAACTTATTTTTCATTTTTGGACCCAAGAGCCTACTTTCGGTGGAGTGGCTCACATATAAGCGTTATATGAAAGCAACACAGGCTGCTAGTGTATATTAGCTGACTCTCAAAATGACCAAGTAGGCTACAAATACATAAAGAGCATTCATGATTAAATGTTTATTTTACCTGCTGCGCATCCTGGAGAGAACGACGCCACGTGACTTGCTCTGTTGTACGATATTTGGTGCTTTACGTTTAACTTCCATTACTATATTAATGTATTCTGTTTATTTGCATTGATGAAATGATATAAATTGAATAAAGAAATCAGCAGCCCATCAGAGTTTACATACCGACACAACAGCGCTGTCTGTTCTATGTCAATCACATCACATGACTCATCACAGGCGATTTAGTACAGTGGAGCCTCGGTACTCGAACTGAATCCGTTCTACACGGCTGCTCGGATTCCGATTTGTTCGGATTCCCAATCCGCTTTTCCCATTACAAATAATGTAAATTGTCAATCCGTTCTGTCATCTTTTGAACAGAAGTTAATGGTACCGTAACTCATACCATAGCTCCTCAAAATAAGTGAAAAAATGATTGAATACAGTATTTTATGTTATGATTTGTGCTGTTAGAGACTTTTTAACTTTTCTGTGGTTTTTATTCTAGTGTTATGGTCTCTCAGAGAATAGTTAGGCGTTGGAGAGGGGCATGGCTTGAACACGTGGGATGGAGTGCAAAACACACACATTTAATTATTTCTATTTAATCACAGGCTATGAAGACTATCAGCGCTCTTGGTGCTAGACGACTGTCCCTCTTGATCTCTCACCTCTGTGCTCAAGCAGTTCAAGCTTTAGTCTGATTTCTGGGTTTCTCAGATTTACCCATTTTACCCATGAAATTTATTGTTTACAGGGAAGGCACTACAGCACTAGAAACAAATGAACAATAAAGCACAACCTGTTTTCATAGATGAGTGTGTTAGAGCCATGCCCCTCTCCAACGCGCATTTCAACACGCAACGCTTTTCTGAGACCATAACACACTAAAATGAAAACCACAGAAAAGTTAAAGCATAAGAACAATAAAAATAAGAACTTTAATCTTTGTGGTGGTGAGCAGTTGGCATACGTAAATGTTGGAGAGGGAGAGAAGCGGAGGTTTCCCTTCCATAACAGCTTCAGGTAAATCAAATGTGGCTTGTTTCTGCCTTCTTTTCAAAATCTTACGGAAGTGGCTCATGACCTCATCATTAAAGGTGTAAACAGTAGGCTAAGCTAAAGCGCTAGCAGCACATACATACATCCTCTTCAGCTTCGTTTAGGTGGTTATGCCTAGAAGCCGATCTGTTGGTTTTCTGTTCGGTACTCTAAATTGTATTTGTTGCTGAAGGTGGTATATGGCGTGAGTGATTAGATAGCTTTCGTGCTTTAGCACTGTATCAACAACTTCCGGACTTCCCCAGGACAGCTTTATTAGGGTGATGCATAAAGCACCGGCCTGATGAGCCACTAGGCTTGGGTGTAAAAGCCCAAATAGACCTTACATAGTATAAATAACTTCCGGACTTCCCCAGAACATACAAAGTATCAACAACTTCCAGAAGTCACGCACTTTTCCTCCCTCTCGGTCTCGTTTTTTTCTCGCACGTTTCTCGAGTCCGACTTCCGGGTTTTATTTGGTTTCCGGGATGATAAAAGTCATAACTTTTTTGTTCGGATTCCCATTTGTTCGGTCTCTAGAGCAGTGGTCCCCAACCTTTTTAATCACCACGGACCAGTCAACACTTGACAATTTTACTGCGGGGGGGAAACTTGTTTATATTGTAAATATAATACCCCGCCCTTGCCCAGAGTCAGCTGAGATGTGCACCAGCCTCACTAATCAGGATTAAGCTTTACATTTTTATTCGAGCTCAAGCTCTTTAAAAAAACAAAACCCAGGTGATGGTGCACTAGCTGGGAGAATGAAGGCTCAGTCTCACCTGAAATCCCCGCTATTGTTTAAAACATGTCCAACTCGCCTCTGTTCATGTGCCGTCCCCATGTAGGTAACATTTTAGCGCTCAAATGACCGACCTGTAACCGGGACAATCTGGTCATTTTTAAAATCAACGTTTTTCAAAAATAAAAGATCGTTCAGACTCAGATAATAAATAAAACAGAAATACATAATTATTTCTCCTGCGGCCCGGTACCAATTGATCCACGGACCAGTACCAGTCCGTGGCCCGGGGGTTGGGGACCACTGCTCTAGAGCGTTCGGATTCCGAGGGTCCACTGTTTCACCCTCCTGCTGATTGGTTGCAGATGTGAATAAGGCATATCTTATTCAAAGATTCTTTAATCCTTAATATGAAGGGGCGAATTGCTGTCGGCTTTTTAATGAAAAGTTGTTCATTTAGAATACCGAAGACTTTCTCATAGGCAGCGTTATTTTTGTTGGCTTTAAATTAAATGGCATACTGCAATGCTCGCTTTTCTCTACGCAGATACATGGGCAATTTGCCCGCTTCAACATGTAGACTAGAGATAGGTGAAGTTATAAAAGCTCCCAAGCATATTTCAAGAGCTTGGTTTTGAATGGTTTCTAGTTTCCGTAATTAAGACTTCCGAGCAGAACCATAGATTATGGAGCCATAATCTAATTTTGATCGGATAAGAGAGCTATAAAGTCTTAATAATACTTTGCGGTCAGCTCCCCAATCCTCTTCAGATACCACTTTTAACGAATTTAATGACTTTTCACATTTTGTTCTTAAACAGTCAATATGTGCCTTGAAATTATCTTTCTTGTCAAAGATGAGCCCCAGGAACTTAACCTGCTCTACTACTGGAATGATATTGCCTTTTAATGTAAGTTCTGGATCATGATGTACTTTTCGTTTGTTCCAAAAGTGAAGACATACGGTTTTTGACTGGGAAAATTTGAAACTATTGTTGTCTGCCCATGTTTGTATTTTATTATGGCATAATTGCAGTTGCCTCTCAATAGTGTTCATATTTTTCAACCTGCAGCTTATAGCAAAGTCACCAACAAATAAAGAATTTTCAATTCCCTCTTTCCCAGATTTTACAATACTATTTATTTTCACACTAAACAATGTAACACAAAAAATACTACCTTGGGGAACACCCATTTCCTGTTTAAGAGGGGAGGAAAAGGTGTTCCCAATGCGAACTCTAAAACGTCTGTTGGATAAAAAGTTTTACCACGTAAAAGTTCTACCACGTTCTACCACGAAGGCCCATTTCATGAAGATCTTTTAAAATTCCATGTTTCCACATAGTATCATAAGCCTTCTCTAAATCAAAGAAAACAGAAACCATATGTTCCCCTCTAACAAATGCATTTCGGATGTTTGATTCAAGAGAAACTAAGTGATCGATAATATTTCTAAAATGTCTAAAACCACTTTGTGATTTCGAGAGTAATTGATTCTTTTCAAGAAACCAAACAAAATGGTGATAGTTAACCATTCGTTCCATGGTAATTTTTAAAACCATGGAAAACGTTCAAAATGTTTGTCAGGTTTGTCCTCCTACAGAAACCATATTAAAAAACAAAAAGCTTTTTCCATTTTAATAAATTTTTGAAAAAGCTCCAGGGAGACACTAGGGTGGTGGGTTGCCGACCCCTGAGCGAACCAATAAAACCAAAAACAGTTTTCTTGCTAGTATTAACAAAAAAACCCCACAAGACTGTCTTCCTTTCGGCTTTTTCCCTTTTACTCGGGAGTCACCACAGTGAATCATCTGATTCACACGTTTGATTTGGTTTTCATTTGATTACGTCGGATGCCCTTCCTGTCACAACCCTTTTTAGCAAGGGACAGAAACACACTGACGACTTTGCAGCCTACCCTTTACGAAAGTCAGCACTGGTTCTTTTACATCAACCTCTCACCATAGACAGTGAGAGACATGGCCCGCCTTTGATAACCCAGTTAGCCGCACTGAGGGGGACAGTGACAACCTTGTGGAGAGTAACGAAAAAAACCACCCATACATGCGAGAACGAGACAGCAGGTGTGAAAGGATGGCACAATTTAAGTGTTATTAATATTAATAATAATAATAATAGTGGTATGGTTGCACAGTGCTGAACACATCTGCCTCAAGCTAGAAGGCCTGGGTTTGATTCCTATGCATGGGGCTGTTCTGTGTGGAGTTTGCACATTCTCGCTGTGCTTGTTTGGGTTTCCTCTGGGAACTCTGGTTTTCTCCCACAATCCAAAAACATGCCCAAGTAAGCTGACTGGATCTTCCAAATCGCCCCGTGGTGTGAGTGTGATTGGCTGTATGTGTGTTGGCCCTGTGATGGACTGATTCAGGGTGTACCCATCTCAGCCCAGAGTTGGCCGAGATGAATGCTAGCCTCCCTGTGACCTTAACTATGGTTAAGTGGCTTAGAAAATTAATGAATGAATAAATAATGCACACTTTTCTGGGTTTCGCTCCTTCCAGTTGGGTTAATAACCAGGTACAGAGTGTATAGAGCTCATCACAGACAAGTGCATGAGGATACAGACGTTGTACTCTGCACTGTTCTGTGCTGCTGTTTGTCCCAAAGACATCAGATCTGATATGATGCATCACACCTTGACACCTTCCACACATCTGTAGCCACATAATTCACTCATCTTTTTCTTCTGTCCTTCTTCAGTCTATTTTCCCCCCCACATAGAAATCCATTCATTCTGGTCCCTGAGCCCATTTCTGGCCGAGTTTACATGTGAACGTGACCCCAACATGAAATCTGAGGGTACATCACTTAACACACGTCTTTATCTTTTTTGATGCTTCTCTTGTTTTTTCATCTCTCCTTTTTGTAAACCATTCGGTTCAAGTCATACATCCATTCATTTTCTGAACCACTTAGCCTAATTCGTGTTGTAGGGAGAATGGCACCCATCCCAGCCGACTCCGGGCGAGGGTAGACTACACCCTGGACAGCTCCTCAGGCCATCGCAGAGGGGAAACACGCTGATGGCTGTGCGGCTACTCTTGACGAAAGTCAGCAATGGTTCTTTTACATGAACCTCCACCATTAACAGTGAGAGCCATGACAGGCCTTTGATAACCCGGATAGTGCAGGGGGGGGGGGGGGGGGGCACAACCCATTGAGTGTGGGACTTGAACCCCCAATGTTAGGATCAGTGATCCAGCACCTGGCTGCCACTGCCCCTCAGTTAAATTCATTTTTTCTTTTTTTCCAACTAATTTTATTAATGACAGCCATCAAACCTAATTTATTACATCATACCTTATCACCACATACCTTATGACCACGGTGTTGATTCCCACCCCAAAAGCATCATATTGGTGCATTTTGTAAGTCTCTGCTCAGCCAGTTTTCATCACGCAGGCTGCACACTTGGTACTCTACCTCATTTCCCACCACAATTGTCTTTACATACACTTGTCTTTTTTATTATCATCAAGTTTACATTTTCTTGTGGAAATGCATCTCAAGTTTTAATACTGAGCCACTGACCTCCATGTTTTTTGTGCTTGGTGTCACCCTTTTCTACCACCTCGGGCCCAGTCTCTAATCCAGACAGTTTCCTCTTCAGCAGTGCACCCTTTTCTCCCAGCTGAGGGGCAGAGCTCACTCTCTTCAGCCCCTCTCCTTTAACACCACCCACCACGTGGGCACGCAAGGACTGAGCACGGATCAAACCCGAGGGTTCCAAATTCTCTTCAAGTGTCTAACCGGTCACAAAGAGTGCTACATGTCAACATGCTGATGCTAGTGCGCGAATACACAGATCATTGTGCGTTTTTTAGTCTCACCTGCACACTGTCACATGTTGGAACTAGGAGATCACACAGGATCTGCAGAGAGAATAAGCATGACTGACCAACCAGAATTCGCTGCTTTATTTTACTTATTTATAAATTATGTACATTTTCCACTTCCTGTCTGGCCTCCTGGAAGTCCTGATCCACACAGAGACACTGGAGAAAGAGTTTGACAGACTCATCCACTCGACCCATTTCCTTTAACAGCTTTGCCTTACAGAACACCATCTGAGTGAGAGAGAGAGAGAGAGAGAGAGAGAGAGAGAGAGAGAGAGAGGTGCTGAGATAGTTGAGATGAAAGAAATTGGTATATGTGCAGCAGAGGCTGTTGCTCACCTTAACAGATGGAGCAACGCTCATACACATATCAAAGTCTTCCAGGGCGTGACGGTACAGATGCAAACTCTGATAGGCTTCAGCACGACAGGCTCGCAGCCAGATATCACTGGGATCTAAACAGACCGACAGAAAGAGATTTAATTTGCAGAAAACAAGACTATCCTACAGTGAGTGAGTGAAGCCATGGTGAGTGTGATGGTTCCTCACTGCTAACCATCACAAAGAACTTTGAGAGCCTACTCCAGGTGGCAGTGTTCCAAAGAAATTCTCTCTCTCTCTCGCGCGCGCGCGCACACACACACACACACACACAAACACCTTGCAGATTGTCTGTTGGCCTCTTGACATGCGACTGTGAGTGATAACCAGAAAGACCTTATGCTGGGGGAGGACCTGCGGAACAAAACCAACAGTTGCTGGTTCTACACATGGATGCAGATCTCGCGTGAATTCTCGACATCTCAGCGTGCTCTCTTCTTTCCCTTTTTCGGAACACTCGTCGTTATGCCTCCTGCGTGGTTGCGGAACATTTTGTGTTCGCACACTGTTCACGTTATAAAACTCCGCATCACGAAGTTACACAACTTTTAGTTTCACGCATGCGCCGTAGCGTTTGTCTTTTGTAACAGTCGGACACTACGCGCAGGCGCAGCGAGACGCAAACGCTTCATTCCACAACATGCTCCAGAACAACATGACAAAGGAAATGCTGGTCTTTGTGCTGGTTCTGGACTGTGTAAAACAGGCTGTAATATTGTTATTTGCAAGAGTTCTAAATGAATGTTGTGTTTAAACACTGAGTGACGGTGAATAAAATGAAACTTACCGGATGCTAACAGCTGTGTTGCTAATGACAGAGCCTGACTGAAGTGTTTGTTCCTCAGCAGCCCTTTTACTTCTGTTATTCGCTTCGTTTTTTGGGTTTCATCCGGAAACCATTTCTCCAGAAGGCCACACAGAAGCACGTTCACACGCAGCTGATGTTTAGCCCCGATCTCCTCATAGCACTTTTTACATTTGGACAGGAATGTCTGCTGTAAGCAGCTACTGCAGTAGGAATGACCGCACGCGACGGTGACCGGTTCGGTCAGGAAGCGGTTACACCCGGGACAGTCCACTTCTCCGTCCTGAACTCCCTCCTGTGTGCTGTGTACCCACGACACGGTCGGTCCTCTCTTCCGAAAGTTGCGCACGAGGATTTCCACCGAAGTGCTGATGTGTTCGGGGCGCACGGACTCGGACCTCACCGCCCGGAACAAGGCATCCAGCGCTCCTCCGAGACATTTGTGCTCAACCCCGAGGTGAGCCCCGTGTTCCTCGGTCTCAGTCCCGGCCCCAGAGCCAACCCAATCTCGCTCAGAGTCGGACGGGATGAAAAAAACCCTTCTGTCGCCTGATGAGACACAGTTTTGGTCTGGTTCTCGGATCGACATGTTCCCCCTCAGTTTGATTTATACAACCAATAAAAATAAATGAAATGAATATTCGCGTAAACACATTTTAAATAAATTCTCATACCACAGCAGCTTAACTGGTGTAGAAGGATAACCTTAAATTGCCAGCGTGTTACATAAAAAAAAAAAAAAAAAAATACACGGTCATGTGACCACAAAGGAGCGCCCCTATTGGCCAGAGAAATGTCGGTTACAAAACCTCTGAGCTTGTCAAGTTTTGTAACCGATACTCGGAACCACTTCAGGGCTTTTTTTTTGTTTGTTTCGAAGAACTGGTAGTTGATATCACTGCTAAAAATATATAAGAAGTGACAAAAGTGTTATATAGTTAAACACAGCAACATGATTATTATAATGAACTCAAAGCGATGTGTTTGAAGTAATCTAAAAAGTGAAAGACTTCCTGGGACACAAGCCGACACTAATATTTTAGCTTCACTAAACTCATATTAGTATATTATAAACTCATCTTATACAGCGGATTTATAGTGTTTTTTAAGGTGGCAATAATGTTTTTTATACATTCTTCTCTACAGTAATTGTCCTTTGTTGCATTCGCATCCTGTTTTAGGTCGTAGTTTCTGCGCATGCTCCAAACCTCCCGTTACGAAAGCATTGGACTGATGAAACTTATTTCATAACAGCTTTCACAACTTCGATTTTTTTCTGCATCATTTTTATATACCATGACAGCAACAATAATGACTAGGCTGTCCACTTTAAATTATTTCTTTCCGCACTGTACACTTTTCTTTAGTGTTGTAAGAGTTTATATGGTTAAAAATTGTTCAAACTGCCTGTCAAAAATGTAAGAAACTTCTTCTTTTCCTTTCGGCTGCTCCCTTCAGGCGTCGCCACAGCAAATCATCCGCCTCCATCTCACCCTGTCCTCTGCATCTTCTTTTTTGATTCCAACGACCTTCATGTCTTCCTTCACCACATCCATAAATCTCTTCTTTGGTCTTCCTCTCGGCCTTCTGCCTGGTAGTTCCAACCTCAGCATCCTACAGCCAATATACTCACTATCCCTCCTCTGTACATGTCCAAACCATCTCAATCTAGCCTCTCTGACTTTGTCTCCAAAACATCTTACATATGCTGTCCCTCTGATATACTCATTTCTGATCCTATCCATCCTCGTTACTCCCAGAGAAAACCTCAACATTTTCATCGATGCTACCTCCAGCTCTGCCTCCTGCCTTTTCCTCAGCGCCACTGTTTCTAAGCCATACAACATCGCTGGCCTCACCACCGTCTTGTACACTTTTCCTTTCATTCTTGCTGACACTCTCCTATCGCACATCATACCGGACACTTTTCTCCAACCATTCCAGCCTGCCTGCACACGCTTCTTCACCTCTTCACGCCGACAGCACACCTCACCACTGGCTTCCTCATAGTCATTGTCATATCCTACACCACTCAGGTGGCATACTTCTCTGCCACTCCAGACTTCCTCATGCAATTCCACAGTTCTTCTCTCGGCACTCTGTCATATGCTTTTTCCAGATCCACAAAGGCACAATGCAGTTCCCTCTGACTGTCTCTGTACTTCTCTATTAACATCCTCAAAGCAAACATTGCATCTGTGGTGCTCTTTCTTGGCATGAAACCAAACTGTTGTTCACAAATGCTGACCTCTGCCCTTAGTCTAGCTTCCACTATTCTTTCCCATAACTTCATCGTATGGCTCATCAACTTTATCCCTCTGTAGTTGCCGCAACTCTGCACGTTTCCCTTGTTCTTAAAAATGGGTACCAGCACACTTCTCCTCCATTCCTCCGGCATCTGCTCACTCTCTAAGACCTTGTTGAATGTTCTTGTCAGAAAATCTACTGCTACCTCTCCTAGACACTTCCATACCTCCACAGGTATATCATCAGGACCAAGTGCCTTTCCATTCTTCATCCTTTTCAATGCCCTCCTCACTTCACCCTTACTGATCTTTGCTACATCCTGCTCCTCACTGGTCACCTCTTCTACTCTTTTTTTCTCTCGCATTTTCCTCATTCATCAGCTCTTCAAAGTACTCTTTCCATCTTCCCAGCAAACTTCTGTCATCAGTCAATACATTTCCCTCTCTGTCCTTTATCAATCTAACTTGGTGCACATCCTTCCCATCTCTATCTCTTTGCTGTGGCAACCTGTATAGATCATTTTCTCCCTCCTTACTGTCCAACCTAGCATACAAGTCATCATACGCCCTCTGTTTGGCCTTAGCCACTGCTACTTTCGCCTTACGCTGTGTCTCCCTGTACTCCTGTTTACTCTGTTCGATCCTGTCAATGTCCCACTTCTTCTTAGCTAACCTCTTCCTTTGTACACACTCCTGCACTTCCTCATTCCACCATCAAGTCTCCTTATCTACTGTCCTTCCAGAGGACACACCAAGTACTCTCCGACCTGTGTCCCTGATAACATTTGCTGTAGTTGTCCAGTCATTTGGAAGCACTTCCTGGCCACCCAAAGCCTGTTTCAACTCCTCTTTGAAGACAACACGGCACTCTTCCTTTTTCAACTTCCACCACTTTGTCTTCTGCTCTGCCTTTGCCTTCTTCACCTTCCTCACCATCAGCGTCATCCTGCACACCACCATCCTATGCTGTTTGGCAACACTCTCACCCACTTCTACTTTGCAGTCACTGACTTCCTTCAAATTACATCGCCTACACAAGATGTAGTCTACCTGTGTGCTATTATGTCCGCTTTTATAAGTCACCCAATGCCCCTGTTTCTTCTGGAAGAAAGTATTTACCACAGCCATTTCCATCCTTTTTGCGAAACCGATCAACATCTGTCCTCTGTGTTCCTGTCCTGGATACCAAACCTGCATCAATTCATCTAACTATAATTTTCATCTGATACTCTGCATCATTTCATCTAACTCAATCCAGAATCTCTCCTTCTCTTTTCGCTCACATCCTGCCTGTGGGGCATAAGCACTAACAACATTGAACATCCCGCCTTCAATTTCTAACTTGAGACTCATCACTCTGTCTGACACTCTTTTCACTTCTAGAACATTCCTGACAAACCCCTCCTTCAAGATGACTCCTACTCCATTTCGCTTCCTATCCACACCATGATAAAACAGCTTAAACACTACTCCTGAGCTTTTAGCTTTGCTATCTTTCCACCTGGTCTCCTGAACACAAAATACGTCCACCTTCCTCCTCTGTATCATGTCAGCCAGCTCTCTACCTTTTCTTTGCATAGTTCCAACATTCAAAGTCCCTACTTTCAGTCGTAGACTCATGCCTTTCCTCTTCTCTCTCTGCCTATGGACACGCCTCCCGCCTCTCCTTCTTCGACGTCTTTGACCAACAGTAGTCCAATTTCATTCAGCACCCTGTTGATTGACAGCACTGATGGCGGTCGTTGTTAACCCGGGCCTCGACCGATCCGGTATGGGGGTAATACTTCTGATTTACATCATAAAAGTTTGGCATTGGTTTTACGTCGGATGCTCTTCCTGACACAACCCTCTGCATTTCTCCGGGCTTGGGACCGGCATAAGGGGGAGCGACACTGGTTAGCCCCCACCCCCACCGCCTCATGGCTGCATTTCAAAAATGTAAGAAACAAAGTCGATTATAGATAGATAGATAGATAGATAGATAGATAGATAGATAGATGCTTTTCATGAAGGATATATGAAAATTAAGTCAATAATATTTGGCAATGTAAACTCATAGTATTCATAAATCATTCATAAGTGATCATTTTAATGTGTGGAATCTTCAGATTAACTTTTAACTAAGTTTTAACTCAGATTAACTAAGTACTTAGGCTCAACAATCCAGAGGAATGGAGAGTGTGGAAAAGAGGTGAGGAAGCGTGTGCAGGCAGGTTGGAATGGTTGGAGAAAAGTGTCCGGTGTGATGTGTGATAGGAAGGTATCGGCAAGAATGAAGGGAAAAGTGTACAAGACGGTGTTGAGGCGAGCAATGTTGTATGGCTTAGAATCAGTGTCGCTGAGGAAAAGGCAGGAGGCAGAGCTGGAAGTAGCAGAGATGAAAATGTTGAGGTTCTCTTTGGGAGTAACGAGGATGGATAGGATCAGGAATGAGTACATCAGAGGGACAGCACATGTAAGAGGTTTTTGGAGACAAAGTCAGAGAGGCCAGATTTAGATGGTTTGGACATGTACAGAGGAGGGATAGTGAGTATATTGGCAGTAGGATGCTGAGGTTGGAACTACCAGGCAGAAGGCCTAGAGGAAGACCAAAGAGACGATTCATGGATGTGGTGAAGGAGGACATGAAGGCAATTGGTGTAAGAGAAGATGCAGAGCAGAGGGTGAGATGGAGTCAGATGATTCGCTGTGGCGACCCCTGAAGGGAAAAGCCGAAAGGAAAAGAAGAAGAATTTTCAGATTAACTTGATGCTCAATTAAAGTTTTTAATGTAATAAATGAAGCATAAACACAATAAGATCATACACATATCAAGAAATATTAGAAACCGCAAATCAGCATTAACCGGAAGACTACATGTATAGATTATAATACATAAATAAATCAAACACAATATACAAAAACAAAATATAATACAGAAAACATGCACAATATATAAATTAAGCAATAAACAAATTGCAATACTTCAAAACCTGAATGAGCTAATGTCTCAAATATCAATCTTCTGAACTCGTGAAACTTTTATAATTTATCTCTCAATCGTTAAATATAAAAACCCGTAGAGTTGTTTTGTGGTGACGTCAGAATCCTGCGACAGATGCCCACGAGAGGTCGTTGAATGAAAGCATGGAGCGTTTTTCCACCCTTCAGCTGTTAGCGTGGTTATTGTGTGGAATTCTTTCACCGGGTAAGAATGTATTGTAATTTATGTGAAATGTTAGTGTCTGTTAAAACCTTGAGGGATGAATTAAGTTTATATTCGTCCGTGTGGAGCTATGTGTACCTGACTTGGATTGGTCAGGAGATCTGTCAGCCCGCCACACGTGTACTCAGAGGATCTTCTTCTTTTCCTTTCGGCTTTTCCCTTCAGGGGTCGCCACAGCGAATCGTCTGCCTCCATCTCACCCTATCCTTTGCATCTTCTTCTCTTACGTCTTGTACACTTTTCCTTTCGTTCTTGCCGATACCCTCCTATCACACATCACACCAGACACTTTTCTCCAACCATTCCAACCTGCCTGCACACGCTTCTTGACCTCTTTTCCACACTCTCCATTGCTCTGGATTGTTGAGCCTAAGTACTCAAAATCCTCCACCTTCCTTATCTCTGCTCCCTGTAACCTCGTTCCTCTTGGGTCCTTGTCATTCATGCACATGTATTCTGTCTTACTGAGGCTAATCTTCATTCCCCTCCTTTCCAGGGCATACCTCCACCTCTCTAGATTTTCCTGCACTTGTTCTCTGCTCTCACTACAGATCACAATGTCATCTGAAAACATCATATTCCATGGGGAATCTTGTCTAACCTCGTCTGTCAGCCTGTCCATCACCATAGCAAACAAGAAGGGGCTGAGAGCTGACCCTTGATGCAGTCCCACCTCCACCTTGAACTCTTCTGTCACACCGACAGAACACCTCACCACTGTCTTACATAAGAGATAAGATAAGATAAGATACAGCTTTATTAATCTCACAATGGAGAAATTCACTGTTACAGGCTCTTGAGGTACTATCAGTAGGGGGTGCAAAAATAGATACAAGTACAAACATACACACATACATATATATTATATAAGTAAATAAATAAATAGATACATAAATAGTATAAATTAATAAACAATAAAAGAAAAGAATGGAGCAACTTTATAGACTGGCCTATATTAAAGTGTAATGTATCTGAGTGCAGAGTAGATGGGTTGATATGGTTCACAGTCAGTGGGGTAGATGTGGTTGATTAAAGTGCATGGGGTTTTTATTGCACATAACCGGTATTTTCACAGACAGTTACAGTGTGGCGTTGTACAGTCTGACAGCGGTGGGAATGAACGACCTGCGGTAGCGCTCCTTCCTGCACTGAGGATGCCTCAGTCGTCCACTGAAGGAGCTGCTCAGCTCCTCGACAGTCTGGTGCAGTGGGTGAGAGCTGTTGAACAGGATGGATGTGAGCTTTGCTACCATCCTCCTCTCACTCACCTCCTCCACAGAGTCCAGTGGGCAGCCGAGGACAGAGCTGGCCCTCCTGACCAGCTTGTTCAGTCTCTTCCTGTCCCGCTCTGTGCTGCCCTCTCTCATACATGTCCTGCACCACTCTAACATACTTCTCTGCCACTCCAGACTTCCTCATGCAATACCACAGTTCTTCTCTCGGCACCCTGTCATATGCTTTCTCCAGATCCACAAAGGCACAATGCAGCTCCCGCTGACCTTTTCTGTACTTCTCCATGAACATCCTCAAGGCAAATACTGCATCTGTGGTGCTCTTTCTTGGCATGAAACCAAACTGTTGCTCACAAATGCTGACCTCTGCCCTTAGTCTAGCTTCCAGTATTATTTCCCATAACTTCATCGTATGGCTCATCAACTTTATCCCTCTGTAGTTGCCACAACTCTGCATGTCTCCCTTGTTCTTAAAAATGGGCATCAGCACACTTCTCCTCCATTCTGCCGGCATCCTCTCACTCTCTAAGACCTTGTTAAATGTTCTTGTCAGAAAATCTACTGCTACCTCTCCTAGACACCGGTATGTCCTCAGGACCAACTGCCTTTCCACTCTTCATCCTCTTCAATGCCCTCCTCTCTACACCTTTACTAATCTTTGCTACTTCTTGGTCCTCAACAGTCACCTCTTTTTTTTTTTTTTTTTTTTTTCTCTCTCATTTTCCTCATTCATCAGCTCTTCAAAGTACTCTTTCCATCTTCCCAGCACACTTCTGTCATCAGTCAATACATTTCCCTCTCTGTCCTTTATCAATCTAACTTGCTGCACGTCCTTCCCATCTCTATTTCTCTGCTGTGCCAACCTGTATAAATCATTTTCTCCCTCTTTACTTTCCAACCGAGCATAGTCATCATACGTGCTCTGTTTGGCCTTTGACACGGCTACCTTTGCCTTATGCTGTCTCTCCCTGTACTCCTGTTTTCTCAATGTCCCACTTCTTAGCTAACCTCTTCCTTTGTACACACTCCTGCACTTCCTCATTCCACCACCAAGTCTCCTTATCTCCTTTCCTTCCAGATGACACACCAAGTATTCTCCTACCTGTCTCCCTGATCACATTAGCTGTAGTTGTCCAGTCATCTGGAAGCACTTTGTGACCACCCAAAGCCTGTTTCAACTCCTCCTTGAAGACAACCCGACACGCTTCCTTTTTCAGCTTCCACCACTTTGTCTTCTGCTCTGCCTTTGCCTTCTTCAACTTCCTCACCATCAGCATCATCCTGCACACCACCATCGTATGCTGTTTGGCAACACTCTAACCCGCTACTACTTTGCAGTCACTGACTTCCTTTAAATTACATTGCCTACACAAGATGTAGTCTACCTTGTGTGCTCCTACGTCTGCTTTTATAAGTCACCCTATGCTCCTCTCTCTTCTGGCAGAAAGTGTTCACCACAGCCATTTCCATCCTTTTTGCAAAATCTACCAACATCCGTCCTTCTGCGTTCCTGTCCTGGATACCAAACCTACCCATCACTTCCTCGTCCCCTCTGTTTCCTGCACCAACATGTCCATTGAAGTCTGCCCCAATGACCACTCTTTCACCTCTGGGGGTACTTTGCATCACTTCATCTAACTCCCTCCAGAATCTCTCCTTCTCTTCTCGCTCACATCCTGTCTGTGGGGCATAAGCACTAACAACATTGACCATCACACCTTCAATTTCTAACTTGAGACTCATCACTCTGTCTGACACTCTTTTCACTTCTAGAACATTCCTGACAAACTCCTCCTTCAAGATGACTCCTACTCCATTTCTCTTCCCATCCACACCATGAAAAAACAGCTTAAACCCTGCTCCTATGCTTCTAGCCTTGCTACCTTTCCACCTGGTCTCCTGAACACATAGTATGTCCACCTTCCTCCTCTGCATCATGTCCGCCAGCTCTCTACCTTTTCCTGCCATAGTTCCAATGTTCAAAGTCCCTACTTTGAGTCCTAGACTCATGCCTTTCCTCTTCTCTCTCTGGCAACAGACACGCCTCCGACCTCTCCTTCTTCGACCAACAGTAGTCCAATTTCCATCAGCACCCTGTTGGTTGACAGCACTGATGGCGGTCGTTGTTAACCCGGGCCTCGACCGATCCGGTATGTCATTCTTTCTTGTGATTCGCATAGTATATTTGGCATTTGTTTTACGCTGGCTGCCCTTCCTGACGCAACCCTCTGCGTTTATCCAGCTTGGGACCGGCGTGATGGAGAGACACTGGTTTGTGCCCCCCCTCACGGCTGCATTCATGTGTACATAGAGGATAATGCACAGCAAATGATTCGCACGTTTGATTTGGCATAGGTTTTTTTTTTTTTTTTTTAACGTCGGATGCCCTTCCTGACACAAGCCTTTAGCAAGGGACAGAAACACGCTGATGGCTTTGCAGCTACTCTTTGTGTGGGGGGGGGGGGGGGGGCAGTGAGAAAAGTGAATTTCAATGGATTATTATAATCCTCACGCGTAGTGTGACCAGCTAACTAGATGACGCAATACACTCTTGCGTAGTAATTAACCTCATTTTCTTTCTTTCTTTAACGTTGGCATCTGGCGAGATGAAAGATGATTTTATGAAAAAGAATAACGTTTTAAGTATCTTTTGTCAGTTATTTTTATAGTTGTGTTTGAAGTAGAACATTTATTATAGTATTGGTGAAGTTTATTTACTAGAATTGCAGTAATCAATAAACTCCAAATAAATGACAGTTTAATTTTATTTTTGAGTAATTAAAGAACAAAACCCACGTTGGCATTTGCATATCTTTTGTACAAATGTCTGTCTGTCTTCCTTCCTTTCGGCTTTTTCCCTTCTACTCGGGAGTCGCCACATTTGATTTGGCCAAGGTTTTTAGGTCGGATGCCCTTCCTGTCACAACCCTTTTTAGCAAGGGACAGAAACACGCTGATGACTTTGCAGCTACTCTTTACGAAAGTCAGCAATGGTTCTTTTACATGCCTCTCACCATAGACAGTGAGAGACATGGGCCGCCCTTTGATAACCCAGTTAGCTGCACTGGGGGGACAGTGACAACCTTGTGGAGAGTGGGACTTGAACCCCCAACCTTTGGATCAGCGATCCAGTGCCCTATACCACTAGACCACCACTGCCCACTATCTTTTGTACAAATGAATGTTTGTAAAAAAGGGTTGGTTGTGTTTCAGATGTGGAGTCGGTACAGAATCAGGAGGGGGCGTGTCTCCGCTCTCAGTTCAGATGCTCTGATGGAGGGTGCGTGGATCATTCATGGCGGTGTGATCACACTGAGGACTGCAAGGATGGTAGTGATGAAGAGAACTGTGGTGAGGAAACACCCAAACTATTGATAACATTCTGATTTTACTTCCACCTAAGACTTCCCTGTTTATTTTTTTCTTCCACTTATTTCCCATCCACTTGCCCAGTTCCTCTCACTCACTTCCCCACATAGCTCCCTTTTTTCCATTTCCTCACTCCACATCCCACCCAATTCTGCTTCCTGCTTCCTCCTCACACGTCTCCCGCTCTGTTGGTTTCTTCTCACCTGTTTTCTTCTTTGTCTTACACTCCCCATAGACTTTTAATTGGTGTGGGACGGAAGCTGTGATGACGTGGCTGTCTGAGCTCTGATGGATGATGCTTTTTTGTCATGTCCTATATAACCAAATTTATTCCCAGTGTTTTAATTCTATGTCTTTTAGAGGAGAACGAGTGTGAGGTGAATAATGGCGGCTGTTCTCATCACTGTGAGGACCTGCCTCATGGGTTTGTGTGTGACTGTCCGCCTGGCATGAGGCTGGTGCATGACACAGACTGTGAAGGTGAACACCCACACGTGCACACACACACACAGTGAGGCAATTATTACATGCATTTTTGTTACATTAGCTGATTTTGATTTTATTGAAGTATAGAGCTGACGTTAAAGGCGCTCTAAATATTTTGTATCTGCAGAAGGTGCGCACAGATCCATGGTGGTCTCACTTGCAGTAAACAATCCAACACTTGAAGACAGTTCGGCCATTCATTTTATTCCTTGCTTTGTGGATTTCTATCATGTAAACCTAAGACACTGAGAAAATAAGTGAAGAGCAGGTCTTATTTTTTTTTCTTGAAGACAGAGCTATCTGGTGTGAGAGGAGGAGAAAGGCCCGGCTTGGCTGAAATGTTCCAGGATTAAAACTCATTGCTCACTCGGCAACAGTAGCTGAAATCAAAACAACAATTTTCCCAATTTGATTTTTATTTTTTTATTGACACAAAAAGGGGGGGGTGGCTTTATCATAAAAGTTATAAATATATTACATTAAGTAATTAAATACATCATGTCATAATTTAAAAATGCAGCTTTAGACATCTTTTAAATGTGGAATTAAAAATAAATAAACTCAAGAAAAGTTAATGAAGACAGAATGACTCATTGGCGAAAAGTATTAATAAAAATTCTAATATAAAAATGTAGTAAAATTTTTTTTATTGTTGTTGCTAAAGTGTGGGAAAAATGTGGAAGTACAATAATTCTCTTTAATAATGAAACATGTTCACATTACTGCTCCTGTTTTTGTCTCAAAAGTAATTTTTTTTTTTTTTTGCTGTACAAAATAGGGGCTATTGATTTTCTTGCTGGCAAACAGATTAACCACTAGGTGGCGATGTAATGCTTACATAATTCTTCACAACGGAGTAATTCGCCGTGCTGACCGTGTGGTGGGACATCTTGGATTATCAGAGTAGATTTAAATGATGTGTGTGTGTGTGTGTGTTTCAGAGGTGGACCCATGCCTGGATGCAGATGTATGTGATCAGAAGTGTGTTTATTCAAACAGCTCTTTTACCTGTGAATGCAATTATGGTTACATGAAGAGTTCAGCTCGTGGGCGGTGCTTGGCTCCAGGTGAGATTCTTCAGTGGTACTTATTAAAATGAACAGTAGGCCCTTGTTATTTGCGGGGGTTTGGTTCCGACCCCTCTCGTGAATCAAGATAATCCATGAGTTCTGTACCCGGAAGTAAAACCCCATGTATCATATTACATGCGCGAATGATCAACCGGAAGTAAAATACTACGTGTCCATTACATGCGCTAAATTATGCTTCTTAAACACATTCTGTAGACAGTCTTGCTCATTAATACAGTATTAATGTAGTAATGATTCAGAAAAACTTTTTAATTTTGTACTGTGATATGTATTAATAAAACATATAAACATTATACAGTGTAAACCGACTTATGTTTTTAATTGGTTCCAGACGGCTGAACGTAAGTTGTTCCAGTGATGTATGATGTGTGACATGACACTCGTACTGTATTATACGTCCTTAAATATCATTAACGTATCTCATAAAACACCCCTAAATCAATTATTATAAACATAACATTGTAAAATAATATCAACATTCATTTCAAATACAGACGCGCTCCGACTTACGTTCAAAGGTTTTTTTTTTTGTTTGTTTTTTTTTCCCCCAAAAGTCAAATTTTGAATTTAGAAGTACCTACGTAGTACACTGACGTATTGACGCAAATCACCGAGATGAATTAACTATCTGCTCAGATCTGCACAATCTTTGTATTTATCTTTTAGCAGAATCCTAAGAGTGTATACTTTATTTTTATATTAATATTCATTACTTACTTACACAAAAGAAAGAACTCTCTGCTTTGCTGGGAGACTGCATCAGTGCAGGCTGTGTTCTAAACGAGTTCAACGGCACCCTTGTGCACTTGAAAGACCGGAAGTCTGTATAACTCGCAGCAAGTACACTACTTTTGCAAGTACACTACTTTCGGTATTGAGCGCTTCACATATTGTAACCGCTGATTGACTGACTGTTTTAAACTTCATGTAAAGTGCCTCGGTATAAATAAGTGACTTATTTGACATTAATGTTGATATTATTTTACAATGTCATGTTTATAATAATTGATTTAGGGGTGTTTTATGAGATACGGTAATGGTATTTATGGCTGTATAGTACAGTATGAGTGTCATACGTCACTGTAACAACTTGCGTTCACTTTCAACTTACGTTTGGCCGTCCGGAACCAATTAAAAACGCAAGTCGGGGAGCGTCTGTTAATTAAATTCAAGCAAAATAATTTCAAATTGATACATTTTAATCAAATTCACTCATCAAATATACAGGCATGTGATTTTTTTTTTTTTTTTTTTTTTTTTTTTTCTTTCCCGCGAATTCACGGAATTCTGATTTTTTTTTTTTTTTTTTTTTTTTTTTTTTTCCCTTCATGCCGAATATGTCAAAATAACCTTTTCCGCTTCTATTCCGTTCCGAGTTTTGCATAAAACGACTTCGCTTGAAACGTTACTGCTGATTGGCTGATGGCTTTCTAATAGCCAGTCGCTGATGTTGAAACATGTACGTACGTTTCGAGCTGTTCGGCTATCGAAAGCATGTCGGTGATCCAGAGAAAAGGTTCTGTTCGAATCAAAGAACTAAAGTCATGAAAAACAAGTTTAGGTGGGAATGGATGGAAAAGAGAACCATAGCATTCAATTGCCAGAACATTTGGTGTTCAAGTGAAGATTCCAGAACCCTACGGACTTAACCCTTTGTTTGCCGTTTGACCAGAAACTTCAGTGCAAAGGGAAGAGCCAGTGAAACAACCAGTTTCTGGCGCCGATCGAGTAGTTAATTTTGAGGTATGTTTGAGAATTTTCTTGTCTAGTTCCGATTATATTTTTCAAATTATTGTGAATGCATGCATGTTTTAGGCGTCGGACATTCATGTGTTTATTCCGTGAACTGAATCAAATGAGTCGACTCTATGGTCACTGAACTATTTTTCTGCTGTTAGAATAAATAAATTATTGCCGCATTAACTCACCAGTTTTAGATAAATAACTGATGTAAATAGGCATTGTTATTCAGTGTTTGTAAACAGCAGCGGGTGTGTGTGCTCCTGTAATTAGCTCATTATTAGATTAGAAATGTAAATCTATGAATCTGAGCCTCAACCGAAACGCCCCAGCATCCAGGAGGACAACAAACTTTCGAAGGCAGCCTCCAGAAGGACAGTTCAGGCTGCACAAAAGGAAGCAAGAAAGTGCCATGCTAAGGCACGAGAGATAAAGAAATATCAATTCAAAATACTTGTGTCATGTTTATAGTTTGTTTCCAGATTGGGTTTAAAGACAATGACTGTTGATAAGTGTTGTGAGCAATGTTCCCTCTAAGCTGCGCAATTGCGCACTGGTCGCACACTCTCGGCGCACGAGAAAACCTATCCAGCGCAGTGAACACTCTGCGAATGAATTAGATATATAACTTTTTTTCTGTATCATTTTGCTGTGTAATTCCATGAGTGACAGGTGTCCACCCAATCATACGATAGGATGCAATTACGCTACGCAGCCAATCACGGCACTGTCACGTGCTCTGTTCATACATGCTCCATAACAATAATAACAGTGCGGCGGAGTTAAGTGATGCTAATTCTAACCCCTTATCATTGCGAAACGAGCGGGCAGTGAATGTGATACGTCGACTCCCCAAACCAAAGTAAAAAAGAACCACTCAAAGTATGTGAGTATACCAGAAAGCTGGCAAAGCAAAAACTATGCCATTGAATTTGTGAACTCAATCAATGAGATTGTGCAGAATGTGTCAGGTTAAAAATGCACCCTGATAGTAGATAAGAGCACAGACATGACAGTACACAAAATGCTAGTCATATATATCAAATTCAGGGGGGGGGGGCACAAACCAGTGTCTCTCCCTCACGCCGGTCCCAAGCCCGGATAAATGCAGAGGGTTGCGTCAGGAAGGGCATCCGGCGTAAAACAAATGCCAAATAAAATATGCGAGTCACTACAAAGAATGTCATACTGGATCAGTTGAGGCCCGGGTTAACAACGACCGCCATCAGTGCTGTCAACCAACAGGGTGCTGGTGGAAATTGGACTACTGTTGGTCGAAGACGTTGAAGAAGGAGAGGCGGGAGGCATGTCCGTAGGCAGAGAGAGAAGAGGAAAGGCATGAGTCTAGGACTGAAAGTAGGGACTTTGAACGTTGGAACTATGGCAGGAAAAGGTAGAGAGCTGGCTGACATGATGCAGAGGAGGAAGGTGGACATACTGTGTGTTCAGGAGACCAGGTGGAAAGATAGCAAGGCTAGAAGCTTAGGAGCAGGGTTTAAGCTGTTTTTTCATGGTGTGGATGGGAAGAGAAATGGAGTAGGAGTCATCTTGAAGGAGGAGTTTGTCAGGAATGTTCTAGAAGTGAAAAGAGTGTCAGGCAGAGTAATGAGTCTCAAGTTAGAAATTGAAGGTGTGATGGTCAATGATGAGAAGGAGAGATTCTGGAGGGAGTTAGATGAAGTGATGCAGAGTACCCCCAGAGGTGAAAGAGTGGTCATTGGTGCAGAGTTCAATGGACATGTTGGTGCAGGCAACAGAGGGGACGAGGAAGTGATGGGCAGGTTTGGTATCCAGGACAGGAACACAGAAGGACAGATGTTGGTAGATTTTGCAAAAAGGATGGAAATTGCTGTGGTAAATACTTTCTTCCAGAAGAGACAGGAGCATAGGGTGACTTATAAAAGTGGAGGTAGGAGCACACCAGTAGACTGCAACTTGTGCAGCCGATGTAATTTGAAGGAAGTCAGTGACTGCAAAGTAGTAGCGGGTGAGAGTGTTACCAAACAGCATAGGATGGTGGTGTGCAGGATGATACTGATGGTGAGAAAGGTGAAAAAGGCAAAGGCTGAGCAGAAGAAAAAGTGGTGGAAGCTGAAAAAGGAAGCGTGTCGGGTTGTCTTCAAGGAGGAGTTGAAACAGGCTTTGGGTGGTCACGAAGTGCTTCCAGATGACTGGACAACTACAGCAAATGTGATCAGGGAGACAGGTAGGAGAGTACTTGGTGTGTCATCTGGAAGGAAAGGAGATAAGGAGACTTGGTGGTGGAATGAGGAAGTGCAGGAGTGTGTACAAAGGAAGAGGTTAGCTAAGAAGAAGTGGGACATTGAGAGGACTGAAGAGAGTAAACAGGAGTACAGGGAGACACAGCGAAGGTGAAGGTAGCGGTGTCAGAGGCCAAACAGAGGGCGTATGATGACTTATATACTCGGTTGGAAAGTAAAGAGGGAGAAAATGATTTATACAGGTTGGTACAGCAGCGAAATAGAGATGGGAAGGACGTTCAGCAAGTTAGAATGATTAAGGACAGGGAGGGAAATGTATTGACTGATGACAGAAGTGTGCTGGGAAGATGGAAAGAGTACTTTGAAGAGCTGATAAATGAGGAAGATGAGAGAGAAAAAAAGAGTAGAAGAGGGGACTGTTGACGACCAGGAAGTAGCAAAGATTAGTAAGGGTGAAGTGAGGAGGGCATTGAAGAGGATGAAGAATGGAAAGGCAGTTGGCCCTAATGACGTACCAGTGGAGGTATGGAAGTGTCTAGGAGAGGTAGCAGTCGATTTCCTGACAAAAACATTCAACAAGGTCTTCGAGAGTGAGAGGATGCCACAGGAATGGAGAAGTGTGCTGGTACCCATTTTTAAGAACAAGGGAGAAGTGCAGAGTTGTGGAAAATACAGAGGGATAAAGTTGATGAGCCATACGATGAAGTTATGGGAAAGAATAGTAGAAGCTAGACTAAAGGCAGAGGTCAGCATTTGTGAACAACAGTTTGGTTTCATGCCAAGAAAGAGCACCACAGATGCAGTGTTTGCCTTGAGGATGTTAATGGAGAAGTACAGAGAAGGTCAGAGGGAGCTGCATTGTGCCTTTGTGGATCTGGAGAAAGCATATGACAGGGTGCCGAGAGAGGAACTGTGGTATTGCATGAGGAAGTCTGGAGTGGCAGAGAAGTATGTTAGAGTGGTGCAGGACATGTATGAGAGATGTAAGACAGTGGTGAGGTGTGCTGTCGGTGTGACCGACGAATTCAAGGTGGAGGTGGTTCTGCATCAAGGGTCAGCCCTGAGCTCCTTCTTGTTTGCGATGGTGATGGACAGGCTGACAGACGAGGTTAGACAAGAATCTCCATGGACTATGATGTTTGCAGATGACATTGTGATCTGTAGTGAGAGCAGAGAACAAGTGCAGGAAAATCTAGAGAGGTGGAGATATACCATGGAAAGGAGGGGAATGAAGGTTAGCCTCAGTAAAACAGAATACATGTATGTGAATGACAAGGACCCAAGTGGAACGGTGCGGTTACAGGGAGAAGAGATAAGGAAGGTGGAGGATTTTAAGTACTTGGGCTCAACAATCCAGAGAAGTGGAGAGTGTGGAAAAGAGGTGAAGAAGCGTGTGCAGGCAGGTTGGAATGGTTGGAGAAAAGTGTGCGGAGTGATGTTATAGGTGGGTATCGGCAAGACTGAAAGGAAAAGTGTACAAGACTGTGGTAAGGCCAGCGATGTTGTATGGTTTAGAAACAGTGGCCCTGGGGAAAAGACAGGAGGCAGAGCTGGAGGTAGCGGAGATGAAAATGTTGAGGTTCTCTTTGGGAGTAACGAGGATGGATAGGATCAGGAATGAGCACATCAGAGGGACAGCACATGTAAGACGTTTTGGAGACAAAGTCAGAGAGGCTAGATTGAGATGGTTTGGACATGTACAGAGGAGGGATAGTGACTATATTGGTAGTAGGATGCTGAGGTTGGAACTACCAGGCAGAAGGCCTAGAGGAAGACCAAAGAGATGATTCATGGATGTAGTGAAGTAGGACATGAAGGTAGCTGGTATAAGAGAAGATGCAAAGGATAGGGTGAGATGGAGGCAGATGATTCGCTGTGGCGACCCCTGAAGGGAAAAGCCGAAAGGAAAAGAGGTATCAAATTCAGGGAGGAAAATGATGTCAGCTATAAAACTCTGTTTCATAAGTCATGAAACTTTCTATGATCCCAGGTGTGATACTGGTGTGTGGCCACAGCGAGCACTTCTGATGTTGCTCACAGTGGTCCTCAGTGTGCTCAGGGAGGTTGTTTGTATGCCCAGACATAGGAAAAATTACAGGGAACATTGGTTGTGAGGCAGGACATGTCTATGAGTGTCTATTTGATTTGTGACTGTGACACTTATTAGTGTTGGAATCCCACATGATAAACTCACAAGTTGAGGTACAGTATGCATATGGAGATTAGAACTGTAACTTTCTAGAGCTCTTTCAGTGTCATGAAATAGCCTTTTCCCCTTCTGAAATGCTTAAAACCTAGGAGCTTTGGTGTGCTTCGCCCCCCTTATCCCCCCTACCAGGGTTTCACCCTGGACCCGACTGGGGGCCTACGCCCCCCAGACCCCTGGCTGATTTTCAGATATTTTAGTGATCGTCAGAGGAAGACCAAAGAGAAGATTTATGGATGTGGTGAAGGAGGACATGAAGGTCGTTGGTGTAAGAGAAGATGCAAAGGATAGGGTGAGATGGAGGCAGATGATTTGCTGTGGCGACCCCTGAGGGGGGAAAAGCCGAAAGGAAAAGTCAAATCACATGCCTGAATATAACCTTTAATATTCTATATGATGCGATCTTTTTGCTTGTAAATGGTTCCGATGGTTGACGGATGGTCACTTTACATGAAGCTGAGCTGAATCACATGACGTGAAGCTGAGCCGACTCACTTTACATGAAGCTTAAAACAGCCAATCAGCACTTTCAATATGTGAGGCACTCAATATCAAAAGTAGTGCACTTGCTGAAAGTAGCTTACTTGCTTGAAACAGAGTGCGGGTTATACAGACTTCCGATCTTTCAAGTTAGCAAGGGCCCCGTTGAACTCGTTTAGTACTCAGCCTGCATTAATGTGAATCACCAGCTGAGCAGAGAGTTCTTTTTCTTGGGTTTTCATTCATTTTACAACTCTCTTTGCTTAACTGAGTATGCATGGTCGATTGTGCCAATCCGAGCAGATAGTTAATTCATCTGTGTATGAGACTTGCACCCATGCTGGTAGGTGTACACTTCTGACCAACCATATTTTCTTCGGGTTACAAAAGTCCGCAAAACAGTGTAAACACAAAGATCACAGAGACGACGTCTTAACACAAGAGTCTGTCTGTCTTCCTTTCGGCTTTTTCCCTTTTACTCGGGAGTCGCCACAACGAATCTGATTCGCACGTTTGATTTAGCAGAGGTTTTTACATCGGATGCCCTTCATAACACAACCCTTTTAGCAAGGGACAGAAACACGCTGACGACTTTGCAGCCTACTCTTTACGAAAGTCAGCAATGGTTCTTTTACATGTCTCTCACCATAGACTGTGAGAGACATGGCCCGCCTTTGATAACCCAGTTAGCTGCAAGAGTAACGTGCTGTATCCCTGATATACAGTAGGCCCTTGACTATTCTCGGTTTTGCACTCGCGGTTTGAGTACATGCGGTCTGCCCAGCAACAGGCACCTGATTCAAATTCAGCCAATGGCTGTCCTCCTTTCTGCTGATTGGTTGAGCTGATGTCCCACCGCTTTTTACTCATTCATGCACAAGTTGTCAATAAACCTCTTTTTTCCTGTGTTTTAATTACCAGTTAAGCTCTATGATACCACTCAAACACTGTCTTCTCTGGCTAAGCGATAGAAAACGCTGGATGTCTCTTCTGAAGAAATAAGACTTTCTCTGAACTGTTGTTTTAAAATCTTTTTCAATTATTATTCTAGTACAGTACCTAAGTTCATGTTTGTGTGAGATTTTATGTTCTGTAGTATGTTTAACAAACGATACCATAAGGATAAACTTTATTACAGTACTCTTCATGTCCTTTTACATTGAAGTTGGAGTGACGTCTCCAAGATGGCGCTGCCCAGAGGGCGACGTCACAGAGCTCTCAGTCACATTGTTTCTTTGTTTGTTTTAATTTGTTTTATTTGTCGTTTTGTTTGTCCATGTTTTGCACTATTCCCGGTACAGCTATAAGGGCATGTATAACTAAGCGGAGCTAGCATGCTACAGTTTGTTTTAATTTGTTAGTTTTATTTGTTTTGTTTGTTCATGTTTTGCACTATACAGCTATAAGATCGGCGTATTTTCGGGCGTGTATAAGTCGGCACGCTCAACTGGGCGGGATGCCGCTAGCAGAACTAATATGCTATGGTAGGCAGCTCAGTGCGAGCCGCACCCCAGCGGACAAGAAGCCCAGGTGGGAAGGGGCCAAACGACAACTCTGGCGCTTGGGCTTGCAGGGGATGAAGGCCGTGGTATAATCGACTTATCGGGTGTACTCTCCTCGAGCCATGTTTCACAGAAACACAGTCCTGTAGATCCTTCTGCGCTGCAATCTGAGCATGAAACTCGTCCATCTTGTTTCGCAGGGACTGAACATTTTCAAGTAGTATGGCCGGAAGTGCGAACCAAGCCTCTGAGAACTCCGCCTGGGCTTAGCCGGTAACCACTAGCATGGAGCTCCCATAGCATAGAATAGATAGAAAATAGTTGTTGCGTGCTTAGTTGCCCGAAGCTGAAGCTGCTCATAGCTGTAGTAGGGTCGACCGATCATAGTGCAAAACATGAACAAACAAATTAAAACGAACAAAGATACAATTCGACTCTGAGAACTCCGCGACGTTGCCCTCTAGGCAGCGCCATCTTGGTGACGTCACTCCAAGTTCAATGTAAAAGGACATGAAGCATAATAAAGTTTATCCTTTTGGTATCATTTATTAAACATGCTACAGAACACAAAATCTCACGCACAAACATTAATTAGATACTGTACTGGTATAATAATTGAAAGACTTTAAAATGAGTGCTTTACAACAGTATATGCTGTATAATGTTTATATTTTATCATCAATAAAAATAAGAGTAAAAAATGAAAAGTTTTTCTTTATCTTTACTACATTAATACTGTATTAATGAGTAAGACTGTCTATAGAATGTGTTTAAGAAGCATATTTTAGCGCATGTAATAGATGCATAGTATTTTACTTACAGCTGCTCATTTGCGCATGTGACGTAATACATGGAGTTTTACTTCTGGGTACAGAACTCACGGATTATCTCGATTCGTGCGAGGGCTCGGAACCGAATCCCCGCGAATGTCGAGGGCCTACTGTATATATGTGTGTGTACTGTATATATATATATATATTACACACACACAGTTGGCCTCCAACTTACGAAGACCCCTGTGTACAAAATCCCCGGGTTATGAAAAACATTTTCCTGAGTTTCCATGCCAGAGATACGAAACAACCCCCTCTTACGAAAAGAAATTCAAACACGCCAATCAAAATTTCACACGACGCGCGAATTGCTCTCTCATTGTCTGTCTCTCAACATCCCGCCCCACTGGCCTTCCAGATAGAGACAGAAGGAAGCTTCACTCTTTAGGTTTTAGTTTAGTTTTTTAAGTTGTTTTAATTCAGTAAATGTTTAATAAATGTAGGTGCATTTGCTCTCATCTGGAATTCTGATCCCTCAAGGAATCAAATTAAAGTTGAGTTTGTCAAGCAGGGACTGCGCTTTGAATTCACGTCTTGTTGGCGTGGCGCGCGGCGAGAGCAAGACAGAGAGAGAAGGAATAACGCTTTAGTTTTTAGTTCACTTTTTAAGTTGTTTTAATTCAGTAAATGGTCAAGCAGGGAATGCGCTTTGAATTCACGTCATGTTTGAGAATTTTCTTGTCTAGTTCCGATTATATTTTTCAAATTATTGTGAATGCATGCATGTTTTAGGCGTAGGACGTTCATGTTTATTCCGTGAACTGAATCAAATGAGCCGACTCTATGGTCACTTGTTGTTTTAATTCAGTAAATGGTCAAGCAGAGAATGTCCTTTGAATTCACATCTTGTGGGCGTGGCACGCAAGCCAAGCAAGAGGAAGCTAGATAGTGAGAGAGAGAGAGAGAGAAAAAAAGAGAGAGGTGTGTGTGTGTTAATAAAAAATGTTTAATAATGGTTTAATTAATAAATATGTTAATAAAATGGTTTAAATAGTTTAATAAATAATTCTTTTACTTTTAACACATTTCATACAAAATTTGTGTACTTTTATCACTTTTAAATGGGGTTTATCCAATCTGAAGACTGGAGCCTTGGAATGAATTAGGCGTTTAACATGTAAAATGTGACCCCTACTTACGAAATCCCCACTATACAAAAAGGGCTCTGGAATGGATTAATTTCGTAAATTGGGGGCCCTTAATCTGCTCTCTCTAGCGCTCTCTCTCGTGCCACTCCTCTCAGCCGGAGCGGAAAGAAAACAGAGTTCAATGAGCACAGCTGTCAAAATCAAAGTCCCCCCAAAACACAGACCATAACAAAAAGAACATAAAACAACATGTAATAAATTGGATAAACAAAAAGATAAACATGCTACACCACAGTACATAAAATCACACACCCAAACATTCTAAACATTAACTTAGGCACTGTCCTGGAATGATAATTGAAAAAGACTTTAATACATACTACAGTGCTTTACAACAGTTCAGATGATTATTCCTCTTCAGGCACTTCAGAGGGAGTTGTCGTTTCTTCAGGAGAAAGTCTTATTTCTTCAGAAGAGACATTCAATGTCATTACCTTTTTTTTAACCGTTGCTCAGCAATCCGCGAATATGCGCAGGTGCGAATGCAAAACCGTGAATAGTCAAGGGCCTACTGTATTTCTTTTCTCAAAGTATTGTAATGCATGTGTACACATATGAACACACACACACGTGCATACACACCTATGTGTATATTCTTACATTTGGCACTCAGAAAACACAAACTCCTGGAGAACACATGGAATTTCAGACTGAGGAATTAAACCGTTATTTCTGCGCTGTTCACTAGAGCGCAGCCTCGACTCGCTCTCTTTCTTGTGTGTGTGTGTGTGTGTGTGTGTAGATGATGCAGCGGTGGTGATCTTCAGCAGCAGGGAGGGGATCATGATGATGAAGCCTGATGGGTCGGAGCAGAAAAACCTCACCAATGGAACCGGAATATCAGGAGCATTAACTTCTCTTGTGGCTCAGAACTCACTGTTCTGGGCTGACACTGAACACATACACATTTACAGGTACTGAACACACTGTCAGCCTGTCTGTCCCTCCATCTGTCTGTAATGAACTCTTTCTTACAGACACATGCGTCTGTAGGTTCTGAATACTGAGCGGTGTGTGTTCTCAGGCTGGTTCTGGATGCGGCTGATGAAGAACCCTCTGTGATATTCTCAGGAGTTGGTGGGATTGTGGGATTGGCAGTGGACTGGATTCATCAGGTTCTGTACTGGACCAGTAAGAGTACTCGAGCTATCCACGCAGCAGCCCTGAACAGAACCAATCACGCACCTCTGATCTCAGCTCTGTCATCCCCCACCGGCATTGCCGTGCAGCCTTTAGTGGGGTCCGTTCTGTGTATTATAAATGAGTAAACTTGAGCGGCTTCAGGTTTAATGAGATGTGGGATTATTTCTTGTACAGGTTCCTGTTTTGGGCCGACGCCGGAGTTTCTCCTCGAATCGAGCGCTCAGATCTGAACGGACATCACAGGAGAACCCTTGTCTCTTCTGCCATTCAGAACCCTGTCGCCATCACTCTTGGTTGGTTCCTCCATACATTACTATTTCGCCATCGTCTATCCCATCCCAATCCTTCGTCTCACCATCCATCCTCATTTCCCATCATGCACCCCATTCATCTTGTCTCTTTTTCCATCTTTATTCACTCTGTCCATCCATCTCCATCTTCAGTACCTAATGCATCCATGTGTAAACAGTGATATGTGACATATTTGTGCTTCTGTGCAGACCTTCCACGCGGATTGCTGTACTGGGCTGACTCGCACATGAAGACGGTGTCGAGGGTGACGTACTACGGTCTTAGCAGGAAGACAGTGCTGGAATCAAATGGTTATCTGGACCAGCCTTTTGGACTGGCTGTGTTTGAGGTGGGTGTTTTCAGGGTGTGTGTGCAGCAGTAAGAGGAAACCCATTTTTTTTCCCACTCTGTGTTGTGGTGAAGGCAGTGACAGGAAGTTGATGACATGACTGATATCGTCAGGTCCAGAAACACACAGCTTCCAAACCGCCCCAGTAATTCATTACTCAAGTGTTGCATAAATATTTGTTTATAAACTTTCTTTAAAGCAGGGGTCGGGAACCTTTTTGACTGGGAGCCAAAAAAAAGACACATTTTAAAACCTTATATAATACTGAGTACAATTAAATTGAAAAAGAAGACCAACAATTTGAGAGTAGAATAGGACTCTTAATTTATTTTAAATGACAGTGTTAGAACGAAGTTATTTATTAATAAGAAAAGTGCTTCTTACTATTAATACGACTTCTGGTGCTGCGTGGTTTTGCTGATGGCTTTGTAGTCTGGTTGATACGTGCTGAGGTTCAGCTTCATACAGGCGTTTAGGCTTCCATCTGTTAAACGTGACCGCAGGTTGGTCTTGATGTTTTTCAGGTGAGAAGGACTGCTTGCATGCATATGTAGAGACATTGAACATAGTCAATATGACAAGACTCACACGCTGCAGTTTTTGGTATGTGACAGAAAGCGCATTCCATATTTTGGCAATTAGCTGGTCTGTGTGTTAAAGTTTTTCCATGTCTGTCCATTTTGTGTTTTGTTATCCAGCTGTGCTTGGCGTTATGCAAATGAGCTAATAAAAAATGAGGAATTATTTACCTCTTTACTCAAAGACAAGACGCACAGTCTGTGGCCGGTGTTGTAATCCAATAAAATTAGAATTTCAAGGTATCGGACCCGCTCGCATACTGGCATACAGAAAGGATTGGCTCTCCGCTGTAGGCCACAGTGCCATGTGGCATTGAAAATAGATGTATAGATTTAAATACTTGACATTTATTCATGTTTTTGTTTATTTGATGGATTTTTTTGGTATTTTTATTTAAATGACAGTGAAATTATGTATTCATTATTCTGTTAACAAAGGCCGCCTGATTTATCTGAGAGCCAGATACAGTCATCAAAAGAGCCACATCTGGCTCGTGAGTCATAGGTTCCCGATCCCTGCTTTAAAGTGTCATGTTTTTGTTTTCTCTTAGTCATTTATTGATTTATTTTAAAATAAACAAAGTAAGACTTTCAATTTATTATTAACTTCTGATTAAACAAAACAATCATGACTCAATAAATTTTAAGAAAAACTTCTCGCCATGATTCGCCGCCATGCACCAAGTTCAGCTAGTATCCGCCGCCATGCACCTAAATCCATTAATGTACACCAGAATAAACAAAAACACATCGGAAAAAAAAAAAATGTATTTCTAAAACATTAGATCATTGGTCATTTTAAATATGTCTTAAAAATATCTTGAATTATAATAGCTTTTTATTTATTTATTTATTACTTTTTTTTTTGGAATAAGTAAATATCTTGTATAGATATGAAATTCCAGAACTGAAGATCAGATTGAGTAATATAAAATCCACACATGTTTAAATTCAGAACAAACTCTCCACATTGCGACTGTAACATCTGGATTTGATTGCATGTAGAAATTGGGGCTGCAACTAATTTTAATAATCAATGAATCGGTTGATTTATTTTTTTCGATTAATCGGAAAGCACGCAAACATTTTTAAATTTCTATATTCAAATATAGACCATTTATTTTCAAATTGCTGTCCAGATGTGAGTAAAGGAGTGTGTATCTAATCATTTGTTAATTTTGTGATGGTTAATCATAGTTCAACATATTCATATAAGTAATTGCCTATATACAATATATATTAATATAATTTTATACATGCTATAGCTTATAATTACATGTCGTTTGGATCTCAAATGCTGACTTAATTTTATCTAATTTTGTATGAAGCTTAAATTTAGTTTTATAAATTAAAATTCATAGATTTCAATTTTAATTTAAATCGTGTTTTCTACAGAATCAGTCAATGTTTTGTTATACACTCTATTAGCATCGCCACATTGCTAATCATGAACAAGGTCTATTGCTTCGATAAATAATATAGCAATTTGTGAGCACTCGGCACGAGTTTCTAATGCTAACGTAAACAATTATTAAATGCTAATGAAGAGAGAATGACAAACAACCATAACATTTCAAATAGTTCAATCAACTTTCGCAATCGTACAACATTTTGGCCGCTCGTTCCGGTAAAGGCTAAATAACCTCGCTAGGAACCTGACAGCTGCCATCTTAACTTGCCATATCTACTTTAGATCACGTGACAAGCAAACATGTTTCTGTATTACTACTCTTGACTCATTAGCTGCCCAGGCCGAGTGTCGAGGTTATTTCTCAATGAACGGAAATGACTTGGAAATGACAATGCACTGTGAGCTTTCGTAATAAACTATCGTGTGTGTGTGTGTATATGTATGTGTGTGTGTGTATGTGTGTGTGTGTATATATATATATATATATATATATAAAATAATGCAGCCATGAGGCGGGGGGGGCGTTAACCAGTGTCTCTCCCCCTTATGCCGGTCCCAAGCCCGGAGAAATGCAGAGGGTTGCGACAGGAAGGGCATCCGGCGTAAAACTTTTGCCAAAATACAAAATGCAAACCGGAAAGACTAAACTCATAACGGCTCGGTCGAGGCCTGGGTTAACAACCACCACCATCAGTGCTGTCAACCAACAGGGTGCTGGAAATTGGACTACTGTTGGTCGAAGAAGGAGAGGTGGGAGGCGTGTCAGTAGGCAGAGAGAGAAGAGGAAAAGCACGAGTCTAGGACTGAGAGTAGGGACTTTGAATGTTGGAACTATACAAGAAAAAGGTAGAGAGCTGGCTGACATGATGCAGAGGAGGAAGGTGGACATACTGTGTGTTCAGGAGACCAGGTGGAAAGGTACCAAAGCTAAAAACTTAGGAGCAGGGTTTAACCCGTTTTATCATGGTGTGGATGGGAAGAAAAATGGAGTAGGAGTCATCTTGAAGGAGGGGTTTGTCAGGAATGTTCTAGAAGTGAAAAGAGTGTCAGACAGAGTGATGAGTCTCAAGTTAGTAATTGAAGTTGTGATGTTCAATGTTAGTGCTTATGCCCCACAGACAGGATGTGAGCTAAAAGAGAAGGAGAGATTCTGGAGTGAGTTAGATGAAGTGATGCAAAGTACCCCCAGAGGTGAAAGAGTGGTCATAGGGGCAGACTTCAATGGACATGTTGTTGCAGGCAACAGACAGGAAAGAGGAAGTGATGGGCAGGTTTGGTATCCAGGACAGGAACAAAGAAGGACAGATGTTGATCGATTTTACAAAAAGGATGGAAATGGCTGTGGTGAATACTTTCTTCAAGAAGAAAGAGGAGCATAGGGTGACTTATAAAAGCGGAGGTAGGAGCACACAGGTAGACTACATCTTGTGTTTGCGATGTAATTTAAAGGAAATCAGTGACTGCAAAGTAGTAGTGGGTGAGAGTGTTGCCAAACAGCATAGGATGGTGGTATGCAGGATGACGCTGATGGTGAGGAAGGTGAAGAAGGCAAAGGCAGAGCAGAAAACAAAATGGTGGAAGCTGAAAAAGGAAGAGGGTCATGCTGTCTTCAAGGAGGAGTTGAAACAGGCTTTGGGTGGTCAGGAAGTGCTTCCAGATGACTGGACAACCACAGCCAATCTGATCAGGGAGACAGGTAGGAGAGTACTTGGTGTGTCCTCTGGAAGGAAAGTAGATAAGGAGACTTGGTGGTGGAATGAGGAAGTGCAGGAGTGTGTACAAAGGAAGAGGTTGGCTAAGAAGTGGGAAATTGAGAGGACCGAAGAGAGTAAACAGGAGTACAGGGAGTGTAAGGCGAAAGTAGCAGTGGCTAAGGCCAAACAGAGGGCGTATGATGACTTGTATGATAGGTTGGAAAGTAAGGAGGGAGAAAATAATATTTACAGGTTGGCACAGCAGAGAGCTAGAGATGGGAAGGATGTGCAGAAAGTTAGATTGATACAGGACAGAGAGGGAAATGTACTGACTGATGACAGAAGTGTGCTGGGAAGATGGAAAGAGTACTTTGAAGCACTGATGAATGAGGAAAATGAGAGAGAAAAAAAGAGTAGAAGAGGTGACCATTGAGGAGCAGGAAGTAGCAAAGATTAGTAAGGGTGAAGTGAGGAGGGCACTGAAGAGGATGAAAAATGTTGGTCCTGATATACCTCTGGAGGTATGGAAGTGTCTAGGAGAGGAAGCAGTAGATTTTCTGTCAAGAACATTCAACAAGGTCCTAGAGAATGAGCAGATGCCGGAGGAATGGAGGAGAAGTGTGATGGTGCCCATTTTAAAGAACAAGGGAGACGTGCAGAGTTGCGGCAACTACAGAGGGATAAAGTTGATGAGCCATACAATGAAGTTATGGGAAAGAATAGTGGAAGCTAGACTAAGGGCAGAGGTCAGCATTTGTGAGCAACAGTTTCGTTTCATGCCAAGAAAGAGCACCACAGATGCAGTGTTTGCTTTGAGGATGTTAATAGAGAAGTATAGACAAGGTCGGAGGGAACTGCACTGTGCCTTTGTGGATCTGGAAAAAGCATATGACAGGGTGCTGAGAGAAGAACTGTGGTATTGCATGAGGAAGTCTGGAGTGGCAGAGAAGTATGTTAGAATGGTACAGGACATGTATGAGAGATGGAAGACAGTGGTGAGGTGTGCTGTCGGTGTGACAGAAGAGTTCAAGGTGGAGGTGGGACTGCATCAAGGATCAGCTCTGAGCCCCTTCTTGTTTGCAATGGTGATGGACAGGCTGACAGACGAGGTTAGGCAAGAATCTCCATGGACTATGATGTTTGCAGATGACATTGTGATCTCTAGTGAGAGCAGAGAACAAGTGGCGGAAAATCTAGAGAGGTGGAGGTATGCCCTGGAAAAGAGCAGAATGACGGTTAGCCTCAGAAAATCAGAATACATGTGTGTGAATGAGAAGGACCCAGGAGGAACGGTGATGTTACAGGGAGTTGAGATAACGAAGGTGGAGGATTTTAAGTACTTAGGCTCAACAATCCAGAGCAATGGAGAGCGTGGAAAAGAGGTGAGGAAGCGTGTGCAGGCAGGCTGGAATGGTTGGAGAAAAGTGTCTGGTGTGATGTGCTATAGGAGAGTGTCAGCAAGAATGAAAGGAAAAGTGTACAAGACGGTGGTGAGACCAGCAATGTTGTATGGCTTAGAAACAGTGGCGCTGAGGAAAAGGCAGGAGGCAGAGCTGGAGGTAGCAGAGATGAAAATGCTGAGGTTCTCTCTGGGAATAACGAGGATGGATAGGATCAGAAACGAGTACATCAGAGGGACAGCACATGTAAGACGTTTTGTAGACAAAGTCAGAAAGGCTAGATTGAGGTGGTTTGGACATGTACAGAGGAGGGATAGTGAGTATATTGGTAGGAGGATGCTGAGTTTTGAACTACCAGGCAGAAGGCCTAGAGGAAGACCAAAGAAGAGATTTATGGATGTGGTGAAAGAAGACATGAAGGTCGTTCGAGTCAAAAAAGAAGATGCAGAGGACAGGATGAGATGGAGGCGGATGGTTTGCTGTGGTGACCCCTGAAGGGAACAGCCGAAAGGAAAAAGAAAATATATATATATATATTTTATGTGTTTATGTGTGTGTGTGTGTGTGTGTGTGTGTGTGTGTATATATACACACACACAGTTGGCCCCCTACTTACGAGGACCCCTGGGTACGACATCCCCGGGATACGAAAACGACCCCCTCTTACGAAAAGAAATTCAAACGCGCCAATCAAAATTTTACTCAACGCACGAGTTGCTCTCTCATTGGCTGTCTCTCAATATCCCGCCCCGCTGGCCTCCCAGATAGAGACAGAAGGAAGCTTAACTTTTTAGTTTTTAGTTTAATTTTTTAAGTTGTTTAATTGAGTAAATGTTTAATAAATGTGGGCGCATTTGAGCTCATCTGGAATTCCGATCCCTCAAGGAATCAAGTTCAAGTTGAGTTTGTCAAGCAGGGAATGCGCTTTGAATTCATATACAACTTACGAAGACCCCTGTGTATGAAATCCCCGGGTTACGAAAAACATTTCCCTGAGTTTCCGTCCCCGAGATACGAGACAACCCCTCTTACGAAAAGAAATTCAAAATTCAAACACGCCAATCAAAATTTCACATGACGCGTGAGTTTTGAGCTCCCTGTGAAGCAGGCAAAGCACTTTGAATTCCATGTCTTTTGGACATGGCCCGCAGCATGCGACAGAGAGAGGTGTGTGTGTGTGTGTGTATGTTAATAAAGTACTTTTATCATTTATAAAGGGTTTATGGGGTTTGTCCAGTCCAAAGACTGGAGCCTTGGAACGAATTAGGCGTTTGACATGTAAGATGCGACCCCTATTTACGAAATCCCCGCTATACGAAAAGGGCTTTTGGAACGGATTAACTTCGTAAGTTGGGGGGCCGACTGTATGTGTGTGTGTGTGTGTGTGTGTGTATGTGTAGGTCATTGACATTCGCAGGGGTACTGTTCCGGGCCTTTCCGTGAATGGAGATAATCCGCGAGTTCTGTTCCCGGAAGTAAAACCCCATGTATGTTGTCACATGCGCGAATGAGCAGCTGTAAGTAAAATACTATGTGTCTATTACATGCGCTAAAATATGCTTCGTAAACACATTCTATAGACATTCTTACTCATTAATACAGTATTAATGTAGTAAAATGTAGTAATGATTAAGAAAAATTTTTCAATTTTTACTGTTATATTTATTGATGACAAAATAGAAACATTGTACAGCATACACATAAAACACCTTTCAGTGCATTCTGTTTATAAACCTACAGCACTGTAGTTTTCAAAAATGCCCACGAGAGGAATGTACTGTATTGCATTCGGCTTGACATGACTGAATTCAGGTATTAACTGCAATAAGTTCGAGCAGCTCGGCCACGCCCCCCAGCCGGAGCCGAAGTACAAAACAGAATTTTCGAGTGATAGAGTAAGAGGCGTTACAAACCAAAGAAGCAGTGATGTTGATGTGAGTTAATCCTCTGGAGCAGAGCTGAGCGTGCTTGTTTATTGGGAGTAAATGAAAATAGTGAATCCAGGTGTGTGCTCCCCAAGCAGCTCAGCCACGCCTCGCAGGAAGTCCCTGAATACTCAAACCGCTAATAGCCAAGGGCCTTGTGTGTGTGTGTGTGTGTGTGTGTGTGTGTGTGTGTAATATATATATATGTATATATATATATATATATATATTTATTATAGTCAACCCACTACTTACGAAAACTCCAGAGCCTTTTTCTTAGCCTGAAGTTTTCATAAGTAGAGGCGCATTTTACATGTAAAACGCGTGATTCGTTCCACAGCTCCCAAGACTACTCCATAAACCCTTTAAAAATATAAAAGTACACCAATTTTGTATGAAATATGTATGAAACGTGTTAAAAGTAATGGAAAATTATTTATTACACCATTTCAACATTTAACATGTTTTATTAATTAAACATGACATTTATTTAAAATTAGACATTTTTTAACGCACATACACACACACAACACTCTCTCTCTCTTTCACTCACACACAACACACATTTGTGGCGTGCTCCGCCCACACTCAGGACGCCAGAGCATTTTAAGACGGGGAATTCAAAGTGCATTCCTTGTTTAACAGATCGGACCTCAACTTGATTCCTTGAGGGATCGGAGGTTCGGATAAGCCGCGTTTTGCTCGTATTCGGCGGAGTGCGCCACATTTATTAAACATTTACTGAATTAAACAACTTTAAAAAAACAAAAAAATAAGCTGCAATGTGCTCTCTCGAAAGACCGTTAAAAGAATGCCTCCTTTCATCTCTGACTGACTCTGTACGCAGTCTCTCACTCACACACACACACACACACTGTCTCTCTCTCTCTCTCTCTCTCTCTCACACACACACACACACAACAACTCTCTCTGGTGTGTTTTGCCGAATGCAAATACGGGCTCCGCTCACACGCAACGCGCAACCAATGGAGCAATTCTATTTGTGTTTAAATGGATGGTATGTTGTATCTAAAGCGGAATTGCAGTATCTGTTTGAAAGATCAGCAGTCCTGATTCAATATTAACTTGCTTCCTTGCGAGATCGGAGGTCTTGTCCCACGGAGCACTCTGTCTTCATGCTTCTTCTGCTTCAATATCGTGCCGAAATAATCGCCTCCTTCACTGTATTTCCGCTTTAAGGTCTCCTTCTGCTTCAATCTCGTCGCAATTTGTAGAGGGGTTTCGGCGATAACAAAATATAACGCTGCAATGATTAATCTGTAAACAAGCCAGCATTCCTGTTCAACACTCCACACGTGTGACAAACAGGAAGTATGGGTACAAATCAGCCCCTTCCTGGCCAATGGGAGCCCAGCGGGGCAGGATGTTGGGAGACAGCCAGTGAGAGCAACTCGCGCATTGTTTTAATTTTGAATGGCGCGTTTAGCGCTTTTCGTAAAAAGAGGACTAAAATTTAGGAAAATGTTTTTCGTATTCAGAAGTTTTTGTAAGTAGAGGGACGACATATCTTCTTCTTTTCCTTTCGGCTGTTCCCCGGCGCCACAGCAAATGATCTGCCTCCATCTCTCCCTATCCTCTGCATCTTCTACTCTTACTCCAACGACCTTCATGTCCGCCTTCACCGCATCCATAAATCTTCTCTTTGGTCTTCCTCTGGGCCTTTTGCCTGGTAGTTCCAACCTCAGCATCCTACGACCAATATACTCACTATCCCTCCTCTGTACATGTCCAAACCATATCAATCTAGCCTCTCTGACTTTGTCTCCAAAACATCTAACATGTGCTGTCCCTCTGATGTACTCATTTCTAATCCTATCCATCCTCGTTACTCCCAATGAGAACCTCAACATTTTCATCTCTGCTACCTCCAACTCTGACTCCTGTCTTTTCCCCAGGGCCACTGTCTCTAAACCATACAACATTGCTGGCCTCATCACCGTCTTGTACACTTTTCCCTTCATTCTTGCCGATACTCTCCTATCACACATCACACCGGACACTTTTCTCCATCCATTCCAACCTGCCTGCACGCGCTTCTTCACCTCTTTTCCACACTCTCCATTGCTCTGGATTGTTGAGCCTAAGTACTTAAAATCCTCCACCTTCTTTATCTGTGCCCCCTGTAACCTCAAAGTTCCTCTTGGGTCCTTGTCGTTCACACACATGTATTCTGTCTTACTAAGACTAACATTCAATCCCCTCCTTTCCAGGGCATACCTCCACCTCTCTAGATTTTCCTCCACTCGGTCTCTGCTCTCACTACAGATCACTATGTCATCTGCAAACAGCATAGTCCATGGAGATTCTTGTCTAACCTCATCTGTTAGCCTGTCCATCACCATAGCAAACAAGAAGGGGCTGAGAGCTGACCCTTGATGCAGTCCCACCTCCACCTTGAACTCTTCTGTCACACCCTCAGCACACCTCACCACTGTCTTACATCTATCATACATGTCCTGCACCACTCTAACATACTTCTCTGTCACTCCAGACTTCCTCATGCAATACCACAGTTCTTCTCTCGGCACCCTGTCATATGCTTTCTCCAGATCCACAAAGGCACAATGCAGCTCCTTCTGACCTTCTCTGTACTTCTCTATTAACATCCTCAAAGCAAACACTGCATCTGTGGTGCTCTTTCTTGGCATGAAACCAAACTGTTGTTCACAAATGCTGACCTCTGCCCTTAGTCTTGCTTCCACTATTCTTTCCCATAGCTTCATTGTATGGCTCATCAACTTTATCCCTCTGTAGTTGCCACAACGCTGTACATCGCCCTTGTTCTTAAAAATGGGCACAAGCACACTTCTCCTCCATTCCTCTGGCATCTGCTCACTTTCTAAGACCTTGTTGAATATTCTTGTCAGAAAATCTACTGCTACCTCCCTAGACACTTCCATACCTCAACTGGTATGTCATCAGGGCCAACTGCCTTTCCACTCTTCATCCTCTTCAATGCCCTCCTCACTTCTCCCTTACTAATCTTTGCTACTTCCTGCTCCTCAACAGTCACCCTTCTACTCTTTTTTTCTCTCATTTTCCTCATTCATCAGCTCTTCAAAGTACTCTTTCCATCTTCCCAGCATACTTCTGTCATCAGTCAATACATTTCCCTCTCTGTCCTTTATCACTCTAACTTGCTGCACGTCTTTCCCATCTCTATTTCTCTGCTGTGCTAACCTGTATAGATCATTTTCTCCTCCTTACTGTTCAACCTATCATACAAGTCAGCATACGCCCTCTGTTTGGCCTTTGACACTGCTACCTTCGCCTTACGCTGTGTCTCCCTGTACTCCTGTTTACTCTCTTCGGTCCTCTCAATGTCCCACTTCTTCTTGGCTAACCTCTTCTTTTGTACACACTCCTGCACTTCCTCATTCCACCACCAAGTTTCCTTATCTACTTTCCTTCCAGAGGACACACCAAGTACTCTCCTACGGGTCTCTCTGATCACATTGGCTGTGCTTGTCCAGTCCTCTGGAAGCACTTCCTGACTACCCAAAGCCTGTTTCATCTCCTCCTTGAAGACAACACGACACTCTTCCTTTTTCAGCTTCCACCACTTTGCCTTCTGCTCTGCCTTTGCCCTTTTCACCTTTCTCACCAGCAGTGTCATCCTGCACACCACCATCCTATGCTGTTTGGCAACACTCTCACCCACTACTACTTTGCAGTCACTGACTTCCTTCAAATTACATCGCCTACACAAGATGTAGTCTACCTGTGTGCTCTTACCTCCGCTTTCATAAGTCACCCTATGCTTCTGTTTCTTCTTGAAGAAAGTATTCACCACAGCCATTTCCATCCTTTTTGCAAAATCGATCAACATCTGTCCTTCTGTGTTCCTGTCCTGGATACCAAACCTGCCCATCACTTCCTCGTCCCCTCTGTTGCCTGCACCAACATGTCCATTGAAGTCTGCTCCAATGACCACTCTTTCACCTCTGGGGGTACTCTGCATCACTTTATCTAACTCACTCCAGAATCTCTCCTTCTCTTCTCGCTCACATCCTGCCCGTGGGGCATAAGCACTAACAACATTGAACATCACGCCTTCAATTTCTAACTTGAGACTCATCACTCTGTCTGACACTCTTTTCACTTCTAGAACATTCCTGACAAACCCCTCCTTCAAGATGACTCCTACTCCATTTCTCTTCCCATCCACACCATTATAAAACAGTTTAAACCCTGCTCCTAAGCTTTTAGCCTTTCTACCTTTCCACCTTGTCTCCTGAACACACAGTATGTCCACCTTCCTCCTCTGCATCATGCCAGCCAGCTCCCTATCTTTTCCTTGCATAGTTCCAACATTCAAAGTCCCTATTCTCAGTCCGAGGCTCACGCATTTCCTCTTCTCTCTCTGCCTACGGACACGCCTCCCGCCTCTCCTTCTTCGACCAACAGTAGTCCAATTTCCATCAGCACCCTGTTGGTTGACAGCACTGATGGCGGTCGTTGTTAACCCGGGCCTCGACCGATCCGGTATGAATTCTGTATTGATCATTTGCATTTTTTTTTTTTTTTGGCAGAAGTTTTACGCCGGATGCCCTTCCTGTCGCAACCCTCTGCATTTATCCGGGCTTGGGACCGGCATAAGGGGGAGAGACACTGGTTAGTGCCCCCCCGCCTCATGGCTGCATTTATATATATATATATGTATGTATGTATATATGTGTACACACACAGTCGGCCCTCTACTTACGAAAACCTCTGAATACGAAAAATCCAGGTTACGAAAAACATTTTTTAAAATTTTCTTCCTCTCTATACGAAACAACTTCTTGTTATGAAACGCGCCATTCAAACAATGCACGACTTGCTCTCCATTGACGCTCTCCCAACATCCTGCCTTGCTAGCTTCCCATTGGCTAGGAGGGAGCTGAACTGTACCCATTACTGGACTCATACTTCTTGTCACATGCGTGAAGGAGAGTTGAACAGGACTCTTGGCTTGTGAGGTTTTTTTTGAGTGATCATTGCAGCTTTTTATTTTGTTATCCATCGTGGACCCCAAGACAGTGATTCCCGGTGACACCGAAAAGAAGAAGCGGGCTCTGTTATTAATCGAAGTGAAGCAGGAGATGAAAAAATATGAAAGTGGGATGCGGTTGAGCGAAATCGCAAAGGAGTGTGGCCGAAACCCCTCTACCATCGGAATGATACTGAGGCAGAAGGAGACCTTCAAATCGACGATCCCTTTGAAAGGTCTCTCTGTGATATCGAAAAAGAGGTCATCACTGAACGACAAGATGGAGAGACTGTTACTCCTTTGGATAAAGGAGAAAGAAATTGCCAGAGATACAGTGACGCAGCCAATAATTTCAGAAAGAGCAACTGCCATATTTATTGACCTCGTGAAGGAGGGTGGGGGTGAGGGTTCTTCGGATCAGCAACCCCCGGACATTAAAGCATTGCATGGGTGGTTCGAGAGATTAAAAAAAAAAAAGCTAAATAATTTGATAAAGGTAACACAAATTATACAAAATTGGTGTACTTTATCATTTTTAAAATGTTTATGGGATAGTCTTGGGAGCCTTGGAACGAATCACACGTTTTACATGTAAACATGCACCTCTACTTAGGAAAACTCCAGGTTCCGAAAAAGGCACTGGAATGGATTAATTTCGTAAGTAAAGGGATGACTGTATGTGTATATATATATATATATATATATATATATATATATATATATATATATATATATATATACACTAGTCCATCTAAAAAAATTAGCATATTGTGATAAAGTTCATTATTTTCTGTAATGTGTCCAGTCTCTGGCACCTTGATTTCCGAATGACATGCAAAATTTGCTTTCATCTGAAAAAATACTTTGGACCACTGAGCAATAGTCCACTGCTGCTTCTCTGTAGCCCAGGTCAGGCACTTCTGCCGCTGTTTCTGGTTCAAAAGTGGCTTGACCTGGGGAATGCGGCACCTATAGCCCAGTCCACTGCTTCAGCAGGTCCCCCAAGGTCTGGAATCGGCCCTTCTCCACAATATTCCTCAGGGTTCGGTCACCTCTTCTGGTTGTGCAGTGTTTTCTGCCACACTTTTTCCTTCCCACAGACGTCCCACTGAGGTGCCTTGATGCAGCACTCTGGGAACAGCCTATTCGCTCAGAGATTTCTTTCTGTGTCTTACCCTCTTGCTTGAGGGTGTCAATGATGGCCTTCTGGACAGCAGTCAGGTCGGCAGTCTTTACCCATGATTGCCGTTTTGAGTAATGAACCAGGATGGGTTTTTTTTTAAAAGCCTCAGGAATCTTTTGCAGGTGTTTAGAGTTAATTGGTTGATTCAGATGATTAGGTTAATAGCTCATTTAGAGTGCCTTTTCATGATATGCTAATTTTTTGAGATAGGAATTTTGGGTTTTCATGAGCTGTATGCCAAAATCATCAGTCTTCATTTCCTTAGGGCTGTTCCCTTCAGCGGTTGCCACAGTGCCTCTATCTGCCTCCATCTCACCTTATCCTCTGCATCTTCTTCTTTTACACCAACTGCCTTCATGTCCTCCTTCACCACGTTCATGAATCGTCTCTTTGGTCTTCCTCTAGGCCTTCTGCCTGGTATTTCCAACCTCAGCATCCTCCTACCAATATACTCACTATCCCTCCTCTGTACATGTCCAAACCATCTCAATCTAGCTTCTCTGACTTTGTCTCCAAAACCTCTTACATGTGCTGTCCCTCTGATGTGCTCATTCCTGATCCTATCCATCCTCGTTACTCCCAAAGAGAACCTCAACATTTTGTCTAACCTCGTCTGTCAACCTGTCCATCACCATAGCAAACAATAAGGGGCTCAGAGCTGACCCTTGATGCAGTCCCACCTCCACCTTGAACTCTTCTGTCACACCGACAGCACACCTCACCACTGTCTTACATCTCTCATACATGTCCTGCACCACTCTAACATACTTCTCTGCCACTCCAGACTTCCTCATGCAATACCACAGTTCTTCTCTTGGCACCCTGTCATATGCTTTCTCCAGATCCACAAAGGCTCCTTCTGACTTTCTCTGTACTTCTCTATGAACATCCTCAAGGCAAACACTGCATCTGTGGTGCCCTTTCTTGGTATGAAACCAAACTGTTGCTCACAAATGCTGACCCCTGCCCTTCGTCCAGCTTCCACTATTCTTTCCCATAACTTCATGGTATGGCTCATCAACTTTATCCCTCTGTAGTTGCCACAACTCTGCATGTCTCCCTTGTTCTTAAAAATGGGCACCGTCACACTTCTCCTCCATTCCTCTGGCATCCTCTCACTCTCTAAGACCTTGTTGAATGTTCTTGTCAGGAAATCTACTGCTATCTCTCCTAGACACTTCCATACCTCCACCGGTATGTCATCAGGACCACCTGCCTTCCCACTCTTAATCCTCTTCAATGCTCTCCTCAATTCACCCTTACTAATCTTTGCTACCTCGTGGTCCTCAACACTCACCTCTTCTACTTTTTTTTTTTTTTTTTTTTTCTTCTCTCTCATTTTCCTCATTTATCAGCTCTTCAAAGTACTCTTTCCATCTTCCCAGCACCCTTCTGTCATCAGCCAATACATTTCCCTCTCTGTCATTAATTCACTCTAACTTGCTGCGCGTCCTTCCCATCTCTATTTCTCTGCTGTGCTAACCTGTATAAATCATTTTTTCCTTCCTTACTTTCCATCCGAGCATACAAGTCATCATATGCCCTCTGTTTGGCCTTTTGACACCGCTACCTTTGCCTTACGCTGTCTCCCTTTTACTCCTGTTTACTCTCTTCAGTCCTCTCTGTCCATTTCTTCTTAGCTAGCCTCTTCTTTTGTTCACACTCCTGCACTTCCTCATTCCACCACCAAGTCTCCTTATCTCCTCTCCTTCCAGATGACACACCAAGTATTCCCCTACCTGTCTCCCTGATCACATTAGCTGTAGTTGTCCAGTCATCTGGAAGCACTTCCTAACCACCCAAAGCCATTTTCAACTTTTCCTTGAAGACAACACGACACTCTTCCTTTTTCAGCTTCCACCACTTTGTCTTCTCCTCTGCCTTCCTCACCATCAGTGTCATCCTGCACATCACCATCCTATGCTGTTTGGCCACACTCTCACTTACTACTACTTTGCAGTCACTGACTTCCTTCAAATTACATCGCCTACACAAGATGTAGTCTACCTGTGTGCTCCTACCTCCGCTTTTATAAGTCACCCTATGCTCCCGTTTCTTCTGGAAGAAAGTATTCACCACAGCCATTTCCATCCTTTTTGCAAAATCGATCAACATCTGTCCTTCTGTGTTCCTGTCCTGGATACAAAACCTGCCCATCACTTCCTCGTCCCCTCTGTTGCCTGCACCAACATGTCCATTGAAGTCTTCCCAAATGCCCACTCTTTCACCTCTGGGGGTATTCTGCATCACTTCGTCTAACTCGCTCCAGAATTTCTCCTTCGCTTCTAGCTCACATCCTGCCTGTGGGGCATAAGCACTAACAACATTGAATATCATGCCTTCGATTTCTAACTTGAGACTCATCACTCTGTCTGACACTCTTTTTACTTCTAGAACAGTGGTTCTTAACCTGAGTTCGATCGAACCCTAGGGGTTCGGTGAGTCCGTCTCAGGGGTTTGGCGGAGGTCAAGACACACACCCGACTCGTATTCATGATGACACGCCCCGCATGGCCATCACTGGCTGCAGGTGATCACACATTGCTTGGCCAAACTGTGCTGCAGGAAATTTGGTGCCTTCAGTAGTCAACTTGTGACTGTGGTACATTGTGTAATTTCTTTCTTGATGTTTTAATCCATACTATGTTGAGCAAAAAAACGAAAGTGGTTGGACGAATATGTACAACATGGATTCACACATATAACAGAACGTGATGCTCGTCAGCGTATTGTCTGCATGATTTGCGAAGTAGGATCAACCCCTGGCTGATTGACGTATACGTACATGTATATGTGTCTATAATATCAATAAATACATATTCACCCCATATAAATGCTTATAATAACATAGGTTTTAAACATTGATCCATGATGCTACGCTACTCAAAGCTTGATTAGCGTCTTTATAATCAGCAGCTTGTGGTTGTTGTTTCTTCGTGCCTAGTCCGCTCATCAGCAGGTATCTCAGGGTCTTTAGCGTTTCGCCCCGAAACCTGCACGCTTCACCTGAGTGGGGCAACAAAGACAAAAGACTGTCTTCACCTGCAGGCTGGGCGCACCTGAGTAACTGCTCTATCTTCTGGAAATTTCAACTTCCTCTGCACATCCACAAGAAGCTGCCAGTCGGAGGCTGAAGACAAGATTGAGCCTCTAGTTGCAGGCTTGCTAGGCTTGGTCTTCATCTCTCCTTTCAGGAACTGGATGGGTTTTCCTGTATCCTGGATACTTTGATGGTTGACTTCCACTCTGCGCTGGTCCACCACTATGGCAATCTCGCTTAAGACAGTGTCATGCCTCCATCGGTACCTCCCCTCTCCCAGAGCCTTAGGACATGCTGAGAGGATGTGATTCAAGGAGCAGTTGTTTCCTTTACACAGAGAGCATGAGGCGTCCTCCTATTTTCCCCAAATCCGCAAGTTAGAAGGCGTAGGAAGCAGGTCTGATACAGCACGTAGTAGGAAGCTGAGCTGTCCTTGATCAGTATTCCACAGTTCCTTCCATGTGAATGGGCGCTGGATGGCTGATTTCCCATTTGGTCCAGCTGCCTTGGCTTCCTAACCCCACTGCTCTGACAAACCTGGTGTATTCTGCTTCTTTTCTAGTTTGTTACAATCATATCTCTTCTCGTTCGGTCATCTGCTGTGCTCCATCGATTACCCTTGTAGTTGCCAAGGCCTAATCTTCCTTTGCAAACTGTTTCCACCAGCTCTTGACACAGGTCCTCCTCTGCCACTTGGACTGCTTTGCGAGGATTCCATTTTCTACCAGTCTTCAGTTTCCCCTGCTTGCTGCACTACTATGTCCTTGGACAAACGTAGGGTAGAAATGGCCCTAACTTTTGCAGTCTGGAATTCTTCAATCACAGATGACAGAGGCAAACTTAGCTTAGCTGACCTGCTGTAAAGATTTACAGTGCTGTAGCTTGGTGGAACCTCCAGCCACTTACGCAGAAATCTGCTGCACAGTCGTTCCATTGACTCTACTGTAGAGAAGGCCATGTCATAGAGCAGGAATGGCCACTGCAATCTAGGGATAATGCTGTACTGGAAGCACCATGATTTGAAGCGGCCTTGAAGATAACTTCCATCTATTGTTTGAAGCCACTTCTTGAGTGCTTTTTGGACATCTCTGCTGTTTTCTGTCTCCCAATGACTGGTCAAAGCATTTGCCCAGGAATTTAATGCTCTCATACTGGATTATGGGAATCTTCATCTTGGATAATGAAAACATGTGATCCAAGCTGGCCTTTGGTAATAGTGAGGCTCCTTGACTTGGGTGGCTTGATTTTCATTCTAGCCCAGTTCACTATCTTTTCAAGGGCTGAAAGAATCCAGCGGGTTCCTGCTGGTGTCTGTCATGATAGTGACATCGTCCATAAAGGCTCTGCAAGATGGTTGCCTGGTGCCATCGTCAGCCTTGGAACCTCTGCACTGGCTGATTCCTGCCTTGAGGAGCAAGTTCGTGGCTGCCACAAATAGTGTTACTGAAACGGTACACCCTGCCATAATTCCCTTCTCGAGTCTCTGCCAGCCTGTTGTGAAGTTGTTCACTGTAAATCGCATCTTGATGTTGCTAAGATGATTCATGACCAACTGCACGACCTCTGTTGGAACATGGTACTGCTGCAGTGCTTTCTCGATTAGTAGATGGGGTATGCTAGGGTAGGCCTTGGCAATGTCCGGCCACACTACTGATAAGTTACTCTTGTTTTTCTTGGCCTCCTTGATCAGCTGCTGTGTGCTCTAGACATCCTGAGTGGCCTGGGATGCCTGCCTTCTGCACGCTGGTGTCAATGTAGTAATCAATCAGGAGAAAGGTGGTGATTCTCTTTGCTACTACAGACCAAAATATTTCCTTCTACATCCAGAAGAGAAATTTCCCTGAACTGGTCTAGCCCTCTTGAATCTAGCTCCTTTGGCACAAAACGACCTTCTGCCAGGGTCCATGCTGATGGGAGCTGTTTCTTTATCCAGAATGTACGAAGAAGCTTGCAGAGACGATTGAGAAGCTTTGGGCAATTCTTGTAAATCTTATATGTAATTCCGGAGGGACCTGGAGCAGAGTTTGATCTTGCAGCTTTGACAACCTTTTTGATTTCTTTGAAGCGCAGGTCTGAGAGATCAAAGGGGGTTTCAGGATCTGGCTCCTCTTTTGGATATGGGGGTTCTGCTAATGGTTTAGTTCTGTCAGGGTCGCTATGTGCTTGTTTTACTCTTTTCAACCTGTACTTGAGAACATTGGAGTCTGCCACTCTTGGGTTTTCCCAGGAGGTCTGAGGTAAACTGGAAAGGGTTGCTGAAGAACACCTTTCTTTGTTTCTTCTTCTCATTTTGCCTCTTGCGGAGTCTCTCAGCTGACCGGAATTGAAGCAGCCTCTTATGCAGAGTGTGGTGCAGCTCTTGCAGACCTTCCTTCTCGGACTCTGGACTTTTGACGCAGCTTAGCTATCTGTTTTTCTTCTACTTGCTCCTCCTCGGGTTGGTCTTGACTTCACAGTTTGAGCTCCAAACAAACTCTTGCATTCATCATAAACGATCTTGCTCAAGAGCTGGATCTTTTTACAAGCTTCTCCTTTCAGCCAGTTTTCAAGAATGCTGTCCAGGTTGTTGTCCAGAACTTGCCACCTCTTGTCTGTTGATGGTGGAAGTTGTAATCTAGCTTTCTTCTCCTGGGCCACGTCACTTGCTACACCTCTTGTTACCTGAGCCGTCGCGCCAGGATTGGTCTCGACATGGGGGTTCTGAGCACTGTGGTGAGCTTCCGGGCTCAGATCTTCCTGTGTCTTATTAGCTGCTGATGTTTCAGTAGCTTTGCACTGTCTTAACTGCTCCTTGCACTTGGTTTTGCCTTGGTGTATTTTCACGCCTTTTTCGTTTTTAAAGTCTTCCGCAGCTGCCACACCGCCGTCTAGATTCTGGTGCTGCTTGCTTGATGGCTTGCATCAAACTTGTAGTCCTTGGCTCATTGCCAGGTTCGTGATCCTTTTGAATCCGTCCAGGTTTGCAGTTCATCCTCCCCCGCTTCTCGGCCTGCAAGGGGTATTCTCTTGTAGTGGAACTTGTAGCGATTATGTGCAGTGCTTCGGGTTGCTGGCCCTAGCACTATTGCATGCCGTCTTTCCGAGCTGTCATCCGAACTTTCTCGAAGGTCAATGGGACTCTCCCCACAGTCATAAACAGGTTTGTGTGTGTATGTGTGTGTGTGTGTATATATATATATATATATATATATATATATATATATATATATGTATGTATATGTATATATGTATATAATATATGTATATATATATATATATATATATATATATAAAATGTGTAGAGAGAGAATTTTCTGAGTAGATCCTTCCGTGAGAGAGTGCTCAATACTTTTTCGTAAAGCAAATATAAGTAAAAATAAAAGGACAGGACAAAGACTTTCTATTGAAACTTCATTTTCACTACAGATGCATGTAATGCATGCATGCAATGTATGGATACATCTTTTGTTTGAGCTGTTGTATGTCGGGTGTGACGATAGAATTTCCATGAGATATGGTGATCAGTGTTCATGTCTTTGAGTGTCCAGATGTGCTTGCTGAGTAGGGTGGAGTGTCTGTTTTTAATGTTGCGGAAGGATGCAATGTGCTTCCTGTATCTGGTTTTAAAAGTGTTTTCTGTGAGTCTGATGTACGTTTTTGTTGCATTATTGTCTGTACGTGTGATGGTGGCCTGATAGATCACTGATGATTGCAGACAGTTCCCGTTGAGTGGGCAGGTGTCTTTCTGTCGGCAGTTGCATTGCGTTCTTTTGTTCAATGCACTGGTGTTGTCGGTATTGTCATGTAACGCCAGAGTGCGCTTGTTGTGATTGTCTATTTGTTTGGTATTATTCATACAGCTGTAACTGAACTTGAGAGTGTTACGGTTGAAGATTTTTCGGAGTTTGTGATCCTTGGTGAAGTGATTGTCTATCAGGGTGAGGAATCTGTGTCCAATGTTGGTGCTGGTGTTTTTACTGAAGGGTGGGTTGTACCATAAGATGTTGCTGTGTTTTCTGTTTCTGTTTGTTGTCTATGCTTGGTTTATTGGTTTAAGCTTGTCCATGCTTAGTTCCTCATTATATACAGACCCGAACTGTCTTCATTAAATTAAAGAAAATTAACGTCATGCCGACACAGGAAAAAAAAAACATTATGCTGCACACCCCTTTAAGTATATTAATTATATGATTGTATCAATCTGTAACTATATATTATATATATAGTTCGTTCGTCGACTCGATATCGAGTATGACCATAGCAACACAAACAACAGTGTCTAAGAGGCGGGGCGATGTGTCCGCAGGTGGCTTGTAAGGCCAATACGAGCGTGAAAACCCCTCCCACAAGTTGGACACCAGTGAGGGGGGGTCGTGTTGGTAGATTGGTCAGCTCGAGCCTTGCGTGTTTGACGTTTATCTTTGGCTGCATTCGAACGTTTATTCTGAGTGGATGGCACCTTTGTGAATCAGGTTGCGCCAAGCCGGTCTGTCAAATGCTGCGGTTTCCCACGTTGCAACGTCGATGTTGAAGTCCTTCAGGTATGCTTTGATGGAGTCTTTATAGCGTTTGCGTTGGCCTCCTACTTTCCTGCTACCACGACTGAGTTCAGTGTACAGTAACTGCTTGGGTATCCTGGAGTCTGACATACGGCAGACGTGTCCTGCCCATCGTGTCTGAGCTTTGCGCATGATGGTAATAACGCTGGGGAGGTCTGCTGTCTCCAGAACCTCGGTGTTTGTGATCTTATCTTGCCAGCAGATATTAAAGATGTTTCGGAGACAACGGAGATGGAACTGCTGGAGCCATTTCTTATGTCTTCTTTATGGCTGTGAATCTTGGACCATCTACAGAAGTATAGTTAAGACAACTGCTCTGTACACTTTGATCTTGGTGTATTGTGAGATACCTCTTCGTTCCCAGACTAACTTCATCAATCTCCCAAAAGCGCTGCTTGCCTTTGCAATGCGGTTGCTGACTTCAGCATCGATGTTGGCGTAGTGAGAGAGAGTGCTGCCGAGGTAGGTGAAGTTTTCCACATCTTGGAGTCGCTGTCCCTTCACTGTGATGTTTGGTTCCTGATATGGTTTTCCTGGGGCAGGCTGATACATCACTTCAGTCTTCTTGATGCTGACAGTGAGGCCGAAGTTGTCGCAGGCAGACGAGAATGCATCCATTTCCTGTTGCATTTGTTGCTCATTGATGGCACCGAGGGCACAGTCATCATCAGCAAAGAGCAGATCACGAATCACAGTCTCTATGACTTTAGTGACGGCCTGCAGACGTCGGAGGTTGAACAGCTGTTCCGTCACAAAGCTTTGTCACACCTGTACTTGATGGGGATGTCGAGGGGAGTCTCCCTAAAGGCATCGGTCAGCATCACCGAAAATATCAAACTGAACAGTGTAGGGGCAAGGACACAGCCTTGTTTAACTCCATTTGACACCTGAAATGGATCGGAGGCGTTTCAATCGTCAAGAACATGGGCCATCATGCCGTCGTGAAATTGTCTAACAATCTTCACGAACCTGTCCGGGCAGCCAAACTTCGACATGATCTTCCACAGTCCCTCTCTGCTCACAGTGTCGAAGGATTTTGTTAGATCTACGAAAGTGATATAGAGATCTTGACTTTGCTGCTCATCAGATTCAGGAGAAAAGTGTGGAACAAAGATCATATCAATAGTCCCTCGACCTGCGCGGAATCCGCATTGGCTCTTGGGGAGATGACCTTGCTCGAGATGTTTCAGGAGACGATTGAGGAGCACTCGGGCAAAGATCTTGCCAGCGATAAAGAGAAATGAGATCCCTCTGTGGTTGTCACATGATCGCTTGTTTCCCTTTCTCTTGTAGATGGGCTGCCTGTCTTGAACACTTCAGCAGGGATGGCATCAGAGCCGGGGGCTTTCCCAGTCGACATCTGCTTGATTGCCTTGGCAACCTCGTCCTCTGATGGAGTTATGTCCAAGTCTGGGTTTATGTCCACCTGGGGAAGGCATTCAACAGCTTCGTCGTTGATGGACGATTTAGAACGCCATTGAAGTGTTCTGCCCATCTCTGTACGATCTTGTTTTTGTCGGTGATGAGTGTTGCTCCGTCCACGCTGAGTAAAGGGGAACTGCCTGATGTTGGTGGTCCGAATACACACCTGAGCGAATCGTAGAAGCGTTTCATGTCGTGTCTATCTGCAAAGCCTTGAATCTCGTCGGCTTTGTTACTTAGCCATGTGTCTTGCATAGCGCAGAGATTTATATGCACCTGTCTGCACTTACTGACGTAGGCGTCTTTCTTCGAGACCGAGTTGGAATCACTCTGATGAGCTCTGAAGAGTTAGCGTTTTTCTTCCAGCAGGGCTCTGATTTTGACATTTTCATCAAACCAGTCCTGGTGGTTCCTGGTAGCTTGTCCGAGCACCTGTAGGGCAACAGAATAAACAGATGTCTTCAGAGAGTCCCAGTCGTTTCCGGTAGCCTCAGTCAGCTGGCTTTCTAAACTTAATACTACTAGTTCTTCTTGAACGGAAGGAAGCTTGAGCTTGTTGATGTTGAGCTTCTTCACAACTGTCTGGCCTTGTTGTCTTCTCTTGGGCTGAATATGCAAATTGGTCTTAGAAATGATGAGACTATGGTCTGTCCAACAGTCATTCCACACATTGCCTTAGTCACACGTACATCCCGCCTGTACTTTGCTCTGACAATGACGTAGTTGATGAGATGCCAATGCTTAGATTGAGGGTGCATCCATGACATTTTATTACAGGTTGGAAGGTGGAACATAGTGTTGGTGGTGGCTAAGCCATGGGTGGCACACGTTCTAAGCAGGAGGAGACCATTACTGTTACATTTCCCTACTCCATGGGGTCCGAGGACTCCTTCCCATGCCTAGTGGTCTAGACCTACACGAGCGTTAAAGTCGCCAAGGAGTAGGAGCTTGTCCGCCTGCGGAACAGTGGAGATGAGGGCATCCAGTTCTTCATAGAACCCCTCCTTTAGCGTCTTCCGGGTATGTCATGGTGGGAGCGTAGGAGCTAATGAGTGTTGCGGATCTCCCCCTGTCCAGGGGGAACTTGAGTTTCATGAGGCGATCGTTGATGCCTTCTGGTATACAATCAAGTTTTCGTACGAGATGGTCTTTAATCGCAAATCCAACACCAGCCTCATGTCTCTCTTCATTGCTGCGGCCACTCCAAATGAAGGTGTAGCTGCCTCCAATCTCACTGAGCTGGCCTTTGTCGGGAAAGCGTGTTTCGCTGAGGGCTGCGATGTCGACGTTGTAGCGGGCGAGTACTCTGGCTATGAAGGCCGTACGTCTTTCTGGTCTCCCTGACTTGCAGGTGGTTGAGTCGAGAAGAGTTCTAACGTTCCATGACGCAAGGGTGAGCTTGAATATTTTCTTGGATATTTTCTTGTGATTTCGACCGCAAGATGGGGAACCCGCCAGCCACGATATGCTGGCCAGGTGGTTGTGGAACAGGCTATGTTTAGAGCACCTTTTCTAGCTCTGTCCTCAGACTATGGAGGCAGGCAGAGCTATCCTAAATAGGGCTGCCTGGTCGCTCAGGGGGCTGTCGAACTTCCCTGCCGTTCCGATCAGAGAAGAACGACCATATGGCCTGAGCCGCCTGTGCGCAGGATTGCAGCTACAGCTTCCAGTGATTCCGCACATGCTGCTTCGCCATTCCCCCATCGCCACAGGACTTTGAGGGTAAAGGGTTGTCCATGGTGGTGTTGCCATGACTTGCGCTGAACTTGGATTAAAGTGAAGGAGGCTTGCGCAGCACCAGCCTCACTCTCTTGTCCTGATGAGCCTGATCCCATGGCAAGACAGAGTCAAGACAGTTGGAGACTCATCGAGGGTGCAGGAGTTGCCTGAAAGGGACGAGATACACCTTCTAACCGCCTACGGGGCGCCACTCCAGATTTTCTGTCAGGGTTTACTCCCTTAGCCTTAGCCATTCAAGGCCGACTCGCGAGGCAACAGGAAAAACTCGTGCCATGCAATCTCCGTGACTTCACCGAAACCCTGGCACAGGTGGCTAAGTGGGTGCTCGATCTTGCCCAAGGATTTCCCACAGGCTAGCGGAGGTCGTGTGTGTATGTATGTGTGTGTGTGTGTGTGTGTGTGTGTGTATGTATATATATATATATATATATATATATAATGTGTATGTATATGTGCACATATGAGTTTATGTATATGTTGATATCTATGTACATATATGCATGTATCAATACCAATATTTAAGAGAACCTGCCCCAATGCACAATGTACATCACGCCATCTAGTGGATGCCATGTTTATTGGCATAGCACCGCCCCCAGCACATTTGAATCGTTCTTCTGTAATCACCTGAAAGAGAGAGGATGGTTTCACCACCCCTCGAAAGAGATCTGTAGTGAAAATGAAGTTTCAATAGAAAGTCTTTGTCCTGTCCTTTTATTTTTACACACACACACACAGTGGTACCTCACCTTACGAAAGTCTCACCAAACGAAAAATTTGGGTTACGAAAAACATTTCCCTACATTTTTTTTGTCTCTGCATACAAAAGTTCACGTTATTTCATTGTTTTGTAAAATTGATTGCACGGTCTGGTTCCTTTTTATGAGTTTCAATATGGATTTGTCGTTGATTATGGTTCAGTGATTTCATATATTTAATGATTGTTAATTTATTTATTAGTGAAAAGAGTGTCAGACAGAGTGATGAGTCTCAAATTAGAAATTAAAGGTGTGATGGTCAATGTTGTTAGTGCTTATGCCCCACAGACAGGATGTGAGCGAGAAGAGAAGGAGAGATTCTGGAGGGAGTTAGATGAAGTGATGCAGAGTACCCCCAGAGGTGAAAGAGTGGTCATTGGGGCAGACTTCAATGGACATGTTGGTGCAGGAAACAGAGGGGACGAGGAAGTGATGGGTAGGTTTGGTATCCAGGACAGGAACGCAGAAGGACAGATGTTGGTAGATTTTGAAAAAAGGATGGAAATGGCTGTGGTGAATACTTTCTTCCAGAAGAGAGAGGAGCATAGGGTGACTTATAAAAGTGGAGGTAGGAGCACACAGGTAGACTACATCTTGTGCAGGCGATGTAATTTAAAGGAAGTCAGTGACTGCAAAGTAGTAGCGGGTGAGAGTGTTGCCAAACAGCATAGGATGGTGGTGTGCAGGATGATGCTGATAGTGAGGAAGGTGAAGAAGGCAAAGGCAGAGCAGAAGACAAAGTGGTGGAAGTTGAAAAAGGAAGAGTGTCGGGTTGTCTTCAAGGAGGAGTTGAAACAGGCTTTGGGTGGTCAGGAAGTGCTTCCAGATGACTGGACAACTACAGCGAATGTGATCAGGGAGACAGGTAGGAGAATACTTGGTGTGTCATCTGGAAGGAAAGTAGATAAGGAGACTTGGTGGTGGAATGAGGAAGTGCAGGAGTGTGTACAAAGGAAGAGATTAGCTAAGAAGAAGTGGGACATTGACAAAACCGAAGAGAGTAAACAGGAGTACAGGGAGACACAGCGTAAGGCAAAGGTAGCAGTGTCAAAGGCCAAACAGAGCGCGTTTGATGACTTGTATGCTCGGTTGGAAAGTAAGGAGGGAGAAAATGATTTATACAGGTTGGCACAGCAGAGAAATAGAGATGGGAAGGACGTGCAGCAAGTTAGATTGATAAAGGACAGAGAGGGAAATGTATTGACTGATGACAGAAGTGTGCTGGGAAGATGGAAAGAGTACTTTGAAGAGCTGATGAATGAGGAAAATGAGAGAGAAAAAAAGAGTAGAAGAGGTGACTGTTGAGGACCAGGAAGTAGCAAAGATTAGTAAGGGTGAAGTGAGGAGGGCATTGAAGAGGATGAAGAATGGAAAGGCAGTTGGTCCTGATGACATACCGGTGGAGGTATGGAAGTGTCTAGGAGAGGTAGCAGTAGATTTTCTGACAAGAACATTTAACAAGGTCTTAGAGAGTGAGAGGATGCCAGAGGAATGGAGGAGAAGTGTGCTGGTGCCCATTTTTAAGAACAAGGGAGACGTGCAGAGTTGCGGCAACTACAGAGGGATAAAGTTGATGAGCCATACAATGAAGTTATGGGAAAGAATAGTGGAAGCTAGACTAAGGGCAGAGGTCAGCATTTGTGAGCAACAGTTTCGTTTCATGCCCAGAAAGAGCACCACAGATGCAGTGTTTGCCTTGAGGATGTTAATGGAGAAGTCCAGAGAAGGTCGGACGGAGCTGCATTGTGCCTTTGTGGATCTGGAGAAAGCATATGACAGGGTGCCGAGAGAAGAACTGTGGTATTGCATGAGGAAGTCTGGAGTGGCAGAGAAGTATGTTAGAGTGGTGCAGGACATGTATGAGAGATGTAAGACAGTGGTGAGGTGTGCTGTCGATTGTGACAGAAGAGTTCAAGGTGGAGGTGGGACTGCATCAAGGGTCAGCTCTCAGCCCCTTCTTGTTCGCTATGGTGATGGACAGGCTGACAGACGAGGTTAGACAAGATTCCCCATGGACTATGATGTTTGCAGATGACATTGTAATCTGTAGTGAGAGCAGAGAACAAGTGCAGGAAAATCTAGAGAGGTGGAGGTATGCCCTGGAAAGGAGGGGAATGAAGATTAGCCTCAGTAAGACAGAATACATGTGCATGAATGCCAAGGACCAAAGAGGAACGGTGAGATTACAGGGAGCAGAGATAAGAAAAGTGGAGGATTTTAAGTACTTAGGTTCAACAATCCAGAGCAATGGAGAGTGTGGAAAAGAGGTCAAGAAGCGTGTGCAGGCAGGTTGGAATGGTTGGAGAAAAGTGTCCGGTGTGATGTGTGATAGGAGGGTATCTGCAAAAATGAAAGGAAAAGTGTACAAGACGGTGTTGAGGCCAACGATGCTGTATGGGTTAGAAACAGTGGCCCTAGGGAAAAGACAGGAGGCAGAGTTGGAGGTAGCAGAGATGAAAATGTTGAGGTTCTCTTTGGGAGTAACGAGGATGGATAGGATTAGGAATGAGCACGTCAGAGGGACAGCACATGTAAGACGTTTTGGAGACAAAGTCAGAGAGGCTAGATTGAGATGGTTTGGACATGTACAGAGGAGGGATAGTGAGTATATTGGTAATAGGATGCTGAGGCTGGAACTACCAGGCAAAAGGCCTAGAGGAAGACCAAAGAGACGATTCATGGATGTGGTAAAGGAGGACATGAAGGTCGTTGGTGTAAGAGAAGAAGATGCAAAGGATAGGGTGAGATGGAGGCAGATGATTCGCTGTGGCGACCCCTGAAGGGAAAAGCCGAAAGGAAAAGAAGAAGTTAATTTATTTATTGCACCCAGTTTAAAATTTGAGGAAATCTCTGAAATGGGATTTCATTGCAACACGTTGCTTTGGCCCTAATTTCACCTAGATAGGAGGCTTGTGAGGCCTGGCACAAGTCAATCGGTTGATGGTGCGAAGCAGTAGGATTTTTTTTTTTTTTTTTTTTTTTTTTTTTTTAATTCTAGTAGCAGATGCTTTATCAGGTTAATTGGGTACTCGGGTTCTGCCTGGGTGCTTGAATATACCATTGTAAGTATCCCTGACATCTGTATGCTGGAGGTCTGCATACAAATAGATGTCCCCCAGTAGGGCTCCAAGGAGGGTGGGGAGCTTCGATGGTGAAATATTATCCCTTCACTATGGCTACAACTACAAAAAAACACATTTAAAAAAGATCATTGGATAATGACTCGGACAGTGACTCGGACTATGGACCCAGCACTTCTTGGCCCCATTTCCTTGTTATTCAAGGTATAGATCAAACGAAACCGTTAAGCAAACGGTCTCCCTTTGCTATTGCAAAGGGAACCAAAGGAGTTGCTGGTGAACCTAAACAAGTGAAAAGGTTGCATTCTACCAATCTTCTTATTGAAGTAAGCTAAAAGAGTCACACTACCAACTTACTAAAATCCACCGTGCTAGTCAACATACCAATAAAAGTTTCGGGCCAAAACTCTTTGAATACGAGGAAAGGGGTCATAAAGTGTAATGGATTAAGATCCGCGAGTGAAGAGGAGATCCTGGAGGGTCTCCGTGCCCAGGGGGTTAGGGAGGTTCAACACATAACGATCAAGAAAGAAGGCCAGAAGGTTCCAACTGGGACATTAATACTCACCTTTGACGCTACTGCCCTTCCTGGGGAAGTCAGGGTGGGATATTTAAATGTCCCAGTTTCTGTCTCTATACCTAACCCTCTACGATGCTTTAAATGCCAATGTTTTGGCCATCATCAGCGTAACTGTGGTAACAAACCAACATGTGGGAAATGCGGTAAGGAGCACGAGGACCAAAATTGTAGTGAACAGACCAATTGTGTGACTTGGAAAAGAATGGGTGATTTCCACTACAAGAACTGTCCGAAATGGTTAGAGGAGAAAGAAATCCAAACCATTAAATGCACTAGAAACTTTACCTTTAAGGAAGCAAGGAAACTTGTCGAGGACAAAAGATCTCCTCAACCACAACACACTAATGCATCAGCTACTACTACAAAAAAGGTTATCCATTACAATTCCACAATAGTACAAACTGACGTAACTTGGCCTGAAAAATCCCAAAACCCTCAAAAGTATAAACCAAAACAAGCTAACGCCATGGCCTCCTCTTCACAGGCCACAAAAAACTCTGTAGGCACACAGACAGCGTCAAACTCCGGACCAAAACCTAACCAAACTTCTGCTAAAAAAGATGACAAAACTGTTCAAATAAACCGAACACCAAATGGAGATCCTAAGGGATCAGAAAATGAAGTGCCCCAACATAATAAATTTCAGTTGTTGAATGCAGCCGTGGGGGGGAGGGGGGCACAAACGAGTGTCTGCCCTTACGCCAGTCCCAAGCCCGGATTAATGCAGAGGGTTGCGACAGGAAGGGCATCCGGCGTAAAACTTTTGCCAGAATACAAAATGACCGAACCGGTATGAAATTTCTCTTTACGGTTTGCGAGGCCCAGGTTAACAATGACCGCCATCAGTGCTGTTAACGAACAGGGTGCTGGTGGAAATTGGATTACTGTTGGTCCAAGAAGGAGAGGTCGAAGAAGGAGGAGCAGGAGGCGTGTTCATAGGCTGAGAGAGAAGAGGAACGGCATGATCAGGATTGAGAGTAGGGACTTTGAATGTTGGAACTATGGCAGGAAAAGGTAGAGAGCTGGCTGACATCATGCAGAGGAGGAAGGTGGACATACTGTGTGTTCAGGAGACTAGGTGGAAAGGTAGCAGGGTTAGAAGCTTAGGAGCAGGGCTTAAGGTGTTTTATCATGGTGTGGATGGGAAGAGAAATGGAGTAGGAGTCATCTTGAAGGAGGAGTTTGTCAGGAATGTTCTAGAAGTGAAAAGAGTGTCAGACAGAGTGATGAGTCTCAAGTTAGAAATTGAAGGTGTGATGCTCAATGTTGTTAGTGCTTATGCCCCACAGGCAGGATGTGAGCAAGAAGAGAAGGAGATTCTGAAGTCCGATGAAGTGGTGCAGCGTACCCCCCCAGATGTGAGAGTGGTCATTGAGGCAGACTTCAATGGATATGTTGGTGCAGGAAACAGAGGGGACGAGGAAGTGATGGGCAGGTTTGGTATCCAGGACAGGAACGCAGAAGGACAGATGTTGGTAGATTTTGCAAAAAGGATGGAAATGGCTGTGGTAAATACTTTCCTCCAGAAGAGACAGGAGCATAGGGTGACTTATAAAAGTGGAGATAGGAGCACACAGGATAACTACATCTTGTGTGGGCGATGTAATTTGAAAGAAGTCAGTGACTGCAAAGTAGTGGTGGGTGAGAGGGTTACCAAGCAGCATAGGATGGTGGTGTGCAGGATGACCCTGATGGTGAGGAAGGTGAAGAAGGCAAAGGCAGAGCTGGAGGTAGCAGAGATGAAAAATGTTGAGGTTCTCTCTGGGAGTAACGAGGATGGATAGGATCAGGAATGAGTACATCAGAGGGATAGCACATGTAAGACGTTTTGGAGACAGTCAGAGAGGCTAGATTGAGATGGTTTGGACATGTACAGAGGAGGGATAGTGAGTATATTGGTAGTAGGATACTGAGGTTGGAACTACCAGGCAGAAGGTCCAGAGGAAGAACAAAGAGACGATTCATGGATGTGGTGAAGGAGGACATGAAGGCAAATTGGTCTAGAGAAGAAGATGCAGTGAATAGGGTGAGATGGAGGCAGATGATTTACTGAAGGGAACAGCCTTGAAGGGAACAGCCGAAATAAAAAGAAGACATTCAATTCTATAAATGCTTATAATAACAATTAAACATTAATTATAAAAATGCATCATATAAAAATAATGCATAACATGTAAATAATATATAAATACACACATAGAGACGAGCATGCACGCAGATGTACGTGCAACCACTCGGATGCTCACCTCAGAACAAATGTAACTAGTTGTGATGGGAGATTTTGGGTGGTTTTCTGTTTTGTTTTTTTATTTATTTTTTGCATAATTGGCCTCGTTTTTGTTGCATTTTCTTTAACATTTCCCCCTATTCTTATTTAATTTCCTCATTTTTTTAATTCGATGAATATTAAAAAACAAACCAAAAAAAACCACAATGCACTGAAGCCGCATGAATTGAAGCACAAAGTAGTGAGGAGTCCCCATATATATGTATAGTGTGTGTGTGTGTGTGTGTATATGTAATGTGTACACACACACACACACACACTTACAATCGGCCCCCTACTTAAGAAACCCCCTGGGTACGAAAATTCCGGGTCATAGAAAACATTTTCCTAAGTTTTTGTCCCCGGGATACGAAAAGAACCTCATGATGCGCGAGTTGCTCTCTCATTAGCTGTCTCCCAACATCCTGCCCCGCTGGCATCCCATTGGCTAGGCGGAATGACACGGCTGAACTTCCTGTACTTATACTTCCTGTTTGTCACACGCGTGAATGAGAGTTGACTGTTGGCTTGTTTTGAGTGATCATGCAGCGTTATATTTCGTTATCACCGAAACCCCTCTACAATCGAGATGATACTGAACCAGAAGGAGACCTTTAAGCGGAAATACAGTGACAGAGGCGATTATTTCGGCACGATATTAAAACGGAGTGCTCCGTGGGAGAAGACCTCCGATCTCGCAAGGAAGCAAGTTGATATTGAATCAGGACCTCTGATCTTTCAAACAGGTACTTTAATTCTGCTTTAAATAAAACATCTTGTCCATTTAAACATTTAAATAGAATTGTTCTGTCAGCTGGTGTGTGTGTGTGTGTGTGTGTGAGAGAGAGCGCGAGAGAGAGAGACAGACAAAAGGAGGCTTAACTCTTTAGTTTTTAGTTTAGTTTTTTAAGTTGGTTAATTTAGTAAATGTTTATAAAATAATGGCGCATCCCTCAAGGAATCAAGTTAAAGTTGAGTTTGGACCTCCGATCTGTCAAGCAGGGAATGCAATTTGAATGCTCCCCTCCTGCTTGTGGGCATGGCCCGAAGTGCCACTATAAACATTTAATGTGTATACAATACACAATGTGTATTGTTGTGTGTGTGTGTGTGTGTGTGTGTGTGTGTGTGAGAGAGAGAGAAACGTGTGTGTGTGTGTTTAATGAAAATGTTTCATAATGGTTTCATTAATAAATATGTTGATAAAATGGTTTAATATGTTAAAATATTTTAAATGGTTTAATAAATAATTTTCCTTTACTTTTAACACATTTCATACAAAATTGGTGTACTTTTATCATTTTTAAAGGGTTTATGGGGTAGTCTTGGGAGCCTTGGAACGAATTAGGCGTTTAACATGTAAAATGTGCCCCCTACTTACGAAACTCCCGCATTACGAAGGGCTCTGGAACAGATTAATTTCGTGAGTAAGGGGCTGACTGTGTGTATATATACAGTGTGTGTATACAGATGCTCCCTGACTTATGTTCATCCGCTTTACGTTTTTCGATTTTGCGTTTTTTTTTTTTTGTTTTTCCCCCAAAAAAAGTAAAATTTTACGTACGAGACGTACCTACGTAGTACGCTGACGTAATGAAGAAATGACGTAATGACGCTGCATCCATTGTTTACAAACGACAGACTGAACGTGCCCTGCTGCTTCCCAGTTCATTGCATGTTACCCTTGTGTTAAGACGTCGTCTCTGTGATCTTTGTGTTTCCCTGTTTTGTGGACTTTTGTAACTGTAAGCAAATACGGTTTGTCAGAAGCGTAAGCCTACTTGCATGGGTGCAAGTTTTCTGCCATATACTGGAATTTCCGGTTTTCCCAAGACTGAATGAACTGTCTGCTCGGTTCGGCGCAAATCTACCATGCATACTCAGTTAAGCAAAGAGCGTTGTAAAATGAATGAAAACCCGAATCCAGAAAAGAATGAGAACTCTCTGCTCTGCTGGTGATTCACATCACTGCAGGCTGAGTACTAAAGGAGCATTCAACGGCACTCTTGCTCACTTGAAAGACCAGAAGTCCGTATAATCCGCGCTTTGTCTCAAGCACAAGCAAGTGAACTACTTTTGGTGGAGCGCCTCACAGATTGTGAGCGTTGATTGGCTGTTTTAAGTTTCATATAAAGTGACTTGGCTCAGCTTCATGTAAAGTGACCATCCGTCGAACATCTGAACCATTTACAAGCAGAAAGATCGCATCATTGAGAATGTTAAAGGTTATGTTTGATACTGTATTTCATGAGTGAATTCGATTAAAATTTGTATTTGAAGTTATTTTGCTTTAATTAATTTATTTGAAATTAATGTTTATTATTTGAAATTATTTTACAATGTTATGTTTATAATAATTGATTTAGGGGTGTTTTATGACACACGGTAATGGTATTTGAGGATGTATAGTACAGTATGAACGTCATACGTCACTGGAACATATAGTAATTTGCGGGGGGTTTTTTTCTTTGTTTTTGTTTTTTTTTTCCTCTCCAACTTGCGTTCGGCCGTCCGGAACCAAACAAAAACGTAATTTGGGGAGCGTGTGTGTGTGTGTGTGTGTGTATATATATATATATATATATATATATATATATATATATATATATATATATATATATATATATATATATGTCTGTCTTCCTTTCGGCTTTTTCCCTTTTACTCGGGAGTCACCACAGCGAATCATCTTGATTCGCACGTTTGATTTGGCAGAGGTTTTTACGTCGGATGCCCTTCCTGTCACAACCCTTTTTAGCAAGGGACAGAAATACGCTGACGACTTTGCAGCCTACTCTTTACGAAAGTCAGCAATGGTTCTTTTACATGCCTCTCACCATAGACAGTGACAGACATGGCCCGCCTTTGATAACCCAGTTAGCTGCACGGGGGGGAGACAGTGACAACCTTGTGGAGAGTAGGACTTGAACCCCCAACCTTTGGATCAGCGATCCAGCGCCCTATACCACTAGACCACCACTGCCCCGCTTGTGTGTGTGTGTGTGTGTGTATGTATATATATATATATAATATAGTGCTGTGCAAAAGGTTTTTTTTTTTGCACCTTTGTCACACTTAATTTTTTCAGATCATCAAACAAATTTAAATGTCAAACAAAGATAACTCAAGTATTCAAAAAATGCAGTTTTCCTGGCGTTGGTTATATGTGTTAAGAGAAAAATCCTATTCAAATCTACATGAACCTCTGTGAAACAGTAATTGCCCCCTTGTTAAAAGGTGAGGTAATTGTGGTTAATCCTATTATGGGGGAAATTTGCTGCCAGATATTTCCAATCAGGAGATCCTTAACATAAAACCTGTCTGACAAGGTGAAAGGCCATACTGAACACACATCACACCGTGAGCTTCAAGAGCAAACAAGAAAAGTTTATAGAGATGTCCAAGTATGGGAAAGGATTCAAAGTCATTGGTAAATCTTTGGGACGCCAGCGAACCACTGTTAGAGCCATTATCCCTAAATAGAGAAAGCATGACACAGTGGTGATCCTTCCCAGGAGTGGCCAACTTACCAAAATTACTCCAAGAGAATGGCACAGACTAACTGGAAGTCGCAAAGGCTCCTAAAACTGCTTCCAAACAACTAAGCCTCACTTGCCTCAGTTAATGTCAACGTTCATGACCCCATCATCAGAAAGACACGAGGCAAAAATGGCATCCATGGAAGAGTACCAAGCAAAAGCCACAGTTGACAAAAAAAGAATATTAAGGCACGACTCCCTTTTGCCAAGAATCATGTTGCTCATCCCCAAAGATTTTGGGATAATGTCCGCTGGACTGATGAAACTAAAGTTGAACTTTTTGGGAGAAATGAATCCCGTTGCATCTGGCACAAAAGGAACACTGCATTTGATAAAAAAGAACATGGTGTTAGAAGTTTGATGATCTGGGCCTGCTTTACTGCTTCAGAACCTGGGGATTTGTCATGATTGATGGAACCATGAATTCTACTCACTACCAAGAAATCCTGGCGAAGAATGTTCATCCATCAGCCTTTTTGAAAAAGGCAACATTTTGTAGTTCATTTCACTGTAGCGAGAGAAAAAAATACCATGAAGATAGAACTTGAATGCGTCGGTTTCATCAAGGCAACATAAAAGTTTATATCTGTGTAATGTTATCACTTTTATGTTCCTTCTGATTTGTACGTAGGAAGGAAATTTAACATATTGATGAGTATTTTTGGGGATTTGTTGCATATTTACCCGATTTTTTTTATTTTTTTTATTTTTTTGGGTAAAAATGACAAGACTCCTTTCGATTGTTTGAGTTGTGAATGTACATGTGACTGCAATGCTTCTTCCCAAACATGCACCAAAGCAGCAGATGACACCAGCGACGTTCCATTCAGCTTATCCAAAACAAAAGTTTAAAATACCTTAAAAATCTGTTGCTGAATTTTCCAGATTTGGGAAATAGAGATTGAGTAACATTTCATTTTACCATACTTGACGTAATAAGCGCCCTGCTCAATAAGCAGCAGACCCCCCCCACGTAATTTTTATCTTGCGTCTAATAACCGCCTATGTGTACTGGGAGCAAAATCGTAGATCAAACTTACCAATTTTATTCGATCAATTTCTATAAAAGTAAAATGAGGCATTCACTGCCTGTAAAAGTGAGTTTACATGGTATTTCAAGACCCCCTGCCACTGGGAAATGTCTAATGTTCATGAGTAACAACACATTTGATTGTTCCGCCGTGCTTTAAAAAACAGGAAACCATTTTGCTGTGTTCTTTTGGTAAATGTCCAACAACCGATGCACCATTAGAAACTGCTACAGCAAAACTATGGGATGCTCTGAATAAATGGAGCGATGAGCCAGATATGGACATGTCAGAAAGTGATGAGTATTTTTCACCTGATTCACTGGCTCACTGAGATGGTAAAGGTAGGTAAAGTCTGTTGGGCTTTTTCACCCGAGCCATAGTAGCTCATCAGGCCGGTGCTTATCCACAGTTTCTGTAGTGTGAAGCAACTAAACGTTCAACTCCTCCTGGATGGGATGCTAGTCCATCGCAGGTTACCATCCCAGTATATCGTTACTGGTACCCATTTATACTGCTGGGTGAACAGAGGCACACTTATGGTGAAGACCTTGCCTAGGGGTCTTAGCACAGTGGGGTCTAACTGGGATTTGAACTCGCAACCTCCTGATCAAAGGCCCAGCACTCTAACCACCACCAGACCCCACGCTCACTGAGATAAGAGAGAGATTTCCTTTCGGCTTTTTCAGGGGTCGCCACAGCAAATGATTCGCACAGTTGATTTGGCATCGGTTTTTACGTCGGATGCCCTTCCTGACACAACCCTTTTAGCAAGGGACAGAAACACGCTGACGGCTTTGCAGCCTACTCTTTTTTTACCAAAGTCAGCAATGGTTCGTTTACATGCCTCTCCACCATAGACGGTGAGAGACATGGCCCGCCTTTGATAACCCAGTTAGCTGCACTTTGGGGAACAGTGACAACCTTGTGGGGACTTGAACCCCCAACGATTCTCCTGTTCACTAACTTCATAAATTTTAAAATGTTCCTGGCCGTGTGCTTGTTTGTGTTGATTGGTTCAACGTGCCATGTGCTAAAGTTAACATTCATGTTGATTGGCTCGATTTTACATCTGGGGGGAAATATTTAAAGGAACAGCACTGGGAGGGAAAATTAATGGGTAATTTTTTATTTATTTATTTATTTATTTAAATTATGCTGTTTTCTGTTTATTTTCAGCTTTCATATAAGCAATTTGGTTGATACCTCAAAATGAATAACGCAAATACCAGTAAACTCTTGTATTGATCTGTTATTATTCATGTTTTCCACCTTGATGCTAATAAGCACTTACCGTTCCATTCAGCTGGTGATCATTTTAATAAGCGCTCACCCATTCCAATTTTTTAAGCGCCCTGGACGCTTATCACGTCGAACAAGATTAGTTTAACATTTAATTATTTATGTTTGCAAAACTGTGTGTGTGTGTGTGTATAGAGTGATGTGTACTGGAGTGACAGGAGTACAGGAACGATCTGTCGTGCTGATAAACACAATGAAAAACTGCTGAAAATCACCAGAGTCTCTGGAGCGAGTTCCCTGGCTGGATTACTCATCCACCACTCGCTTCTGCAGCCTACAGGTGAGCACCAACCCGCCCTAACACCCCCGCCCACACAGTTCACTTCTGATCTCAACACTGCATACAGGACCTACTTTTCACACTACCCACAAGTCATAGCAGATCTGTCACACAGCCATGTAAAAGGTCATTACCGTAAACTCCTATGTATATGGGTACTTGAACCTGAGGTAATATAAACACGAGTGCTTCTCTACTCCGACCAATAGGGTGTGTGTGTGTGTGTGTGAGAGAGAGACTCCTGGCTTGTCAGCTGCAGAGTGATAGTTGGACACCCTGACAATATAATAGTCAGGAGCACAATATTTAAATTCCCATCATAAATTTTCAGTCAGATCGCCTCTTGACTGTTTGTTGTGATGACACCGAGTTGATCCTTCTTTCATGTGGGGACGAAATTCACCATCTTCTTGAAAAATAATTTCATGAGCACCAAAGCTATTTTATTTCTATTAAATTAAAGAGGAAAGTAGCCAGAATTTCAGTGTTCATCTCTGTATGGACTGCTAAGATAAAAATGTGCGCCTTCCCTGATCATAGCTTGTATAGAGTACCCAGTAAACAGCAATATTATTAAAGCCTTTTAAATGAAAGAATAAACATTTTATTTTATATAAATTCCCACATAAATGAAATGAGTCATGTGGAAGAAGCAGTTCAGTGGAAGAGTTGTGTATTAAATCTGTAGTGTATGTGTGTGTGTGTGTGTATATATATATATATATATAAATAGGTTTACCAGTGTATATCTGATTTGATTTAGTTTAATATCAGTATACTGTTATTATTGCTGCAATTGTTACTTACCGAAAGTTACCTCTTGTTCTCGTCATCACACGCTCGCGATAGTGAAATTAACTCCAAATGTAACTTCATAGATGTAAGTAAAATCTACCTTCATTCATTAATTTTCTGAACAGCATATTCCTGATTATGGTTGCGGGGAAGCTAGCACCCATCTCGGCTGATTTGGGGCGACGGCGTGGTACACCCTGGACTGCTCACCAGCCCATAGCAGGGTCAACACTCATGCAACCATTCATACTCGCACTCACACTTGGGTGAGATTTGGAACAGCCAGTTAACCTACAGTGCATGTTTTTGGACTGTGGGAGAAAACTGGAGTACCTGGAGGAAACCCACACAAGCTCGGGGAGAACATGCAAATTCCACACAGAAAAACCTGAACTGTGAATTGAACCCAGGACCTTATCGCTGTGAGGCGGGCCTGCTAACCACTATACCACTGTGCCATCCATTAAAAGCACCTGGTAATTAAAATATACATGGTCTCATTGTAGCAGTAGCATTCGGAAGGATTTCCTTTATCTCCTTTGGGGAGATTTCAGATCGTTAAGGCAAATCTGTAAATGCACTCTTTCTATCTTTTTGCAAACCCAGTTGTCTGACAATGTCTGTTGTTGAAGGTTGGATGATGTGTATGTGAGTTTTAGTGGTTTCTGTGGCATGCTCAGAAACACCCGGTGTGTGTGTTTTTGGGTAGGTGAGTGTTCCTGAGGCAGAGTGAATGTGGTTGCTCTTCTTGCTGACATTTCTAGAAACCACATACTTTTGTTTTTGATTGCTTCATGCAGGAAGGTGAAGAAATGAGTATGTCACCATTATTCTAACGAAACGGATTCAACCACTGACATGCCTGCAAAGCATGTTTGTAAATCTTTTGAAGCTCGTTAACACAGCTAGTTATAGCATCTGGATGTAGTCACTGTGTTCTGGATTTACCAATGAGCAGAAATGCTTCAGTAGGGCTATGTCATATCTGAACCATATCTATACATTTTCCAGAGTATCAGGAGGTTCTTGGGATGTTTCTGGCTGAAAAAAGGTAAGGAAGTGGTAGGAAAAAACAAAAATGTATTCGGAGAGTGAAAACCTTCACTTAGCTGAAAATAGTACAGGGTACACAGCACCCTCTGCTGTGATGCCACACTTTCCAAAAAAACCTATCCAGTATTACAATGTTAGAATTCTTGAAAACATTCCTGATTTCAGAACTTGTTTCAGGTCATTTCCATAAACTAATGGAGTCATTTTCTAACTCCAGATGCCCCTTTAGGTTTGCGGGTCATTACAATTTGCATGTGGCTCCCATTTGTTTGTTTCTTACAATAATCATTCTGGCACCTAGACATTGCTGGTGGAGCATGACCTTACTGGCGGCGGTAAATAGAGGTATACCTCAGCTTACGTTGTTAATTGGTTCCAGGAGAGACGACTTAAGTCGAAAACAACTTGTCTCTAGGCTAGACTAGGCTAGGCTACGCCAAATTTACTTGTATCTTCTTCTTTTCCTTTTGGCTGTTACGTATGCCTTATGGATTCTCTCCCGGACGAGCCCCCACTTGTTACGGATGGGAAAATTTAGAAGATTCTTGTTACGGATCGGTAAATTTATAGGATGGAAATTGCCCTGTGAGACCAGCAAAGCACAACAGACCATAACATAAACTATATACAATTTAATTATATGAACAAAAGACAAAATAATAACTTGCATCTTAGAGCTACAACACATACAAATTAACAAAGGGTCCCATAGTCACCAAGCACCCGCAGCAGGGTCAGTTTAGAGATGGCGCATGTGCTGGCGGGGAAAGGCCTGCCATCCTGTGTGTCGAAAGAAACAAATGATGACCATCGTCGCGTGGGCTGTGTGTGAACATGGATGATGGACTTTGACGATGAAGTCCAGAACAACGAAACTTGGTTGATGCGCATTCCATGGTTCACCTAGGATGAGTTGATCCACTGAGATGAGTCCCCTTAGATGATCTGCACCACTTAGCTGCACTGGGGGGCAGTGACAGCCCTGTGGGGACTCGAACCCCCAACCTTAGGATCAGCGATCCTGCACCCTCTACTAAATATATAATATGATTATAATGACGTAATTAAAAAAAAATATATATTTTTCCATATTTTTTTTTTTGAAAAACGACGTATAATCGATAATGACTTGACTCAAAACGACTTCAGCCGAGGTATACCTGTATCTTGGATCAGGAAACAAATTAAAATTCACTGAATTAAATATTTTAAGAATAAAACTGATTGTAAAAATAATTTCCAGAAATTTGGATTCAATGTTTAGTTTAATCATGTAATATATCTGTATAATTAAACATAACTTTCATCTCTTTAATTTCATTTCACATTCAGATATGACGACATCACCAATTGAGCTCTCCAACGTGGAAGGTGTCTACCGTTCTGACTCTGCCTCCACCTTCATCTGGATCTTCTGTCTGATTGGTCAGTGTGTAGTTGTTTTTTCTGTGATTTAATGTTTTTATTACACTTTTATGTTTGAGCAGTTTACTCATTTGAGCAGAGCACCTTCTTCCACAAGCTTGCTGAGTCCCTAACATGGCTTTGTGTGGATTTCTTTAAACAAGACCTTTCCTCTTGCCACTCTACCATAAAGTCCAAATTTGTGGAGTGCAGGACTAATAGTTGTCCTGTGGACAGATTCTCCCCTGAGCTGTGGATCTCTGCAACTGATCCAGAGTTACCATGGGCCTCTTTGTTTCCTCTCTGATCAGTTGTCTTCTTGCCTGGCCATGTCCTGGTGGTTTTACAATCGTACCATATGCCTTCCAGTTTCAGATGCCGGAGTAACAAGTGAGGTTAGATGTTTAAAGCTTGGAATTTTGTTTGATCACCTCAACCTGCTTTTCACTTCCCCACAACTTTATCCCTGACCTATCTGCTCTGCTCCTAGGGCTTCATGATGCTGTTTGTTCACTAATGTTCTCTAACAAACGTTTGAGAGCTTTACAGAGCAGCTGGACTTACACTACGATTAGATCACACACAGCTGGACTCGATTTATCAATTTAGTGACTTCTCACGGTGATTGGTTTCACTGAATTTTATTTATGGGATAAGAGTAAAGGAGACACTTTCCAGATTTTTATTTGTAATTAATGTTGAGAACCAAAGCGATGCTTCACTATGTGTTGGTCTCTGGAAGAAAAAAAAAATGTGATGGACCGGTAGGTGAATAGCTGGAATAATACAAGGGAGGCAGGCAATCTTTGGGAATGTAGCAATTCACAACCAGCCAACATGTCACAGTGGCCTGACATCACAACCACTACAGCATCTGCCCGTGGCATCACATCGCCCTCCGTACGGGAACTGTTGGAAGTCCTTACAACTTTTAGGATGATAACCTAATGTGAAACAAATGATAATTATACATTATGTGCATATAAACTAATCATTATCATATCTTATTCCTGTAGGGTAGTGTAGCAATTGGTCTCTCCCGGAGGAGATTAACCGGGACGCAGGAACGCTTGCTACTTGTCCCTGCTATAAACAAATGTAAACATTTTTTTAACAAACAACGAATAAATAAATTAAACAATAAATGATCCTTTGTTGATGAAAGTCTTGTAGGCGATGGTGCCTCTTCTAACGGTAGAGCCTATCTACACATGCGTTGTTAGTTCCCTTTGTGAGTTATAACTGGATCATACTCCTGCAGGAGTAGCAACCTTCTGTTTTTACCCTTCATCTTGTGGAACATCAGTAGGTTGGGCCAGTGTACACTAGAATGGGTTCACTGGGTGAGGATAGGTATACAGGGATCACTCACTTTCCGTGGTTAATTGGGACCGAGATCCCAACGCGACCATCGAAAGCCGCAAAGTAGGATCACCCCCACCCCTTCGACTGACGTATATGTATAGAATATCAATAAATGCATATTCAATGCTATAAATGCTTATGATAACAATTAAAAATTGTAAAAATAGCGTAAGTCTGTCTGTCTTCCTTTCGGCTTTTTCCCTTTTACTCAGGAGTCGCCACAGCGAATCATCTTGATTCGCACGCTTGATTTTGGCAGAGGTTTTTTACGTCGGATGCCCTTCCTGTCACAACCCTTTTAGCAAGGGACAGAAACACGCTGACGACTTTGCAGCCTACTCTTTACGAATGTCAGCAATGGTTCTTTTACATCAACCTCTCACCATAGACAGTGAGAGACATGGCCCGCCTTTGATAACCCAGTTAGCCGCACTGGGGGAAATTTAAAAATATTTAACTATTTAAAAATAGCGTAAGATGTAACTAAAATATAAATACAGATGCTCCCCAAGGGGTGGCTCAACATTTTCTCGAGTGTACAGAGTACTCCTTTTTTTTTTTTAAATTAATTAATTAATTTTTATTTCTCCCCCCCCCCCCCGAAAGCGTACAAATAAATGTTGATGATCTCTCGGCAGGATTTTTAATAAGATATTAAACAAAACAATGGTCAAACCTCTTATAAAATGAATCAATGTATTTCCTTGATCAATACCTATTTTATACACCGGTCAAATAATAATGAAATCAATAAAATTATACTTTTAAAGAATTATTTTTAGTGACACCTGCTTTAATATTAATATTAAGACATTTAGTTTTAATAATAAAAATGACATGGTTTCTAATAATATTATTTTATATTAAAATATAATTCAAAATGTCTGCATTTTTTATTGGTCATTGACTTTTGGACGACCACGCTTCAGTTTGTGATCAGCTGCCTTCTGATGTTTCAGCGGCTGATACCGGGTCGGGTAGTACTCCTAAATAAACCATTGCACACACAACGGTTTTGCTTGTTTTATGTACTTGTTGTATAAGTGATCGACCTGAACACCACCATTGCTAAGTGCCCGCCTACACAAAGTTACCGTGACGTCACTAGGTTGGTACAAAATACCACATGAAATATAGTGCATGTAGATCACAGCATATATGATATAAACAACATGGAATCTCACGCCAACAACTCGCAGTTTTTCAGCAGAAGACGATTCGTCTATTACTCTCAGAAGACGAACCAAATATTATAGTTCAAGCAAAAACATTCTCAAATATATTTCAAACTAGCTCAATTTGTAAATGTATTTAGCATATGTACTTGCAGATGTAGTTATTTATCTATTCAAAGGCACAAACAAATATTAATACATATTTACAGCACAAAAACATACTATTTTTTATAAAAGTACTGAGCATGAGGCTGCAGATCCAGGCTGGATGGCTTCTGATTATTTTATCCATTCATTCTCGGTGTGTAAATGTTTGTGTTGTAACACACGTGCAGGAGCCGGAGGTGGGACTAACAAACTGTGCTTTATTCTCACACTCAATAACAGTCATTAAGTTTATTTATAAGATCATTTCTTGTCCAGCGGAACTCAACTCCTGCTGTGTGTGTGGTGGTGGGTGCACCCTGTGCACACCCCCAGCCTACGCCCTTGCGTAGCCTTAAACCTTAAAAGCTTTAAGCATTAACACCGGTCTTGTGTTATGTTGTTGTGCATGTACCGCTCTTAGGTGATTGGCGAATCGCACATTGAGAGTTTCAAACCTACACGCACGAAATAAATAAATATTCACGAGCGCATGTATTATTGTTGATCAACATTTTTATAATATTAAAAAGCGTACACAGACATCTTACCCCCTCCCCCCTAGCGTACATTTTGTACGCTTAGGAAAGTGTTGAAAATGTTGAATGACCCCCAACTTGCCAACATTCGTTTTGCAAACATCCGGAGACCAAGGTCGAAAGTGAAATGAAATTGAAAAACGGGTAGAAATAGAAATGGAAAAAAATCTATAGTAAGATATATCATAAATATAAGTATGAAATATGATTAAACATTATCCTGAGGTACACTTAATATGAGGCTCTGGCAGAGGGGCGTGGCTTTACACTGGAGGTCCAGGAAGAGAAGCAGAACTGACACATTTTCCATAACTTTTCCCCTATTCTTCCTTAATTTCCTTATTTTTTTAATTCGATGAATATTTATTTACTTTTTAAAAACCGCGCTGCACTGCAGCTGCATTAATTGAAGCGCGAAGTAGCGAGGGATCCCTTTCCCATGAAGTGCTGTACGGCTAGTATCAGGGCAAGCGGCTTCTTTTCTATTGTGGAGTAGTTTTGGTGGGCATTGAATTTCTTCGAGAATTCCAGAAAAATTCCAAGAAAAATTAATTCATGCGTGTAGTTGAAACGTGACAAAATGTGGAAACTTTTAAGGTGTGTGACTACACATGCTGCGCTGTCAGGGACTCATTTATGAATCATTAATCATGCAGGTAAAGAAGCGAGTTAAACCCCTGATCAGGCAGATACTTGGCTGTTTTTAGTGAAGCGTTTCAGATTCTAACGTTCCTTGGTGGTGGTGGTATTTGAATCATCTGATTTGTTTGATTGACTCGATCACTTCTGGAATCTTATGATGTTATCTTCATCTCCTTCATTTCCTCTGTGTTTTTTCTCTTTAGTTCTCCCCTGTGTTCTTTACGCCACTCTGTTCCGGTGCCGGTGGGCGGGACAATTCTCGTCATCTCGCTCTCCATTGTACAGAGAACCCATAATGAAGGAGTCACAGGATCCACTCGTGCCATCAGGGGACAATGAGGAGCTCGCGAGCAGAGTATGAATCTTAAATCGTTCCACTCTAAGTGCTGATCACCGCTGGAGGAAGACAGGAGGAGACTTTTATAATCAATAAATTTATCGTAAAGATTATTTTTGTTCTTCACAGGAAAACACATTCCATGTGTAAACCATGAAGTGACCTCAGCAGACTGGGGAGAGGAGATACCAAGACGAGTGAGAATGTGAGAAAGTGATCTCGTATGAGAGTGTGAGAGAGAAACCCCTCTAATTCTAATTATGAAGTGAAATAATTAGTTTTTAAAAAACAGTAATTTAAAAGTAAAACACATTTTTTTGTTTGTTTTTCTTCTTTTTTCCTGAATCGTTCTCAGATGTGAAAGAACTTGATTCAGTTCCCCACTTTAATTTATTGTCATCTCTGAAATCTGAGAGCTTGTGTAAGCTCACCTGGAACTCAGCCTTCTCCGGAGTCTACTCTTGTGTCTGTCTGTCTGTCTTCCTTTCGGCCTTTTCCCTTTTTACTCGGGAGTCGCCACAGTGAATCATCTGATTCGCACGTTTGATTTTGGCAGAGGTTTTTATGTCGGATGCCCTTCCTGTCACAACCCTTTTAGCAAGGGACAGAAACACGCTGACGACTTTGCAGCTACTCTTTACGAAAGTCAGCAATGGTTCTTTTACATGAACCTCTCACCATAGACAGTGACAGACATGGCCCGCCTTTGATAACCCAGTTAGCTGCACTGGGGGGCACAGTGACAACCCTGTGGAGAGTGGGACTCGAACCCCCAACCTTTGGATCAGCGATCCAGCGCACTATACCACTAGACCACCACTGCCCTCTGGAGTCTACTCTTGTGATCAGTGTTAAATATCTGACGAGTTGTTAGTGGAGTCTGTGGAATGTTTGGAAGGAGGAATGTCATGGTTTATTTCTCATGCTGTGTTTTGGGGAACTGCATTCTATAATCAATTCTTATGAATCACCTGCAGTTGCTTCCTCGCTGAATCTGAATCATAGTGAAAGGAGGGTGCATGCGAGTAGTGGGCAGTAGTGGTGTAGTGGTTAAGACTCTGAGAAGCTGTGGGTTAAGGGACCCCGGCTCAGTAAGGCAGTTATTTAAACATGATGAAAGTACCCTCTTTTGGATAAAATCACTTTCATAGTACCATTAATAAATTATTAACAAAATTACCCTGATCAATTCAAAGGTTCATTTTACAGTACTGACTCGTTCCCGAGCTCTCTATAAATGCTACCTTGTAGTGAATCTTTTTCATTTTATTTTTAGATATTTGATTTATTTTCATTGACCTTGACACCATTTTGGTGCGTAAACTGTGAAAAAGAATCAGACGGATCAACTTGTGCCTTCTTACTGAAAACACTCCTCCTAAACTACTGATTTATCGGGGTGTATTTGACCCTTTTCCAGTGATTCCTCTGTGAATCAGTTAGGGTTACTGAGGAAACATAGCTGAGCGACTCAGCTCTTTGAGTTTTATGTCCCTGAGACAGTGAGCTCAGACTGTAGTGTGTTTGGACCGTTAGTTTCAAGGTTCACTGATTTAAACCATGCTGTTTGATGCACATTTTATATATATATATATATATATATATATATATATATATATATATATATATATATATATATATTTGTGTGTGTTCTGAAAGTGTGCACAAGGTGTATGAAGAGACTCCAGTGTAGGCTGTACATGTTTCAGTGCTTTATTTAATTTTGAATGATGTAGATGTATTTATTAGTTGAAATTAATATTTATTTTTTGTTGTTCCTGTAGTATTTAAATAAACACTGTGATTATTGAAAGTGGAAAAGTTTCTTATTGATTTGATTGATTGTGAAATGAATGTGTGTGAACGTCAGTTTCAGGGTCATGCGCATTTCCTCAAATACAAATTGCTTCATCACTTATGCTGTTTCATGAGGGTTCCACAAGTCTTTGATCGTGGGGCTGTTAAAAGATCAGACCACGGCAAGCTCGATCAAGACAGAACAGGTGCCTCAACCTCCTACTCTTCTTCCTCCACAGCCAAATCTTTTTCTCTCCGGTACAAATACGTTCAGAGTGTTGAGATGGAGCTGCTCATCCTTTTGTGTGTTCGGATAGAACCACGATGCATATGATGTGACCGTATTTATTACAAAACAAGATGATGTGGCAGGACTTAACAGTTTAACCATGTACAAAAAGGGAGGAAACAGGTGAACTTTTTCTGGTCGGGCCAACACTTGACTACCGCATCTGTACTTCACCTACCAACAAGAGAAGAGAACAGTGCCTGATCACTGTTCACAGCCAAATCTCCACTTTACAGATGCAGGCAGTTCAACAGCTGCTGTGCAACAATGGAAACGTGCAGCGAGAGACTCCTCAGGAAAGCAGCGAGCCTCTGCAACACCCAGCATCTGCTAATACTGACCACTGAACAGATGAAGTTGAGAAGCCTTTCTGGCTTCTACCAATCGATGCTGTGAACATGGCGGAGAGTGTTCACCATACACAGAAGCCTCTCTATTGCCAGAAAAGTGGATGTTCGTGGCACCCCTCTTGGACAACCCATGGATGACATCGTGAATGGTGATCTCAACAAGTGCAAGACCTCTCTGCGCGTGAAAGGATGTACAACCCGCTGAGAGACAGCGCTGGGTGGAAACCGGTGGCCTTCATTAAAAATGTCACTGGCTAGAGTCCACTCTGCAAGCAGAAGTTAATCAATAAACTCAAAGCGGCACAGATAAGCCTTAAAGAGGCCTGACGGCAGTGACTCCCAATCCTTTCACCAAAAGTGTAACAACTACGAGAAGAGGATGTTGTGCTCCTCTGCTTCTGCACTCCAGTAGTGGAATTTCAAAAGTCTGCCCTAGAAGGCAGTGGATACCACCTGTGTAAAAGTGACCCATCAGGCGGCACCGAGAGGGTGTTGCTGATCTGCAGCCAGCTAGGGAACCTATTGAGCCTGTTAAGTGTGGTCTAAATATAACCAGAAAAAGTAAAGTTTGCTTACCGATTTTTTTTTTTTTTTTTTTTTTTTATAAATCTGGTTCAACAAAACTACCAATCTAACAAACCAGGGAGAAAAAATAAGACCACAAACGGTGAGACAGCAGGTGTGGGCATGGGGAGAGGGATGTTGGTGGTAAAACTGAAGCTTGAATATACATATTATGAACTATTTGACGATGATCCCAAGTTTTGGTGTAGTGTGGGGCTTCTCCGATGCTCCCTGTAAGATAAATGAGGATGGGAAACTGATTTTAATTTTGAATGATTGCTCAAGATTCCAACTTCCTGTGACTCGTTGTTCTTATAGGTTTTCTATTTTTAATTTATTTTATCATCCATGAACAATGTATGCAACTAAAGATAAAACCATACACACACACATACATATATAATGTCTATAAATGATTGTAGCTTATTCTAATATACTGTAAATTGTTTACCTTTATGATGGAAAAAGCAAGGATACAGTTTCCCTCACCCGGACATGGGTCACTGGGGTCCTCCCTGGAGCCAGGCCTGGGGAATGGGCTTGAAGTTGAGTGCCTGGTGGTGGGGCTTTCGGGCCCAGCCCGAAAAGGAAACATGGGTCCGCCCTCCCATGGCCCCATCACCTGTGGGAGGGGGCCATAGGGGTCAGGTGCAATGCGAGTTGGGTGGCAGCAGAAGGCATGGGTTCTGTCGGACCGATCCTCGGTGACTGACTCGGACTCTTGGGACGTGAGGTGAAGAGATCCCGACTAGATATATTACCCAGCAGTATAAATGGGTACCAGTAAAATATATTGGGAAGGTAACCTGCGATGGACTAGTGTCCCATCCAGGAGGAGTTGAACTCCAGATCGCTTGACCCTACGGAAACCGGGGATAAACACCGGCCTGATGAGCCGCTAGGCTCAGGTGTAAAAAGCCCAATAGACTTTACCTACCTTTTATAACCTCAACAATTAGCTCGGGCTCTGGAACCACCCATCTCAAGAGAGGCTGGACTTTATTCCATTCTCGAGTTACTCATGGGGAGTACTTGTTACCTTGTTACCCCCGTCTCGGTGCCCAAACACCAATGCTGAATTGCATTTACGGTAAGAAAAAGATTGGTTGGTTTTACTTCTTTCTCTGTGCCTCTTTGTGTTAATTCACCTGGAAATAAACAACTTTCACACTACACAGTGGATGACACAGCTGAATTCTTTGTCAGCAAAGTAAGAATACATTTGTTTATTCACCAAAGTACAATCCTGTTGCCCAAACCATCATCGCCTCTAACCTCTTGTCAGTGGGATCCCACAGTATCCCACAACTCTAATTTAATGAGCCTTTGGTCATGTCCCATCTTTGCAACCCTGAGAAATGCTCCTTTAAGCCCTGCGACAGGTGATTGCCACCTGAAAATAAGTACCTTCTGCACGTCCTGACCTGATCTGCACATCTCACGCTTCTTTTCCTTTCGGCTATTCCCTTCAGAGGTAGTCACAGCAAATCATTTGCCTTCATCTCACCCTGTCCTGTGCATCTTCTTCTCGTACACCAACAACCTTCATGTCTTCCTTCACCACATCCATAAATCTCTTCTTTGGTGTTCCTCTAGGCCTGCTGCCTGGTAGTTCCAATACTACCAATATATTCACTATCCCTTCTCTGTACATGTCCAAACCATCTCAATTGAGCCTCTCTGACTTTGTCTCCAAAACATCTTACATGGGCTGTCCCTCTGATGTACTCATTTCTGCATTTCTGATCCTATCCATCCTCATTACTCCCAGAGAGAACCTCAACATTTTCATCTCTGCTACCTCCAGCTCTGCCTTATGTCTTGTATGGTTTAGAAACATTGGCGCTGAGGACAACATTGCTGGCCTTATCACCGTCTTGTACACTTTTCCCTTCATTCTTGCTGATAGTCTCCTATCATACCGGACACTTTTCTCCAACCATTCCAACCTGCCTGCACACGCTTCTTCACCTTTTTTCCCCCACACACTCTATTGTTCTGGATTGTTGAGTCTGAGTACTTAAAATCCTCCATCTTCTTTATCTCTGCTCCCTGTAACCTCACTGTTCCTCTTGGGTTCTTCTCGTTCACACACGTGTATTCTGACTTACTGAGGCTAACCTTCCCTTTCCAGGGCATGTCTCCACCTTTCTAGATTTTCATCCACTTGTCTCTGCACTCACTACAGATCACAATGTGATCTGCAAACATTATAGTCCATGGAGATTATTGTCTAACCTCGTCTGTCAGCCTGTCCATCACCATACCAAACAAGAAGGGGCTCAGAGCTGATCCTTGATTCAGTCCCACCTCCACCTTGTCACACCGACAGCACACATCACCACTGTCTTACATCTCTCAACCATGTCCTGCACCACTCTGACATAATTCTCTGCCACTCCAGACTTCCTCATGCATTAACACAGTTCTTCTCTTGGCACCCTGTCATATGCTTTCTCCAGATCCACAAAGAAATAATGCAGCTCCTTCTGACCTTCTCTGTACTTCCCTATGTAACACCAGCTTGATATAGCTGTGCTTGATTATATGCTAGGTTCTAGAGGAGTAGAATGAATTGTGGAGATTTAAAGTTGAACAGCCGGCAGATTTATTACAATTTACAATAGCACAAGAAACAGTGCAAACAATGTTGTAGAACGCTCTTTACAAAATAAAAATAAAAATAAAATAGGCTTAGAGTCTCTAAGGTTCGATTTGTGTGAATTCGGGAGGTCTTTTCCAGGATTGTGATCCGTTTGGGATAAAGGTGTTTTTATTTGTTCTTATCTGGGATCCTGTGATTTGAAGTGGTTGGGTCTGTAGATCTACTCTCGCATCCAGAGAACAGTTGGCCACACTGCTTCTGGATCCGCCAAGAGTTCTCACTGGGTTTAGCTCGCCATCCGTGTCCGAAACCAGCTTCAAGATCAGATCCAGATCCACTAAAAATCCAGTCTGCACATGCAGTACAGACACAATGAATAAAATATTTCTTAACAGTAATTTCTAAATAAAATGAGATCTCATAAAATGTTCAAAATCTTTTACATTGCTGTTTTAACACTGGTTTTACTTCCATGAATTCAAAATGTATTGCTATGTAGCATAACAACTTATTTCTATGAAATAACACCTAAATGAAATGACAAAAGTGCATGAAAGGCACTGAATGGAATGTAATACAAAACAAAAGTGCTTATCTGCACTACTTTAGTGCATTAGCAAAAGTGCTTCAACAAAAACATTTAGAAAAATAAAATGTAAGGCTCATTTTGTGCACAGCACAATCTTTGTTGTGTACTCCGACTGGTCTTAGCTTTTTAGAGACATAAAATAGTGCACACAGTTTTAAAAGTCACCATGTGTAAAGTTAGCATAGGTTTTTAAGCGAGCTTCATGTTGTAATGACTCACCGGAGTTTCCAAGAAAACAAACACTCTCCACCCGGTTTGATTGAGAGAGAACAAAACACATACAAGGCTCTGAAAAGTACATAAACTTAGTTAAACTTGTTAAAAGTTCACTTAAACTCATTTTGGATCGTTTGACTCACTTGTGTAGCTTTTCGAGTGCTCTGTGTGTGTCCTGCTCTGCAGCATGCTCTGCTGTGCTTAGCTAGGTACATGCAGCATGTGCTTATGATGCGTTCAAGGGGACTAGGAAACTATAGTGCTTTCAGGGAGCGTTGGAAATTAGGGTTTTTTTCCAATAAAATTAGTAACCATGTATTTATATGGGTTACACCCTCCCCCCTTGAATAAGCATGAGTCCCGTCATGTACTTAAATGTTTGTTTAAACATCATAGATCTGATGGTTTTCATAGGTACTAAATGACTCTAGGGCTTGGTTAAAGTTATCCAAGAACCTTTTGTGCAAAAGATATCAGCGGTTGACCCAATTGAGGGTAATGAAACCGTCCTGGGGCTCGCTTTAATCTTTCAGATTTTCTCACATTGGGAGTTTCATTTGTTGTTTCAATTGTCTGTTCTGTTTGTTGGTCAATCACATCACCATTTTGCTCTGTGTCCACAATATTAACGTCTGGTCCTCCTTGTATTTGGTTTTCATCATCTCCTCCTTCCATGACATCTGAATGTGATTCCTCTTTGAGTAGTTCGGCCTCATTCTGATTTTCCTGTTCATTGTCCATCTCGTCTGTGTCTGTCTCGACTGAAAATTTTGGGTGCAAGGAGGTATCCTTATTGAGTGAGAGTGGTTCATTTGAAATATCCGAGTTTGTTGTCTGGTTTTGTACATTTGATTGGTCTTGATTATTGTCATAAATCTTAATGAATGTCTCTGTTTCGATTGAAGGTTGTCCTGGCATGGGTTCATACTCCTCTGATTCTGACAGATCTGTGTCCTGTGGTTCAGAAGGACTTTGTCGAGTTTTGCGTCTACGTGGAGGTTTTGGTCTTGTCTCAACTTCATCCTTAATGTCCGAGAGGTCACCACACGCAAGTAAAAGGTCTCGGTGAAGAGTTCTACTTGGACCATCACCTCTCTCTGGTCGAACCACATACACAGAAACATTTTCCATTTTCTTGACAACACGGTACACCATGTGTTCCCATTTGTCGGCAAGTTTATGTTTATTGCGCAAACGGACATTTTTGACTAAAACTCTATCTCCTGCTTCAAGAGTGGATTCTCTAACTTTCTTATCAAATCTGCTCTTATTGCGCTCTGTAACTTTTTTGGAGTTTTCAAGGGAAATTTGGTAACTTTCTTCGAGTTTAGCCTTTAGACTGCACACATACTGAGAATGGGATGCAGGTGAGTCCCCTGTAACGGGCAACCCAAAGGCAAGGTCAACTGGTAGCTTAGGCTTACGGCCAAACATCAACTCATAAGGACTAAACCCAGTAACCTCACTCTTTGAACAGTTGTAGGCGTGTGTGAGAGGCTTGACAAAATCACGCCAATGAACTTTTTGGTCATCCTTCAGAGTACCTAACATACTAAGGAGGGTGCGATTGAATCGCTCTCTGAGGTTACCCCTCGGGTGATAAGGACTGGTTCTCACTTTTTTGATGCCAGTAATAGCACACAGTTCCTTAATCACATGTGACTCAAAATCCCTCCTGGTCACTATGGAGGCGTTCGGGAACCCGTAGTGAACCAAAAAGTTTTCCCAGAGATTTTTAGCCACAGTGGTTGCCTTTTGATCACGAGTGGGCAAGGCCACCGCATATTTAAATAAAATGATCTGTGATGACTAACACGTCCTTGGTACTCTTACTACCGGGCTCAATCGAAAGAAAGTCCATGCAGACCAATTCCATTGGTCGCGTGGTTTTAATGTTAACTAAAGGCGCGGCCTTTTCAGGCAAGGACTTTCTTCGAACACAACGACCACAGTTCTTTATTTTGGTCTCAATGTCATGACCCATCTTAGGCCAATAAAATCTTGCCCTCACTAGTTCATGAGTCCTCTCCCACCCCATATGACCCATGTCATCGTGGAGTAACTTAAGAACAGTGGGTCTAAGTGAGACAGGGAGTACAAGCTGGTAAGTTGTATCTGGGTCACACTGTCGCCTCCTGAACAAAAGGTCATCCCTCATTTCAAGACGTTCCCATTCTCGGAGCATGTTTTATTTCAAATGTTTCTCTGTTGTCATGTGGAACATCTGCTCCAGCTTCAAGTAACTGAATGACATGATTGATGCTTGGGTCAGATCTTTGTTGTTCTTTAAGCTCATGAGCAGAAAACGAGGGAACAGTTACTTGACCAGATGTTTCAGCATCACTGTATACATCAGGAATTGCATCAGCATTCATAGCCAAGGACTCAACAAGAATGACATGAGGTGAATCTTTGGTTTCCTCATTGAGAAAATGCTTGTGACATACTGCTGCAATAGTATCAGGACATAAATCACTACATCGAGGAGGGGATCCAAAAAGATGTGAGGTGAGTTGTTGTATTCGGTTCTCCTCTTCCAATGTCACATAATCCGCAGCTAGTGTTTTGTGGGGCCTTCGTGATAGGCCATCTGTGTCCTGGTTAGCCTTTCCAGCTCTGTATTTGATTTGGAAGTTGAAGGTGGATAGCGCTGCTAACCAGCGATAGCTAGCTGCATCAAGCTTTGCAGTGGTCAGAATGTATGTAAGCGGATTATTATCCGTTACAACTGTGAATTCATTACCATAAAGGTAATCATGAAACTTTTCTACAATGGACCATTTCAGAGCTAGAAATTCTAGCTTATGAGCTGGATATCTGGTTTCGCTTGGTGTCAGCCCTCTACTGGCAAAGGCTATGACGCGCATTTTACCACCTTGCTCTTGATAAAGAGCGGCACCTAGGCCTGTAGAGCTGGCGTCGGTATGCAGAACATATTGGAGCTTTGGATCTGCAAAGCCCAATACAGGAGAGGATGTTAATTTCTCCTTAATGCATTCAAAGGCTGACTGACAGACAGATGTCCACCTCTCGGCAAAAGGTTCTCGAGGGTTGAAATACTTAGAAGTGTCGGTTCGTTTCTGGACTTTTCTATAAGGTGGGTAGCCACATGTAAGGTCGTTTAAGGGCCGAACTATCTTTGGATAATCTTTAACAAATCAGCGATAGTAGCCGGTGAACCCTAAAAACGACTTGAGCTGCTTCAAGATTTGTGGCACTGGCCAGGTCTTAATGGCTGCTACTTTTTCAGGATCTGTTTCTACGCCATTTCATGAAACAATATGGCCTAAATATTTAACCGATGTCTGAAAAAAGCGACATTTCTGGGGGGACAACTTTAAGCCATATTCACGAAGACGGTCCAAAACATGCTTTAGCCTCTGTTCGTGTTGCTCTAGGGAGTCTGAGAAAACAATCAAATCGTCTAGGAAGACGAGCACCGCCTTAAGATTAATGTCTCCCATGCACCTCTCCATTAACCTCTGAAAGGTGCTGGGAGCATTTGTGATTCCCTGAGGCATTCGATTGAACTCATAAAACCCTAGGGGGCATACAAACGCTGTTTTGGCCTTATCTTCCTCCTCCATCTCTATCTGGTAGTAGCCCGACTTTAAGTCCATGACGGAGAACCAGTTTGACCCAGATAGAGCGGAGAAGGTCTCTTCAAGATTTGGTAACGCGTAAGCGTCTTTAACCGTTTGTACGTTAACCTTACGGTAGTCCACACAGAGACGTACCTCACCCGTCTTTTTCTTAACTACAACAATGGGGGACGAGAAAGGGGATTCTGATGGTCTTATTACCCCGGCATCGAGAAGCATTTTGAGGTGTTTCCTAACAGCTTCGTAGTCATTTGGGTGAATCGGCCTCGATCTCTGTTTTATGGGTGTTTCGTCTTTAAGCTTGATTTTATGCTTAACTCTAGTGGCATGGCCAAAGTCAAGATCGTGGCATGCGAAGACATCACTGTAAGCACTCAGACTCTGTGTGATGCGACTTTTCCACTCCTCAGGCAGAGGTGAATTTTCAAAATCAAAAGTCAACTGGTCCTTCGGTGATGAGGAGTCTGCAGACAAGCGACAACAACCTGCTGAGTTGGTATTGGACAGGTTTTGAGTTTCCAAAACTTGGTCTGCAACATGCAGTTCAGCAAGGACACAGTTGCCAGGAAGCATAATGTCATGATCGGTTTCATTTCTTATCCAAACAGGGTGCTTGTAAGGACTTTGACTTGGCACTGTGATAAGACAGCAGTCAACAAAGATTCCACCTGGAAGGGCTGAGGACATTGGCTGCTCTACTACTGCCCATTTGTCTGTGAGTGGCGAACTTAAGTGGGCGTAGCTTTCAAGACAGACCTTCTCGTGAGCTGGAATAACATAAGGTGTGTTGCCCTCACTGTCATTAGCCCAAGCTTCCCTGTGCTCTTTGTTTCGTATCTGTGCTCGAGGATTTTTAAAATCTGACTATAGCCATAGACAGCTGGTAGAATGGGAGTGTCTCGACAATGTTCCTCATATAAAACATCGAGGGCATTTGTACCAATTAACACTGGCAAGTCTGTGCTGGAGCGCAAATCAGGTACTATTAGAGCTAATGTAGAAATTTGAGGCTCAGACTCAACAAACTCTTTTGGAAAACCAACTGGAACTTCTACATAGTCTAGATAAGGTACCGCCTGACCGTTTGCACCCTCAACATCTAGGTCACTGATCGGCTGGATTGGAAAATCAACCAGGTGTCTCTGGTAAAAGGAGTGTGAAATAGTCGTAACTTGCGACCCTGAATCTAATAGAGAATTGCAGCTAACACCAGCTATGTTTATATTAGCAGTGCACTTCTTACCTATTAAGCCCTTGGGAAAGCTAGAATGGTGTTTACTCGTTAGCGTACAACTCTGTTTTGGCTGGGGTTTCTGAGTGGGACTTGTGTCGCTACTAGTTCCAGTTTGTCCCTCAACTGAAACAGGAACTAGTTTAAATCAGTGTTACATTGGTTCTCCCAAGCCTTTTGTTTTGACCTAAGCTCTTTGCGCTTAGCTTCAACAGCTTTGGGGTTTGGGTCACTGTCACAAGAGGGGGCTCTATGGCCATCCTCGCCACAGTTAAAGCAGAACCATGGGCGAGGCTTTTTGTTACCTTTGCCAAAGCCTTCACTTTTCGGCTGTGAGTTCTGTGTTTGTGTCTCTTTCCGCTGTTTCTTTGCAACTTTGGGGGACTTTGTCTGAGGTTTCTTTTCAACTGTCTTTTCCATGGACGCTTTTAAGGAAGTTAACTGTTCTTGCAGTTGAGCAATTTGTTTCTGCAGTTTCTTGGTAGACGTTTTACTAGAATTGTCTGCAGCAGCAGCTTGAAACTCAGTGTCTGCATAAACATTTAAAGGGTTGGACTGTACCTTTACTTTTGAAAGTCCTAAGTGCTGCTTCATGCGAGTGGACTTTGCTGCGAACAGAGGAGGATAAACAAGCAGCTACAAAAGAAGTTCAGAAAAGGGAGGTGGGCTGGATTTCTTTTGTTCTAGATGGAGGCTGGCAATTAGGTTATCATCCCAGCACCCCCTACAGAACTGTTTTAAAAGCTGTCGATCAAAATCACTGACTGTAACGCCTCCACCTTTAGCAACTTTGCTTAATGTAGTCTGGAGCCGGTGCAAGTATGTTGAAGGTTTTCTCCGGCATTTTGGTTTTTGCTCAAAAATTTCGCAAACAGCTCATCAGTATCATCTACATTCCCGTATGCAGAATCGAGCAAGCTCAGAAAGTCTTTGGGGCTGGACAAGGGGCCCATATGTTTGACAATATTGGCGGCTGGTGGTAAGAGACTTTCAATAATTTTTCTTACTACCTGTCTTTCAGAAACAGAAGAGTCGGCAAGATAAAACTCAACATGACTGCGCCAAGTGTCATAATCTACTTCCGTATTAGGGCACGGAAATTTTCCAGAGAACGACCTGAACTTGGGAGAGTTCGGATAAGTTTGGGACGTGTCAGCACTTTTGACAATGTGCTCGACAATCGCCCTCTGGGCTTCAGGGGTGCTCAAGTGTTCGGGATTTAAAATAGGAGTTGGTCTGCTGTTGATTGGAGAACTGGGAATATCAGAGTTTGAGGTAGTTGTGAGAGTTTCCCTATTTGTTTGTGTCACAACAGAATCACCTGTTAAAGTCTCAGTTACTGGAGTAGCGTCAGTGGAAGCTATACTTTGACTTTCAGCAGCAGATTTCTCATAGTCTATTCCGCTTGCTTTGGCAATTCCCTTTAAATCAAAGAGAAAAGACTTGGTCAGATCAGCTGTTAACTTATCACTATAAAGTGGGGATAAGAGCTGAATTTTGTGAACAACCTTTGGGTCAGATGTTGCTCTTTGACATGGTAGTTCAGCCTGAATTGACTCAATAGCAGTGCCATACTCAAACTCAACTACGGCTGTATTTTTAAAGTCAGGGTCAGAAGTAGTAAGTTTCACTGTTCGTGTAATAGAACCATACTTTTCTAAAAACTTAATAACTTCATCAGTCTCAGTACCAGAAAAAACACTAATTAATACAGCATTTGGTACTTTGATACCTTCACGTTCAATGATATCCATGTTTCTTTTGTGGGAAAAGTTGTGCAAAAACTGTCATAAAACTGCCAAACTGTATGCCAAATTATTAATTCAGAGGCAAAATGTAGCCAAAACTCCTCCTGGCTGGCTCGCCACTTTGATGTAACACCAGCTTGATATAGCTGTGCTAGATTATATGCTAGGTTCTAGAGGAGTAGAATGAATTGTGGAGATTTAAAGTTGAACAGCTGGCAGATTTATTACAATTTACAATAGCACAAGAAACAGTGCAAACAATGTTGTAGAATGCTCTTTACAAAATAAAAATAAAAATAAAATAGGCTTAGAGTCTCTAAGGTTCGATTTGTGTGAATTCGGGAGGTCTTTTCCAGGATTGTGATCCGTTTGGGATAAAGGTGTTTTTATTTGTTCTTATCTGGGATCCTGTGATTTGAAGTGGTTGGGTCTGTAGATCTACTCTCACATCCAGAGAGCAGTTAGCCACACTGCTTCTGGATCCGCCAAGAGTTCTCACTGGGTTTAGCTCGCCATCCGTGTCCGAAACCAGCTTCAAGATCAGATCCAGATCCACTAAAAATCCAGTCTGCACATGCAGTACAGACACAATGAATAAAATATTTCTTAACAGTAATTTCTAAATAAAATGAGATCTCATAAAATGTTCAAAATCTTTTACATTGCTGTTTTAACACTGGTTTTACTTCCATGAATTCAAAATGTATTGCTATGTAGCATAACATGAAATAACACATAAATGAAATGACAAAAGTGCATGAAAGGCACTGAATGGAATGTAATACAAAACAAAAGTGCTTATCTGCACTACTTTAGTGAATTAGCAAAAGTGCTTCAACAAAAACATTTAGAAAAATAAAATGTAAGGCTCATTTTGTGCACAGCACAATCTTTGTTGTGTACTCCGACTGGTTTTAGCTTTTTAGAGACATAAAATAGTGCACACAGTTTTAAAAGTCACCATGTGTAAAGTTAGCATAGGTTCACCATGTGTAAAGTTAGCATAGGTTTTTAAGCGAGCTTCATGTTGTAATGACTCACCGGAGTTTCCAAGAAAACAAACACTCTCCACCCGGTTTGATTGAGAGAGAACAAAACACATACAAGGCTCTGAAAAGTACATAAACTTAGTTAAACTTGTTAAAAGTTCACTTAAACACATTTTGGATCGTTTGACTCACTTGTGTAGCTTTTCGAGTGCTCTGTGTGTGTCCTGCTCCTCAGCACGCTCTGCTGCACGCTCTGCTGTGCTTAGCTAGGTGCATGCAGCATGTGCTTATGATGCGTTCAAGGGGACTAGGAAACTATAGTGCTTTCAGGGAGTGTTGGAAATTAGGGTTTTTTTCCCAATAAAATTAGTAACCATGTATTTATATGGGTTACACCTATTAACATCCTCAAAGCAAACACTGCATCTGTGGTGCTCTTTCTTGGCATGAAACCCAACTCTTGTTCACAAATCTGTCCCTACGTGTTCCTGTCCTGGATACCAAACCTGCCCATCACTTCCTCATTCCCTCTGTTGCCTGCACCAACATATCCATTGAAATGTGCACCAATGACCACTCTTTCATCGCTGGGGGTACTCTGCATCACTTCATCAAACTCACTCCAGAATCTCTCCTTCTCTTCTAGCTCACATCCTGCCTGTGGGGCATAAGCATTAACAGCGTTGAACATCACACCTTCAATTTCTAACTTGAGACTCATCACTCTGTCCGACACTCTCTTCACTTCTAGAACATTCCTGACAAACCCCTCCTTCAAGATGACTCCTACTCCATTTCTCTTCCCATCCACACCATGAAAAAACAGCTTAAAGCTGCTCCTAAGCTTCTAGCCTTGTTACCTTTTCACCTGGTCTCCTGAACACACAGTATGTCCACCTTCCTCCTCTGCATCATGTCAGCCAGCTCTCTGTTTTCCTTTCATAGTGCCAACAATTATAGACCCTACTCTCAGTCCTAGACTCATGCCTTTCCCTCTTCTCTCTCTGAGAGAAGTTGACCAACAGTAGTCCAATTTCTACCAGCACCCTGTTGGTTAACAGCACTGATGGCGGTCGTCGTTACCCCGGGCCTCGACCATTCCTGAATGGAGGTAATATCTGTGATTTGCATGATAAAGTTTGGTTTTGGTTTTACATTGGATGCCCTTCCTGACACAACCCTCTGCATGTATCCGGGCTTGGGACCGGCCTGAGGGAGAGACACTGCTTTGTGGAACCCCCCCCCCCAAGCCCTGAATGAAAGGCAGGTTCTCCACCTTGGCATGACTCTTGCTGTGTCATTTATACCTTTCAGAGGTTTATAATAGACACCAAAGCAGATGAAGGTATTACTCCTTGAACACACAAGTGCTATTACTTCAGTAACATAGACAGATGTTAACTTTTCACTCGCACTGTTTACACAGATGGGGTTTGACCTTAAAACCACTGAGAGGTGAAGTGAATAACATTAGTTATCGCATTGTCAAGTGGTGCGATAGATTAGGCAGCAAGTGAAAACTTGAACCTGTCTGTGAAGTTGATGTGTCAGAAGCAGGAAAAATGGGCAACTATAAAAAATTGAAGTAACTTTGAGTTTTTGGTTAGCTAATTAAAACATTTTATTTTGTTCTCGGTACACAGTGGTTAACACCAAACAGAAGTGGTACAAGGAAGGACAATAAGTGAATCAGCACTAGGTAATTGGCAGTGGTGGCCTAGTGGTATAGAGTGCTGGATCACTGATCCTAAGGCTGGGGGTTCAAGCTCCACTAACCACAGGTTGTCACTGTCCCCTCCAATACAGCCAACTGGGTTATCAAAGGCCGGCCATGTCTCTCACTGTCTATGGTGTGAAGTTCATGTAAAAGAACCATTACTTACTTTCGACAACAGTGGCTGCATAGCCATCAGCGTGTCTCCGCCCTGGGGTGGCCTGACGAGCTGTCCAGGGTGTACTCTGCCCTCGCCCAGAGTCGGCTGGGATGGGCGCCATCCTCTCTTCAGCCCTAATTAGGATGAAGCGGATACAGAAAATTAAGCAATTAACTGAACACCAAGTAATTGAGCAGCCAATTATTGGTTGTGTTGAGGAAAGGCTGGTTTGACTGTTCCAATTCCACAGATAAGTTAAGTTCACTCTGATTTTGAAAGAAAGGAGTCAAAACACCGTTTGATGTAGCTTTCCTGGTTAAGAATATTTGGTTGATGAACTACTTCTTCTTTTCCTTTCGGCTTTTCCCTTCACAGCGAATCATCTGCCTCCATCTCACCCTATCCTTTGCATCTTCTTCTCTGACACCAACGACCTTCATGTCCTCCTTCACCACATCCATGAATCGTCTCTTTAGTCTTCCTCTAGGCCTTCTGCCAGGTAGTTCCAACCTCAGCATCCTACTACCGATAATACTCACGATCCCTCCTCTGTACATGTCCAAACCATCTCAATCGAGCCTCTCTGACTTTGTGTCCAAAACATCTTACATGTGCTGTCCCTCTGATGTGCTCATTCCTAATCCTATCCATCCTCGTTACTCTCAAAGAGAACCTCAACATTTTCATCTCTGCTACCTCCAGCTCTGCCTCCTGTCTTTTCCCCAGGGCCACTGTTTCTAAACCATACAACATCGTTGGCCTCAACACCGTCTTGTACACTTTTCCTTTCATTCTTGCCAATACCCTCCTGTAACACATCACACCAGACACTTTTCTCCAACCATTCCAACCTGCCTGCACACGCTTCTTGACCTCTTTTCCACACTCTCCATTGCTCTGGATTGTTGAGCCTAAGTACTTAAAATCTTCCACCTTTCTTATCTCTGCTCCCTGTAATCTCACCGTTCCACTTGGGTCCTTGTCATTCATGCACATGTATTCTGTCTTACTGAGGCTAATCTTCATTCCCCTCCTTTCCAGGGCATACCTCCACCTCTCTAGATTTTCCTGCACTTGTTCTCTGCTCTCACTACAGATCACAATGTCATCGGCAAACATCATAGTCCATGGGGAATCTTGTCTAACCTCGTCTGTCAGCCTGTTCATCACCATAGCAAACAAGAAGGGGCTGAGAGCTGACCCTTGATGCAGTCCCACCTCCACCTTGAACTCTTCTGTCACACCGACAGAACACCTCACCACTGTCTTCCATCTCTCATACATGTCCTGCACCACTCTAACATACTTCTCTGCCACTCCAGACTTCCTCATGCAATACCACAGTTCTTCTCTCGGCACCCTGTCATATGCTTTCTCCAGATCCACAAAGGCACAATGCAGCTCCCTCTGACCTTCTCTGTACTTCTCTATTAACATCCTCAAGGCAAACACTGCATCTGTGGTGCTCTTTCTTGGCATGAAACCAAACTGTTGTTCACAAATGCTGACCTCTGCCCTTAGTCTAGCTTCCACTATTCTTTTCCATAACTTCATCATATGGCTCATCAACTTTATCCCTCTGTAGTTGCCACAACTCTGCACGTCTCCCTTGTTCTTAAAAATGGGCACCAGCACACTTCTCCTCCATTCCTCTGGCATTCTCTCACTCTCTAAGACCTTGTTGAATGTTCTTGTCAGAAAATCTACTGCTTCCTCTCCTAGACACTTCCATACCTCCACCGGTATGTCATCAGGACCAACTGCCTTTCCATTCTTCATCCTCTTCAATGCCCTCCTCACTTCACCCTTATTAATCTTTGCTACTTCCTGTTCCTCAACAGTCACCTCTTCTACTCTTTTCTCTCTCTCTCATTTTCCTCATTCATCAGCTCTTCAAAGTACTCTTTCCATCTTCCCAGCACACTTCTGTCATCAGTCAATACATTTCCCTCTCTGTCCTTTATCAATCTAACTTGCTGCACGTCCTTCCCATCTCTATTTCTCTGCTGTGCTAACCTGTATAAATCATTTTCTCCCTCTTTACTTTCCAACCGAGCATACAAGTCATCATACGCGCTCTGTTTGGCCTTTGACACTGCTACCTTTGCCTTCCGCTGTGTCTCCCTGTACTCCTGTTTAATCTCTTCGGTTTTCTCAATGTCCCACTTCTTCTTAGCTAACCTCTTCCTTTGTACACACTCCTGCATTTCCTCATTCCACCACCAAAGTCTCCTTATCTACTTTCCTTCCAGATGACACACCAAGTACTCTCCTACCTGTGTCACTGATCACATTAGCTGTAGTTGTCCAGTCATCTGGAAGCACTTTGTGACCACCCAAAGCCTGTTTCAACTCCTCCTTGAAGACAACCCGACACTCTTCCTTTTTCAGCTTCCACCACTTTGTCTTCTGCTCTGCCTTTGTCTTCTTCACCTTCCTCACCATCAGCATCATCCTGCACATCACCATCCTATGCTGTTTGGCAACTCTCTCACCCGCTACTACTTTGCAGTCACTGACTTCCTTTAAATTACATCGCCTGCACAAGATGTAGTCTACCTGTGTGCTCCTACCTCCACTTTTATAAGTCACCCTATGCTCCTCTCTCTTCTGGAAGAAAGTATTCACCACAGCCATTTCCATCCTTTTGCAAAATCTACCAACATCTGTCCTTCATGCGTTCCTGTCCTGGATACCAAACCTACCCATCACTTCCTCGTCCCCTCTGTTTCCTGCACCAACATATCCATTGAAGTCTGCCCCAATGACCACTCTTTCACCTCTGGGGGTACTCTGCATCACTTCATCTAACTCACTCCAGAATCTCTCCTTCTCTTCTCGCTCACATCCTGTCTGTGGGGCATAAGCACTAACAACATTGACCATCACACCTTCAATTTCTAACTTGAGACTCATCACTCTGTCTGACACTCTTTTCACTTCTAGAACATTTCTGACAAACTCCTCCTTCAAGATGACTCCGACTCCATTTCTCTTCCTATCCACACCATGATTAAACAGCTTAAACCCTGCTTCTATGCTTCTAGCCTTGCTATCTTTCCACCTGGTCTCCTGAACACACAGTATGTCCACCTTCCTCCTCTGCATCATGTCAGCCAGCTCTCTACCTTTTCCTGCCATAGTTCCAACATTCAAAGTCCCTACTTTCAGTCCTAGACTCATACCTTTCCTCTTCTCTTTCTCTGGCAATGGGCACGCCTCCCGCCTCTCCTTCTTCGATGTCTTCGACCAACAGTAGTCCAATTTTCATCAGCACCCTGTTGGTTGACAGCACTGATGGCGGTCGTTGTTAACCCGGGCCTCGACCGATCCGGTATGTCATTCTTTCTTGTGATTCGCATAGTTTATTTGGCATTTATTTTACGCCGGATGCCCTTCCTGACGCAACCCTCTGCATTTCTCCGTGCTTGGGACCAGCGTGAGGGAGAGACACTGGTTTGTGCCCCTCCCCCACCCCCCCTCCTCACGGCTGCATTACTTGGTCTATGAACTATATCTACAAAAAAAAAAAACCTCTCTGTTTTGGGTCCAAAATAAGAAAAGAGATCTTTGTCAACTGTTTCATGAACAACGAAAATCAGTTGAGCAGCTCTCTGTTAAGCAGCAATTATAAAGTGTACAAAAGAACACTAAGGAACTACACTCAACTCTACCTGAGAATATACCTACACACTCTCTCTCTCTCTCTCCCTCTCTCTCTCTCTCTCTCTCACACACACACACACACACACACACCCAGAGATAGAGAGAGAGACACACAGACACACCCACACTTAGATGTACAGAGTACAGCAAAACAGATGGCATGTAAGCATTCCTAAACACTTACTGCACCTCACCTCGACACTATCTGTGGGACCTTTTACTCTCTGGAAGGCATTTTAAGGACATTATTACAAGGACAAACAGAGTTTTAATGCCAGTGTTATAAAGGCACTTCATATAAAACTGTAAATCTAAAATACTGACACTTTCAAATATTATAAAACCTCATCCAGGTGCTATACTGTCATGGGTACTGCGCACATTGTGACTGTGCAATGGACACTTAAGCTGTTCAGGGTGTGCCCCGCCTATTCCCTCTAGATAAGGTTCCTGGACATTAGTAGGATTAAGTTGTTTAACAAGTGAATGAATGAAATTGATCATACTCCTCTTTGTGGAGCAAGTGCCAGACATCCTGCGTATCTCTCTTCAATGCCAGCCTGATTAAATTCACCATAATGAAGAGAAATGGAGACAGCTGAATTCTTTGTCAGCAAAGTAAGAATACATTTGATTATTCACCAAAGGGCAATCTAGTAGCCTGTTCCTGAACCATCATCGCCCCTAACCTCCTGTCAGTGGGATCCCACAGTATCCCACAACTCTAATTTAATGAGCCCCTGGTCAAACGAAGGCATTACTCATTGAACACACAAGTGCTGCTACATCGATGACTGCCTTCAGAATCTCCCCTCATCAGACAAGGCCAAGATCTTTTCTCATAGCCCACACACAATCCTTAAGCGAACAATTAAACTGAGGTCTTCAGACTGACTACCAGAAGTCAGGTTAGATCATGTGAGCCAGGTCAGATCATGCATTCTGGCTTGTAATAGCACCCTTCCATTGATCCTATTGAAACTACTCAAGTTTTTACTGGAATTTATATTTGTGATACATGCCTTTAAGCCCATGACCCCAACCACGTTATACACTAACTATAGAGTAATATCTAGTGATTACAGCTCCCGAGGGCAGTGGTTCTCAGCCCTCTTCCTCTCTGAAGACCTTCTTGAGATGTACCTCCATGAATACTTTCTCTTCAACCATGCTCATGCCCATCATACCATCTAATTTGTCGCCATTAAGGTTGGAGTTAAATTCATCATGTTGGACGATCTCCAGGAATATGTTTGAGTAACAATGCCCGAGGCTGTATCTTTCCTTACCCTCCAAGTGTAAATGTTTTGTTTATTATGGTGGAAATTCATCAAGAGCCTCCCTTAATTAAAACGAGATCAGAGAGAAAACACGTATAGCAAGTAAAAATTTATTGAAATACTGCGCAGGACATCCATCTCTCAAGCACTAGTAGTAACTTTCTTTCTCATCTGGAGTTCTTTACATCCCATCAGTGTGTGTGTGTGTGTATAATAAACAGGATGCCACCTTTTCATTCATTCATTTTCTGAAATGCTTAATCCTAATTAGGGTCACAGGTAGACTGGAGCCCATTTCAGCCGACTCCGGATGAGGGCGGGGTACACCATGGACAGCTTGCCAGGCCATCGCAGGCCAACACTCAAACAACCATTTATACTCACAGTCACACCAATGGGCAATTTAGAACAACCAATTAGCCGATTGTGTATGTTTTTGAACTTTGGAAGGTGCATTGGAGCAGGGTTTAAGGTGTTTTATCATGGTGTGGATGGGAAGAGAAATGGAGTAGGTGTCATCTTGAAGGAGGGGTTTGTCAGGAATGTTCTAGAAGTGACAAGAATGTCAGACAGAGTGATGAGTCTCAAGTTAGAAATTAAAGGTGTGATGGTCAATGTTGTTAGTGCTTATGCCCCACAGGCAGGATGTGAGCGAGAAGAGAAGGAGAGATTCTGGAGTGAGTTAGATGAAGTGATGCAGAGTACCCCCAGAGGTGAAAGAGTGGTCATTGGGGCAGACTTCAATGGATATGTTGGTGCAGGCAACAGAGGGGACGAGGAAGTGATGGGCAGGTTTGGTATCCAGGACAGGAACACAGAAGGACAGATGTTGATCGATTTTGCAAAAAGGATGGAAATGGCTGTGGTGAATACTTTCTTCAAGAAGAGACAGGAGCATAGGGTGACATATGAAAGCGGAGGTAAGAGCACACAGGTAGACTACATCTTGTGTAGGCGATGTAATTTGAAGGAAGATAGTGACTGCAAAGTAGTAGTGGGTGAGAGCGTTGCCAAACAGCATAGGATGGTGGTGTGCAGGATGATGCTGATGGTGAGGAAGGTGAAGAAGGCAAAGGCAGAGCAGAAGACAAAGTGGTGGAAGCTGAAAAAGGAAGAGTGTCCTGTTGTCTTCAAGGAGGAGTTGAAACAGGCTTTGGGTAGTCAGGAAGAGCTTCCATATGACTGGACAACCACAGCCAATGTGATTAGGGAGACCGGTAGGAGAGTAATTGGTGTGTCCTCTGGAAGGAAAGTAGATAAAGAGACTTGGTGGTGGAATGAGGAAATGCAGGAGTGTGTATAAAAGAAGAGGTTTGCTAAGAAAAAGTGGGACACAGAGAGGACCGAAGAGAGTAAACAGGAGTACAGGGAGACACAGCGTAAGGCGAAGGTAGCGGTGTCAAAGGCCAAACAGAGGGCGTATGATGACTTGTATGATAGGTTGGACAGTAAGAATGGAGAAAATGATTTATACAGGTTAGCACAGCAGAGAAATAGAGATGGGAAAGACGTGCAGCAAGTTAGAGTGATAAAGGACAAAGAGAGAAATGTATTGACTGATGACAGAAGTGTGCTGGGAAGATGGAAAGAGTACTTTGAAGAGCTGATGAATGAGGAAAATGAGAGAAAAAAGAATAGAAGGGGTGACCATTGAGGACCAGGAAGTAGCAAAGAGTGGTGAAGGGCTTAAAGGGTGAAGTGAGGAGGGCATTGAAGAGGATGAAGAGTGGAAAGGCAGTTGGTCCTGATGACATACCAGTTGAGGTATGTAAGTGTCGAGGGGAAGCAGTAGACTTTCTGACAAGAATATTCAACAAAGTCTTAGAAAGTGAGCAGAAGTGTGCTTGTGCCCATTTCTAAGAACAAGGGAGATGTACAGAGTTGTGGCAACTACAGAGGGATAAAGTTGATGAGCCATACAATGAAGTTATGGGAATGAATCGTGGAAGCTAAGGGCAGAGGTCAGCATTTGTGAACAACAGTTTGGTTTCATGCCAAGAAAGAGCACCACAGATGCAGTGTTTGCTTTGAGGATGTTAATAGAGAAGTACAGAGAAGGTCAGAAGGAGCTGCATTGTGCCTTTGTGGATCTGGAGAAAGCATATGACAGGGTGCCGAGAGAAGAACTTTGGTATTGTGTGAGGAAGTCTGGAGTGGCAGAGAAGTATGTTAGAGTGGTGCAGGACATGTATGAGAGATGTAAGACAGTGGTGAGGTGTGCTGTCGGTGTGACAGAAGAGTTCAAGGTGGAGGTGGGACTGCATCAAGGGTCAGCTCTCAGCCCTTTCTTGTTTGCTCTGGTGATGGACAGGCTGACAGACGAGGTTAGACAATAATCTCCATGGACTATGATGTTTGCAGATGACCTCGTGATCTGTAATGAGAGCAGAGAACAAGTGGAGGAGGAGGTGGAGGTATGC
>CM045749.1:615000-737500 GCA_024760905.1 Plotosus lineatus
ATGCATGAGCGGTTTGCTTACAGGAACTTCGTGTTTCCCTCCCAAAATACAAATGCACATTAGGTGAACTGCATATCCTCAATTGCCCCAGGTGTAAACTGGAGCGTGAGTGATCATGTGTGTTTTGGCACGATGTTGAGGATGCACCTTAGATTGTCGAGAAAGATCGAATTCGAGAAAGAATGAAGATTCAATATTAATTGTGTGAGTATAATATAGTGTGTGAATGAGCAAGTTGGTGATTCAGTGTATATGTCTGTGTGTGTAGATTGAGATGGTTTGGACATGTACAGAGGAGGGATAGTGAGTATATTGGTAATAGGATGCTGAGGCTGGAACAACCAGGCAGAAGGGCTAGAGGAAGACCAAAGCGACGATTCATGGATGTGGTGAAGGAGGACATGAAGGTCGTTGGTGTAAGAGAAGAAGATGCAAAGGATAGGGTGAGATGGAGGCAGATGATTCGCTGTGGCGACCCCTGAAGGGAAAAGGTGAAAGGAAAAGAAGAAGAAGAAGTTGAGGATGCACCTGTTTTCAGGCTCCGGTGTCTTTGCAAGCCTGATAAAGGATAAAGAGGTTTCCAAAATCAAATAAATCTTCTTACATTTCCTTTGTCCACTTCGAAAGTTTGTGTGTGTGTGTGTGTGTGTGTGTGTGTGTGTGTGTGTGTTCTTGTGAGGTATAGCTTGATGTTTGGACCCCATCCATCTTTAGAGCTATTAGAAGTTTGTGTTTTCTGTTTGCAAAGAGTAAACATCTTAAACTGTAGTAGCATGTTATTAAGATGTCCGTAAGCATAACCTAATAATCTCTGTTCTCTTCCATCAGGTCACAGAAGGAAGAGGACGGAGCTGCTGAATATTGCTGCTCTGCTCACCATAACAACTCTGTGTTTATTAATAATGCAGACATGCAGAACAAAAAAACACAAAAGACAGCCTGAATCTCAACACTCACCAGAACTTCTCCTGAATCCACAAGTCATTGTGAGCAAAATTCATCTGCATCCAACATCACCGGCTTTTCCATTTTGTTCAAACACATCCGAGATTTCATGTTTTACTGCCACTGTCGGCATTTCCAGATACTGCTCAATGTTCCTAGTAAATTCTGCAGTGCTCAGAACTCTTGCAATGTTTTCCTGCTGCTGGCCATCAAAAGTTCTCCACCCAACTGTAGAACAAACGGCAATCTCACTCATCATCAGTGTTTTGCTGAACCCATGTATCCTATTCGGGTCACTGGACACTGGTCTCTGATTCTCTCACTGGAAACCTCACTGTAGTTCAACCGCTGCCCTCATAAGTTTTTCGTTTGAAGGCTTAGATGCAAACAGTATTTAAGTCATATGTTCCAAAAAATGAGCTGGCACTGCAACCATAACGTTGAGTGTTTCATTGTGAAAAAGTGGATGTGCCTCATTTAAAGCCAAAAGTCTCCAAGTACAAGCCCTCAAGTCCTCAATACTGATATACGTGCTTCTTTAAATCTAATTCGTCTTTGTGCAAGAAACAATACTTGGCAGAAGTTTTGATAATAAAAATCTGCCAAAAATAGATTTGTGGAGTAAAAGTACCCAAGTCTGGCAATTTTAGTATACAATGTAACTCCTCGGATAATAAAATGCAAGGGCGCGTTACAACAACATGTTTTGCAACCAGAAACTGAAGGAAACGACATCGGTGTAGTGAATGTACCGAAGTCCATGGGAGTGTCCATTTTATGCTAATAAGTACTAAAGTGTGCAACTGACTTCTTTTTTTAATTTTTGTAATTTGTAATAAAGTATTTTTCCCCACAAAAACTTGTCTGTCTACTTTGTATAACTTCTGGGACAAATAGCAGGTGCTACTGAACGTTATCTTTTAAAAAATGTACCTGCAGCTTATTTTACCCTTATTATCTCAAAATGTTTTTTTTGTGACACACACACACACGCGACACCCTTCCTCAAAGACACACACAGACACACCCACACACATACACACACACACACACACCGCCCTTCCTCAAACACACACTGCCCTTCCTCAAATACACACACACACACACACTCGTAATTGATGTCTTTCTCCTCTTCAGCAATTTATTTGATCTGTGCAGAGTTTTTAGGACATATTAAAGGTAAATCAGTACCTTTGGTTGACCTTATGGTTGATACACCCTATCTTTCCCCCTCTCTCTGTTTCTCTTTTTGTTTGTCTCTCTCTCCCATCCCTCTCTCCCCCTCTGCCCCTCTCTCCTCTCTCTTTTCCTCTCTATCTCCCTCTCTCCCTCCTTCTCCCACTCTGTCCCTCTCACCTTCTCCCCTCCCTTTGCTCTCTCTCACTCTCTCTCTCTCTCTCTCGCTCGCTCTCTCACTCATTCCTCTTGCTGTGTGTAAATTGTTTTCTGTTCATTGGTTGGTTCGAATCTTCATGTTCCTGTCAGTGTGAGTGTGAATCCTCTACTTTATTAACACTTTTCTCTCTGTGATTTTATTAATGAGCATCAGTTCTTACTGTTTACTATTTACTATCTGATTCACTTCATGTTCTTCTCCTTGAAACATCTGATTGAGATTAAAGATTTATTAATCTTGAAGGTTAGCCTTCAAGTGACCGACATATTTTACATACATTAATGACCAGCCGGTGTCATTTTGGAAACATGCAACCTTTTATCTCAAATAATGACATTAATGACATAAATCTATTAAATGTAATTAAATGCACTTTATTATGAATATATAGAGACTACTTTTGCATTAAGACACTTTATTGATTTCAACAATTTGAAGAAAACTACAATATAAGCACATCATTAACGACAAAAAATATTATCAAAGCTATCGGTAACATACAATAACAACTGAAGTTGCTGAGTGCTTAATACTACAGTCTGTCTTGAAAAGCAGTTGAATGTTGAACTTACGAACTTAACATAGAAAACCTCAAGTCTCAAGGCCTCAGCTACAGTAAATCCTGCTAAAATCTACCTGCCATTATCATCCTAAACAAAACAAAATATTAATGCCGTGTCCTAATAGCATGCAGGATTGAACACTTTCCCAACATTAATCCATTATTTACGATGGGCTCATTAATGACCCCTGAGAAATTTATTTTAGCCTTGACCTAGAAATTACAAACAAAACCATAGAACCTTGGGTCACATATCAACATACAAATTCATAAAAAAATAGAAGTTTCTCTTTGATATCATTAAAGATAAACAAAACAAAATAAACCTGGGGTCATAAATGACCCCTGTCGGTCGCTGGAAGGTTAAAGTGGATTAAGTGTAAAGACTGAACTGTAGGAGACATTACTGAACAAATATCTCAATGTTAAAACCACAAGGACTTTATACTTTTCTCCAGGATGTTTTTCATTGAGTGGATCCTCTTCTTTATTCTTATTATTCTTTTTGTATACAAGTCCATGTTATTAACTGAAATCTATCAAAGGTACAATGTGCAGTAGCAGTAAAAATAGGTGTGTGTGTGTGTGCGTGTGTGTGTGAGAGAGAGAGAGAGAGAGAGGGAGAGAGAGAGAGAGAGAGAGAGAGAGAAAGAGAGAATCAGGAACAGAGCCCACCAGACGAGAGGAGGGATTTTGCTGTGAAGAAATAAGTTGAGTGGTATTGTAACAGTTCTCATACACAGTCAACTAGTTCATAGCTCATGGTTTGTAAAAATGAAATCATGCATGTTTATTTTGTTTGTTTTTGTTCATAATAAGCAACAATTTTATTTAAATTTTATCGTCTCAGTCACATCTATTAACACCTTGTTTACAACTAATCAGCAATCTACTGCTTGTCTACAGAATATCCACCTCCGACAGTGTGCTATCATTCCTATTAAATTTAATGATCCGGATTTCTGTCCAAGTCTTTCAGCTTACTCAAGGACTAGAACTTTCCAGGGTTGTAGTCCAGTATAACCTCGTCCTCACAGTCTAAAGACATCCACATTATGTTCATTGGTTGTTCCAAATTGCCTCTAGCGGTGAGTTTGTATGTGAATGTTTGTTTGTGTGTTGGCTCTGTGTGCAAGCTGTTCAGGGTGTGCTTCACTTTTTCCCAGTGTTGACTGAGTTCGGCTTTAGCCTCCCCTTAACCCTAATAATAGGATGAAATATTTTGTCAAATAACTGAGTGAGTGTGGTCTCACTCCATCACTTCCACCCAATGTTCCATTTAAATATGTTTATATCAACTCCATGCCGGCTCTTATCTGCTCCCAAACTCTGACTTATGTAATCTCTTTATTTCGTTAATTAATTTATTTATTCATTGGTACGTCCTGGCTGTACGTTTATGCTTTTTAATCTCTGTTAAGTGGATTCGGACTGTGATCTTTCTACACTTGATAAAATAGAGAGTGAAATATTCCACCTGGATGTGTGCTACACGGTAGGCTGGTGTTTATTCATGGTTCTGCATTAAATTTAAGTTTTGAAACTCTTTCAGGTGGTGATGAAGGTGCTGAATTGCATTTACGGTAAGAAAAAGATCATCGTTGGTTTTACTGTTTTATCTGTGTCTCTTTATATTAATTAACCTGGACATAAACAACTTTCACACCATAGACAGTGAATAATAATAATAATAATAATAATAATAATAATAACAATAATAATAATAACAATAATAATAATAAAAATAATAATAACAATAATAACAACAATAATAATAATAATAATAAATAAAAATAAAATAATAATAATAATAATAATAATAATAATAATAATAACAATATAAGGTATAGGTAGTATTGTGGTGAGCAGAGCTACCTTTCAAGCAGTTAGTTAGTTAGTTGAATTCCCAGCTAATGCATCTTGATGATCAGGTTGCAAAAACGTGATAGGATGAGCTGAGCCCTTCGATGTCCTGGTGAGCTGTCCAGGGTGTACCCTGACCTCACCCGGAATAGGCTAAGATGGGTGCCAGCCTCCCTTTGACTCTAAATAGGATTTAAGTGGTTCGGAAAATGAATGAATAATAATAATAATAATAATAATAATAAAGAAATTGACTGGTCAGTTTCAGTTAGTGAATCTATAAGTAGAAATAAATAAATGAGTTTTTAAATATTACAATATTACATATTTAAATGCAACCATCCTGTAACATCACCCAACATATGACATCACTCAGCAAAGCAGTTTTATATGTGTACAAACTCACACAAACTCATGTACTGTATTTGCTACTTTTTAAGGACCACTGAAAAATGCCTACCTTTGTAAAGCCATGATTTAAGGCTGAACTTGAAAAAAAAAAAATAAGAAGATCACCTTAAATTGAATATTTTGGTACATTAAAACATTAAATTTATGACTTTTTACTATTCTTATTTTTCACTATTTGCTCTGTTTTCCCAAAATTAAAAGCACAAAACTCTTTTCTAAAACTACATACACAAAACCATACATTCTGTTTTCAAAACCAAACCTTCACCAGTGTTCATTTTTGCTCAAGAAAGTAAGGAGTCCCAGGGACTCGCAGATTGGGAAAGTATGGATCCAAATCTAACAGTAATGAGTCCTGCCAAGTGACGTAAAAGATTTGCCCCAAAATGCATAAACTTCAAATAAATCATTACCAACAAAAAGTACATTTTATAAGATTAAGTTTATTAAGTTCACAGATAAAACAAACTTAAAAACACTGAGGTACATGATATATAAAATGAAAAAATAATTACATAAACATAAAAATAAAATAATACTGTTTTTCTAATCACATATTCATACTCATGAAAAAAAAAATGCAAGAAAACAGTGCTGATAGTCACTGATGAATTCTTGATGTAATATTTATATGTTGTCATTATATTCTTCTGTGCTTGGCATTTTTCCACACCTTGAGTGCTTTGTGCAGGTCCACCTTTCCTGCAAGCTGAACCTTCATGAGCTTGTCCTGCATGCTGACATTGAGCCTATTCCGCTTCTTGGTCAGGATTTTGTTTTGCACTGAAAAATCCCCGCTCGCATCCTGCTGATTTTCATCGACTTTGAAGACTTTTTTCAGAGGCATGTTGCAAGAGCTCTTAGACTTTTAACATTGTTTACTCTCGGCAGCTGATCGGAAATGAACGAAGTCTCCCAAGCGGACGCTATGATACGATACGAAATCTCGCGAGCACGAGAGGCAAAGTCTTGCGCTATGAGAGGTAAACAAATATGGCGGCCTTGTCAAAGCATCGATTGATTTCAGAAAGTTTTTGGCAGATTTATTTGTTTTGGGGCAATATTACATAAATTGATGAAAATTATTAATGAGTCTGGCGGACGCACATTGGTTTGCTACTATGCATCCCCACAGATTTTCATGCGTCAGGGACGCAAGGACGCACGCAAACGAGAACACTGCTTCACAACAAAATCACCCCAAAGCTAAAAAAATGTAATCACTACAAAGCATGTATGGAATGGCATACAAAACAAACAAACAAACAAACAACAACAAAACACAATGGTCTGTAAAAGGTTTCTTGTTTTTTTTTTTTTTGTTTTTTTACAGTGTTTCCAAAACTCCCAAGACACATTTTTTTTGAAAGTTTATCTGATTTATCAGTATATTGCTGCAGAAAATTGGTCATTCATAGATTTGTATGTTTCATAGAAACTACAAGTACATTAAGAAAAAAAAAAAAACAGTTATCACAGCTCAATGCAACAATGTACTGCATTTCCCGGGCCATAAGATCATAACGCGCAATGACAACAAAGAGTCACCGACAGCATGTGTCCATATACAAGGCCCACCGGATTATAAGGTGCATCAAGCAAAACAAAAGTCATACAAGTCAAACTTAACTCAGCTCATTCAGGATAACTATCAACATTGTTCAGTTATAACAATATAAAACAATAAACTCACTTTTTCAGTTCATTCCTCTTCCACACATCCATCAAATTCTTCATTTTCATTGTTGGAGGATGATTGTTGGAGTATGATTGTTGGAGTATGAGACGTGCCTATGTAGTACGCTGACGTAATACTTCCGCATGACGCTGCGTCCATTGTTTACAAACGACAGATGGAACGTGACCCTACTTCTTCCCAGCTCACAGCGTGTCACCCTTGTGTTAAGACATCGTCTCTGTTATCTTTTTGTTTACACTGTTTTGCGGATTTTAGTAACTCTAAGAAAATATGGTTGGTCAGAAGCGTAAGCCTACAAATGCAGCCATGAGGGGACGGGGGGCATAAACCAGAGTCTCTCTCTCTCACACGCCTGGATAAATGCAGAAGGTTGCGTCAGGAAGGGCATCCAGCGTAAAACAAATGCCAATAAAATATGCGAATCATAAGAAAGAATTTCATACCGAATCGGTCGAGGCCCGGGTTAACAATGACCGCCATCAGTGCTGTTAACCAACAGGGTGCTGGTGGAAATTGGACTACTGTTGGTCGAAGACGTCGAAGAAGAAGAGGCGGGAGGCGTGTCCGTAGGCAGAGAGAGAAGAGGAAAGGCATGAGTCGAGGACTGAAAGTAGGGACTTTGAATGTTGGAACTATGAAAGAAAAAGGTAGAGAGCTGGCTGACATGATGCAGAGGAAGGTGGACATACTGTGTGTTCAGGAGACCAGGTGGAAAGGGAGCAAGCCTAGAAGCTTTGGAGCAGGGTTTAAGCTGTTTTTTCACGGTGTGGGTGGGAAGAGAAATGGAGTAGGAGTCATTTTGACGGAGGAGTTTGTCAGGAATGTTCTAGAAGTGAAAAGAGTGTCAGACAGAGTAATGAACCTCAAGTTAGAAATTGAAGGCATGATGTTGAATGTTGTTAGTGCTTATGCCCCACAGGCAGGATGTGAGCTAGAAGAGAAGGAGAGATTCTGGAGTGAGTTAGATGAAGTGATGCAGAGTACCCCCAGAGGTGAAAGAGTGGTCATTGGGGCAGACTTCAATGGACATGTTGGTGCAGGAAACATAGGGGACGAGGAAGTCATAGGCAGATTTGGTATCCAGGATAGGAACACAGAAGGACATATGTTGATAGATTTTGCAAAAAGTATGGAAATGGCTGTGGTGAATACTTTCTTCCAGAAGAAAGGAGCATAGGGTGACTTATAAAAGCGAAGGTAGGAGCACACAGGAAGACTACATCTTGTATGCTCGGTTGGAAAGTAAAGAGGGAGAAAATGATTTATACAGGTTGGCACAGCAGAGAAACAGAGATGGGAAGGATGTGCAGCAAGTTAAAGTGATTAAGGACAGAGAGGGAAATGTAATGACTGATGATGGAAGTGTACTAGGAAGCTGGAAAGAGTACTTTGAAGAACTGATGAATGAGGAAAATGAGAGAGAAAAAAGAGTAGAAGAGGTGACTGTTAAGGACCAGGAAGGAGCAAAGACTAGTAATGGTGAAGTGAGGAGTGCATTGAAGAGGATGAAGAATGGAAAGGCAGTTGGTCCTGATGACATACCGGTGGAAGTGTCTAGGAGAGGTAGCAGTAGATTTTCTGACAAGAACATTCAACAAGGTCTGAGAGAGTGAGCGGCTGTTCCCTTCAGGGGTCGCCACAGCAAATGATCTGCCTCCATCTCTCCCTATCCTCTGCATCTTCTACTCTTACTCCAACGCCTTCACCACATCCATAAATCTTCTCTTTGGTCTTCCTCTGGCCTTCTGCCTGGTAGTTCCAACCTCAGCATCCTACTACCAATATACTCACTATTCCTCCTCTGTACATGTCCAAACCATCTCAATCTAGCCTCTCTGACTTTGTCTCCAAAACATCTAACTTGTGCTGTCCCTCTGATGTACTCATTTCTGATCCTATCCATCCTCGTTACTCCCAAAGAGAAGCTCAACATTTTCATCTCTGCTACCTCCAACTCTGACTCCTGTCTTTTCCCCAGGGCCACTGTCTCTAAACCATACAACATCGCTGGCCTGATCACCGTCTTGTACACTTTTCCCTTCATTCTTGCCGATACTCTCCTATCACACATCACACCGGACAATTTTCTCCATCCATTCCAACCTGCCTGCACGCGCTTCTTCACCTCTTTTCCACACTCTCCATTGCTATGGATTGTTGAGCCTAAGTACTTAAAATCCTCCAACTTCTTTATCTCTCTCCCCTGTAACCTCACCGTTCCTCTTGGGTCCTTGTCGTTCACACACATGTATTCTGTCTTACTGAGACTAACCTTCATTCCCCTCCTTTCCAGGGCATACCTCCACCGCTCTAGATTTTCCTGCACTGAGGATGTCTCAGTTGTCCACTGAAGGAGCTGCTCAGCTCCTCTACTGTCTGGTGCAGTGGGTGAGAGCTGTTGACCATGATGGATGTGAGCTTTGCTACCATCCTCGTCTCACTCACCTCCTCCACAGAGTCCAGTGGGCAGCCTCGGACAGAGCTCGCCCTCCTGACCAGCTTGTTCAGTCTCTTTCTGTCCCGCTCTGTGCTGCCCGAGGCCCAGCAGATGGCAGCGTAGAGGATTGCAGAGGCTACCACAGAGTCATAAAAAGTTCTGAGCAGAGGTCTGCATACTCCGAAGGACCTAAGTCTCCTCAGAAGGTGGAGGCGACTCTGGCCCTTCTTGTACAAGGCGTTGGTGTTGTGGGACCAGTCCAGTTTATTGTTAAGGTGAACGCCCAGGTATTTGAAACTGTCTACTGTCTCAATGTCCTGTCCCTGGACGTTCACTAGTGAGTGTGTGTGTGTGTGTGTGTGTGTGTGTGTGTGTGTGTGTGTGTGTGTGTGTTAGAGTGCTTCTTCTGAAGTCGACCACCATCTCCTTCGTCTTCCTAGTGTTCAAGCACAGGTGGTTGCGCTCACACCAGTCCACGAAGTCAACGATGACCGACCGGTACTCCAGCTCGTTCCCCTCTGACACACGGCCCACGATGGCGGAGTCGTCCAAGAACTTCTGGAGGTGGCAGCTGTCTGTGCTATAGATGAAGTCCGAGGTATAAATGTTGAAAAAGAAGGGTGAGAGGACGGTGCCCTGCGGTGCCCCCGTGTTTCAGACTGCCACCTTTGACTTACAGCCGCGCAGCCGCACGTATTGTGGACGGTTAGTAAGGCAGCAAGATGCCCATCCACTCCCATGTCCTCCAGCTTCCCCCGCAGAAGCGCTGGCCTGATGGTGTTGAAGGCGCTGGAGAAGTCAAAGAACATGACCCTCACAGCGCTGCCAGCGATCTCCAGGTGGGTGAGTGCCCGCTGCAGAAGGTAGATGACAGCATCTTCTACCCCGATGTTGGGCCTGTAGGCAAACTGCAGCGGGTCTAGGGTGGGGCTCACCATAGAGCGGAGGTGTTCAAGGAGGAGCCTTTCCATGGTCTTCATGACCTGGGAGGTCAGGGCGACAGGTCTGTAGTGGGTTGGTTCCTTCGCTTGAGCTGTTTTGGGAACCGGAACCACACAGGAGGTCTTCAACAGGACGGGAACCTTCTCTAAGCTGAGGCTCAGGTTGTACAGGTAGCATAGTACCTCACAGAGCTGGTCTGCGCAGGTCCTCAGCAGCCTGGGACTGATGCCATCTGATCCTTCAGATTTCCTCTGATTTAGTCGCCTCAGCTGTCTCCTCACCTGGTCTGATGTGAGGGAGAGGGGGTGGGCTGCAGAGGGAGGGGATGTGTCTGTCGGGCTGTAGCAGTCAAGTGAAGTTTGCCTGGGGAGGGGAAGGTGTCTGCTGGTCTGGAGACGTGTGAAGAAGGGGGCAGATGGGGAGGGGGGAGAATCAAACCTGTTGAAGTAACGGTTTAATTCATCCGCCCAGCGCTGGTCACCATCAGCTGTCCCTCTGACACTCTGCCCAAATCCAGACATGGTCTTTAGTCCTCTCCAGACGTCCCGCACGTTGTTCTGAGCCAACTTCTCCTCCATCTTCTTCCCAGGAGAGATCTCTGCTCAGAGCTGACCCTTGATGCAGTCCCACCTCCACCTTGAACTCTTCTGTCACACCGACAGCACACCTCACCACTGTCTTACATCTCTCATACATGTCCTGCACCACTCTAACATACTTATCTGCCACTCCAGACTTTCTCATGCAATACCACAGTTCTTCTCTCGGCACCCTGTCATATGCTTTCTCCAGATCCACAAAGGCACAATGCAGCTCCCTCTGACCGTCTCTGTACGTGTCTATTAACATCCTCAAAGCAAACACTGCATCTGTGGTGCTCTTTCTTGGAATGAAACCAAACTGTTATTCACAAATGCTGACCTCTGCCCTTAGTCTAGCTTCCACTATTCTTTCCCATAGCTTCATTGTATGGCTCATCAACTTTATCTCTCTGTAGTTGCCACTGCTCTGTACATCTCCCTTGTTCTTAAAAATGGGCACAAGCACACTTCTCCTCCATTCCTCCAGCATCTGCTTACTTTCTTAGACCCTGTTGAATATTCTTGTCAGAAAATCTATTGCTACCTCCCCTAGACACTTCCATACCTCAACCGGTATGTCATCAGGGCCAACTGCCTTTACACTCTTCATCCTCTTCAATGCCCTCCTCACTTCACCCTTACTAATCTTTGCTACTTCCTGGTCCTCAACGGTCACCCCTTTTACTCTTTTTTCTCTCTCATTTTCCTCATTCATCAGCTCTTCAAAGTACTCTTTCCATCTTCCCAGCACACTTCTGTCATCAGTCAATACATTTCCCTCTCTGTCCTTTATTACTCTAACTTGCTGCATGTCTTTCCCATCTCTATTTCTCTGCTGTGCCAACCTGTATAAATCATTTTCTCCTTCCTTACTGTCCAACCTATCATACAAGTCACACAAATGCAGCCATGAGGCGGGGGGTGGGGGGTTGCACTAACCAGTGTCTCTCCCCCTTATGCCGGTCCCAAGCCCGGATAAATGCAGACGGTTGCGAGAGGAAGGGCATCCGGTGTAAAACTTCTGCCACATTAAAAATGCAAATGGTCAAAACAAAATTCTTTTACAATGTTATGTAATTGATTTATGGGTGTTTTATGAGATACAGTAATGGTATTTATAGATGTATAATACAGTTTCTGTCATATTTTCAGCTTTTTCCATTCTCAGGAGTTGCCACAGCGAATCATCTGATTCGCACATTTGATTTGGCATAGGTTTTTACGTCGGATGCCCTTCCTGTCACAACCCTTTAGCAAGGGACAGAAACACGCTGACTGCTTTGCAGCCTACTCTTTACGAAAGTCAGCAATGGTTCTTTTCCATGAACCTCTCACCATAGACAGTGAGAGACATGGCCCGCCTTTGATAACCCAGTTAGCTGCATTGGGGGGACAGTGACAACCTTGTGGGGACTCAAACCCCCAACCTTAGGATCAGCGATCCTGCGCCCTATCCACTAGACTACCACTGCCCTCTAGACGACCACTGCCCTAGACCACCACTGCCCTGTATAATACAGTGTGAACGTTATGTGTCTCTGGAACATAACAACTCATGTTTTTTTCACCTTACGTTCGGCCGTCCAAAACCTAACTAAAACGTAAGTTGGGGAGTGTCTCTATGTAACCTAATCTGTAGCCAAAGAAGAGCAGTTAAAACAGTCCAGGTGCTGACTGAGCAAGCCGCTGGAGCTCTACAGGATTGTTTTGACTCAACAGTCTGGAAAATATTTACAGAAGAGACAGACCTGGAGGGTCACATATAAGCTGCACTCTCCTACATAAACTACTGTACAGAGAACGTGACCACAACAAGGACTATTAAAGTGTCCCGAATGGGAAACCATGGTTTAAAGGTGAGATATGTGCCCTGCTTAGAGCACGGGATGATGCCTTCAAGTCAGGAAACCAACAGGCTGACAAAGAGACACACCAGGCCCTACAATATGCGGAAATGGATAAGACACTCACTAGTTATAAGAATACACACACACACACACACACACACACACACACACACACACACACCAGCAGACTCTTTGGACAGCACCCTACTGGACACTCCGAACCTGTATTTTGCTTTCTTCAACTAACACAGTGAAGAGGTGCACATCTGCCCCACTCTTCCAGAGCTCCATTCAGCTGTAGCAGCACCAGATCAGAGCCACCCTGTGAGAGTCAATACAAGGAAAGATAATGGTCCAGACAGAGTAACAGGAAGGGTACTGCCTCAAAACAGTCACCATCATTCCAGTGCTCAGGAAGAGCACAGAAAGCTGCCTGACTGTCTACAGTCCACTTTCCCTCACCCCCATCATCACCAAATGGTTCGGGAGACTTGTTTCCTCTCACATTAAGGCTGCAGACCCTGATGATCTTGATCCATGTCAGTTTGCATAGACAGGTCAACATGGCCAGACGATGCCATCAAAACAGCCGTCACACACTTGGACAATAGCAATTCCTATGTGAGGATGCTGGTTGTAGACTTCGGCTCCACTTTTAACGCAATTGAACCATATAAACTGGTCCTGAAGTTGAGCAGTCTGTGCCTAGGGAGCTTACTGTGCACATGGATACTGAACTTTCTTAGAAACAGACCTCAGAACATGGGGATAAGAGAACATATTTCCTCCACTGGAACATGACAAGAGTGCGTTCTTAGTCTCCTCCTCTTCTCCCTCTTCACACGCAAAGGTTCCCCACTCACACCAGTAACACCATCATCTGATTCACCAATGACACCACAATCATCAGTTTGATTACAGATAACAATGAGTTAGTATACAGGAAGGAAGTCCGGCATCGCTGGCAATGATACGACAATCACAATCTGGAACTAAATACATCCAAAACCAAAGAAATGATAATGGGCCTGCTTTAACTCTTACCCAGTGTACATCATCCATTTTTGACATATCATTCACTGATGTGTAAATCATACACATCATCACACACATATCATACATTGTATGTGTAAGTACTTGTGAATATATGTACAGGTCTGTAAATGTGTGACTATGTGGCTAAATATACAGGTATATATGTGTGTATAGATACTGTATGTGTATGTAGGTATATGCACATGTAGTGCTTACTGTAGTTCCTTAGTTGTGTTTTGTGTGTTTTCTATATATAATTTCTGCTAAACTGATTTTCATTGTTCTTGCAACAGTGACAATAAAGATCTGTTATGTTATCTAATAAACTCTACTCTCTTCCATCAGGTCACAGGAGAAGGAGGATGAAGCAGCTGAATATTGCTGCGCTGCTTACCATGACAACTCTATGTTTGTTAATAATATTGCGAGACATGCAGAACAAGAAACCACATAATACAAGTCTCAAATCAAATATGGAGTCTGAACCCCAACCCTCACCAGAACTCCGCCTGAATCCATTACACAAATGTGAGCAAAATTCCTCTGCATCCAACATCACCGGCTTTTCCACTTTGCCTAAACACATTCAAGATTTCCTGTTTTACCGCCACTGTCGGCATTTCCCAATGCTGCTTAACGTTCCCGGTAAGTGTGGCGGTCCTCAGAACTCTGCTGATGTTTTCCTGCTGCTGGCCATCAAAAGTTCTCCATCCAACTACGAGCGACGGGAAGTTCTGCGAAAAACGTGGGCTTCTGAGCGGCTTCAGAGTGAGTTGTGGATCCGCACCATTTTCATATCTGGAACCACAGGAGACGGTTTCGAGAAAAAAAGACTGAATAAACTCCTGGAGCTGGAGAACCGGGAGAACCAGGATATTCTTCAGTGGGATTTTACAGATTCCTTTGTCAACCTAACTCTGAAGCAGGTCTTATTCATGGAGTGGATGGAGAGGTTTTGCCCCAATGTGCACTTTCTCCTTAATGGAGATGACGATATATTCGCCAACACAGACAATATGGTGCAGTATCTCACAGGGTTAGATGATAACAAGGGAAGCAAACACCTGTTTATTGGCAACTTGATGGAATACATGGAGCCCGTCCGAGAACCGGGCAGTAAATATTATGTCCCAATCCAAGTACATGAATCAAACAGTTATCCTCCGTACTGCAGCGGCGGTGGCTTTCTGTTGTCACAGTTCACTATCAGAACCATTTACAACATGTCTCATTCCATCCCTCTGCTACCCATCGATGATGCATACATGGGAATGTGTCTGGAAAAGGCTGGGCTCAAACCCATGGCCCATGTAGGAGTGAAAGTGTTTGGCCTGAACATTCCTTCAGAAAATGTTGATCCATACAATCCCTGCTACTATCGTGAAGTTCTCCTGGTTCACAGGTTCCTTACACACCAGATTTTTACTATGTGGCATGAAATTCATCGGAAAGATTTAGTTTGTGCAAGGAACGGTTACAACTGAGTCAAGTGTGTGAAACTGTAAGAAAAAGCAATCAAACCACTTTCAGCTTCTGTGATATTCCTGTCACATGACCAAAAGTCTTTCCAAAAATTCTTTCAACTGCTTCAAAATTGCAGGAGGCCCTATGGGCGGCCACTCCCATGACCAATTCCATTCTCACTCTTTCATTCAGTTTAGTGGAACTGTCTTATCTGGGAAGAGTCTTAAAAGTTCTTGATTATGGACTTTACTGTGCTCCTCAGGACTGATACACCCTTTACTTTTTAAATTTATTTTTAATTAATTTTCTGATTTGTGCATGTATTAACTTTACCCATGAGATTTTTTGATGGTGTCTTTCTAGCCATAGTTGATTATTTGCTAAAGATAATAATTCAAATTAATCACAGCAGGATTGATGTGTGATGGAGAAGGTGATTTGTTACACCTTCCTGAGGGAACAACAATTTTTTGAGTTGGTGATCCTTTATCAATCCCAGTGATTCTGTTTTTTTTTCTTTCTGATATCCTAAATATTATTATTATTTTTTTACTTGCTTGGTGTAAGTTGTGTTGAATAAATACATCTGGGAAAATATTTGCATCAGTCTTTAATTCTAACTTCAAAACATCAAATTGTGAATATGTTGAAGTAGGGGGTCTTTCATATTTATATACATACACATGCATATATACTAATGTATATTAGTATATCGGCTTTTTCCCTTTTACTCGGGAGTCGCCACAGCGACTCATCTGATTCGCACGTTTGATTTGGCAGAGGTTTTTACGTCGGATGCCCTTCCTGTCACAACCCTTTTTAGCAAGGGACAGAAACACGCTGACGACTTTGCAGCCTACTCTTTACAAAAGTCAGCAATGGTTCTTTTACATGCCTCTCACCATAGACAATGAGAGACATGGCCCGCCTTTGATAACCCAGTTAGCTACACTGGGGGATATAAATCATTTTCTCCCTCTTTACTTACCAGCCGAGCATACAAGTCATCAAACATGCTCTGTTTAGCCTTTGACACTGCTACCTTTGCCTTACGCTGTGTCTCCCTGTACTCCTGTTTACTCTCTTCAGTTTTCTCAATGTCCCACCTCTTCTTAGCTAACCTCTTCCTTTGTACACACTCCTGTACTTCCTCATTCCACTACCAAGTCTCCTTATCTACTTTCCTTCCAGATGACACACCAAGTACTCTCCTACCTGTCTCCCTGATCACATTAGCTGTCGTTGTCCAGTCATCTGGAAGCACTTCGTGACCACCCAAAGCCTGTTTCAACTCCTCCTTGAAGACAACCCGACACTCTTCCTTTTTCAACTTCCACCACTTTGTCTTCTGCTCTGCCTTTGCCTTTTTCACCTTCCTCACCATCAGCATCATTCAGCACACCACCATTCTATGCTGTTTGGCAACACTCTCACCCGCTACTACTTTGCAGTCACTGACTTCCTTTAAATTACATCGCCTGCACAAGATGTAGTCTACCTGTGTGCTCTTACCTCCACTTTTATAAGTCACCCTATGCTCCTATCTCTTCTGGAAGAAAGTATTCACCACAGCCATTTCCATCCTTTTTGCAAAATCTACCAACATCTGTCCTTCTGAGTTCCTGTCCTGGATACCAAACCTGCCCATCCCTTCCTCGTCCCCTCTGTTTCCTGCACCAACATGTCCATTGAAGTCTGCCCCAATGCCACTCTTTCACCTCTGGGGGTACTCTGCATCACTTCATCTAACTCCCTCCAGAATCTCTCCTTCTCTTCTCGTTCACATCCTGTCTGTGGGGCATAAGCACTAACAACATTGACCATCACACCTTCAATTTCTAACTTGATACTCATCACTCTGTCTGACACTCTTTTCACTTCTAGAACATTCCTGACAAACTCCTCCTTCAAGATGACTCCGACTCCATTTCTCTTCCCATCCACACCATGATAAACCATCTTAAACCCTGCTCCTATGCTTCTAGCCTTGCTACCTTTCCACCTGGTCTCCTGAACACACAGTATGTCCACCTTCCTCCTCTGCATCATGTCAGCCAGCTCTCTATCTTTTCCTTGTATAGTTCCAACATTCAAAGTCCCTACTTTCAGTCCTAGACTCATGCCTTTCCTCTTCTCTCTCTGGCAATGGACATGCCTCCCGCCTCTTCTTCTTCGACGTCTTCGACCAACAGTAGTCCAATTTCCATCAGCACCCTGTTGGTTGACGGCACTGATGGCGGTCATTGTTAACCCGGGCCTCGACCGATCCGGTATGTCATTCTTTCTTGTGATTCGCATAGTTTATTTGGCATTTGTTTTACGCCGGATGCCCTTCCTGACGCAACCCTCTGTATTTATCCGGGCTTGGGACCGGCGTTAGGGAGAGACACTGGTTTGTGCCCCCCCCTCACGGCTGCATTTTATATATATATATATATATATATATATATATATATATATATATGTGTGTGTGTGTGTGTGTGTGTGTGTGTGTGTGCGCGCGCGTGTGCGCACACAACACACATACATACACACACACACACCCACACACACACACACACGCATGGTGCGAGTGAAAAGAAGATATGGGATTGTGGCATGCGGTTGAGTGATATCGCAAACGAATATGGCCAAACCCGTGTACCATCGGTATGATATTGAAGCAGAAGGCCTTAAAAGGTATACTTTTATAATTTTTAAAGGGTTTAGAGGTAGTATTGGGAGCCTTGGAACGAATCAGGCCTTTAACATGTAAAATGTAGTTCAACTTACGGAAATTACGTGAGGTGAGGTACCACTGTATCAGGCAAAAAAAAAAAAACGATTCCCTAAATTTAGACATGTGTGTCAACATCTAAAACAATAAATAATAATGCCAGCAGATCCACAACTTGAGTGTTTTAGCCTCATTAAACAAAAACAGAACTAATCTCATTAATTTCCTCATCAATCAACAACTTGTGTGTTTGATCCAGTACCCCCTCCCTCTTCTTATTTTCCTTTTGGCTGTTCCCTTCAGGGGTCGCCACAACAAATCATCTGCCTCCATCTCACCCTATCCTCTGCATCTTCTTCTCTTACACCAAGTACCTTCATGTCCTCCTTCACCACATTCATAAATCTCCTCTTTGGTTTTCCTCTAGGCCTTCTGCCTGGTAGTTCCAACCTCAGCATCCTACTACCAATATACTCACTATCCCTCCTCTGTACTTGTCCAAACCATCTCAATCTAGCCTCTCTGACTTTGTCTCCAAAACCTTTGACATGTGCTGTCCCTCTGATGTACTCCTTCCTGATCCTATTCATCCTCGTTACTCCCAAAGAGAACCTCAACATTTTCAATTCTGCTACATCCAGCTCTGTCTCCTGACTTTTCCTCAGTGCCACTGTTTCTAAACCATACAACATTGCTGGCCTCATCACCGTCTTGTTCACTTTTCCTTTCATTCTTGCTGATAGTCTCCTATCACACATCACACCGGACACTTTTCTCCAACCATTCCAACCTGCCTGCACACGCTTCTTCACCTTTTTTCCACACTCTCCATTGCTCTGGATTGTTGGGCCTAAGTACTTAAAATCCTCCACCTTCTTTATCCTACTCCCTTAAACTTCACTGTTCTTCTTGGGTCCTTCTCATTCACACACATGTATTCTGTCTTACTGAGTCTAACTTTCATTTCTCTTCTTTCCAGGGCATCCCTCTACCTCACTAAATTTTCCTCCACTTGTTCTGTCCTCTCACTACAGATCACAATGTCACTGCTCTCACTCGGGGCAGTGGTGGTCCCACTCTCCACAAGGTTGTCACTGCCCCCCCCCCGCCCCCCCAGTGCAGTCAACTGGGTTATCAAAGGTGGGCCATGTCTCTCACTGACTATGATGTGAGGCATGTAAGAGAACCATTGACTTTCTTAAAAAGAGTAGGCTGCAAAGCCGCCAGTGTGTTTCTGTCTCTTGCTAAAGGGTTATGTCAGGAACGGCATCCGACGTAAAATCCTATGCCAAATCAATCATGTGATTCATTCGCTGATAAAGGGAAAAAGCCGAAAGGAAATCTCATTCAGTGTCATCTGCAAACATCATAGTCTACGGGGATTCTTGTGTAACCTCGTCTGTCAGCCTGTCCATCACCATGGCAAACAAGAAGGGGCTCAGGGCTCATCCTTGATGCAGTCCAACCTCCACTTTGAACTCTTCTATCGCACCGACAGCACACATCACCACTGTCTTCTGTCTTCATCTCTTATTCATGTCCTGCACCACTCTAACATACTTCTCTGCCACTCCAAACTTCTTCATGCAATACCACAGTTCCTCTCTCGGTACTCTGTCATATGCTTTTCCCAGATCCACAAAGGCACAATGCAGCTCCTTCTAACCTTCTCTGGTCTTCTCCATTAACATCCTCAAAGCAAACACTGTTCCTGTCCAGGATACCAAACCTGCCCATCACTAATCTGCCCTTAGTCTAGCTTCCACTATTCTTTCCCATAACCTCATCCATACGATGGCTCATCAATTTTATCCCTCTGTAGTTGCAACCACTCTGCACGAGTCCCTTGTTCTTAAAAATGGGCACCAGCATACTTCTCCTCCATACCTTCTTTTCACATGCAAATCATAAAAACGAATATCCAATATGTCCATGTTTCTTTAAACAAATTTTATCAGAAGTGATCGTCCCTTTATTAAATGTAATAAATTCTTCCATTATCACTGGTTATGTACCAAAATCCTTTAAACTAGCAGTTATCATCTCATCATCTTCCATTTAATCCGGGGTTGTGTCGCTGAGGCAGCAGCCTTAGAAATCAGGTCTAGACATCCCTCTTCCCAGCCACTTCCTCCAACTCAAGAGGGGGGTGGGACAACACACCGTGCACTCCCAGACAAGCCAAGAAACATAGTCCCTCCAGCGTGTTCAAGGTCGACCCCCAGGGGTCTCTTCCAGGATAGACATGCCCGAAACACCACAACAGGGGAGCGTTGGGGAGGCATTCTAACCAGAAGCCCAAGCCACGTTAAGTGGCCCCTCTCAATGAAAAGAAGCCGCGGTTCGACCCCAAGCTCTCCCTGGATGGCTGAGCTTCTCACCTTATCTCTAAGGGAGAGCCCTGCCTCCTAGCAAAGGAAGCTCATTTCAGCCACTTGTATCTGAAATCTTGTTTTTCAGTCACTACCCAAAGTTCATGATAATAGCTGAGGGTTGGAATGGAAATTGACTGGGAAATTGAGAGGACCTCATTCCCAACTCGAAGGGTGCATTCCACCCCTGTTCAACTGAGAACCATGGCCTCGGACTTGGAGGTGCTGATTTTTATCCCGACCACGTTTTACTCAGCTGCAAATCGCTGCAATGAACGCTTTAGGTCTCAGCTTGATGAAGCCAAAAGGACAATGTTCTCCGCAAACAGCAGAAATGAGATCCGATGGCCACCAAACCAGAACTCCTCAATGCCCCGGCTATACCTAGAAAATCTGTCCATAAAAATTATGAACAGAATTGGTGACAAAGGACACTCTTGGCAGACTTCAACCCTTGCCAGAAATGAATTCGACCTGTTGTTCCCAATATGGACCAAACTCTGGCTCTGATGATACAGCAACCGAATGGCCCATAGCAACAGCTGAAAGCCTTCTCCAAATCCACAAAATACATGTGGACAGATTGCGCAATATACAGTTGCTCAAGCGTGCCGCAGCCAGGAAGAAAACCACATTGTTCCTCCTGAATCCAAGGTTCAACTGCCGATTAGATACTCCTCTCCAGTTCCTCTGCTTAGAATGTCCTGGGTAGGCTGAGCAGTGTGATTCCATGATAATTGTACGGCCCCCAATTACCACATGATGTTGCAGAGATGCATCAACTAAGACAGTCCTACAACATCCAGAGCCCTGAAATATTCAGGGCAGATTTCATCCACCTCTAATCCCTGAAACCGAGGAGCTTTTTGACTACCTTAGTGACCTCGGCTTCAGTGATGGGGGACCCACAGCCAAATCTCTGAGGTCTTCCTCCTCTATGGCGGGTGTGTTGGTGGGACTGAGCAGGTCCTCAAAATATTCATTCCACCTCCTGACAGCATCCCCAGTTGAGGAAAGCAGCTCCCCACCTCCACTGTAGATAGTGTTTGTGGATAACTGCTTCCCCCCTTTTGAGTCGTAGGATGGTGGTCTAGAAGCTTTTTGAGGTCAACTGATAATCACTCTCTAGGCCCTCACAAAACTCCTCCCTTGCCTGAGATTTTGTATCGATGACAGCTTGGGCTGCAGCACATTTGACCTGCCCATACCTGTCTGCTGCCTTGGGAGTCCCACAGGCCAATAAGACCAAATAGGACTCCTTTTTCAGCTGGACAGCCTCCTTCACCGCAGGTGTCCACTGGAGGGAACCCCAACATATGGGCACCAAGAGGAGAGCAACAGGGATACCCACACCGGCTCGCCGCTTCTCCCCATGAGTAACTCCTGAATGGAATAAGGTCCAGCATCTCTCAAGATGGGTGGTTCCAGAGCCCAAGCTATGTGTTGAGTTGAGTCTGACTGTATCCAGTTGGTATTGCTATACCTCATGCACAAGCTCAGGCTCCTTCCACACCAGAGAGGTGACATTCCATGTCCTAAGACTCAGAGTCAGTAACCGAGGATCGGTCCGACACATCTCATGCCTTCAGCTGCCACCCAACTCACACTGCACCCAACCCCTATAGCCCCTCCCACAGGTGGTGAGTCCATGGGAGGGTGGACCCATGTCTCCTTTTTGGGCTGGGCCCAGTCGGGCTCCATGGCAGAAGCCTGACCAACAGGTGATCACCCTGAGGCCTAGCTCCGGGGGGCAGATTAGAAAATGTTGTTGTAGTTATGGGAGCCACCTTCTCCTGGTTTAAATCTTCTTTAACTGAGCATCATCAGTGTACATTCTAATGTTTAAGTTTGGTGTTCCACAAAGTTCTGTCCTCATCAGTTGCTTTTCTCTGTGTAAATGTTCCCTTTGAATAATATTATTCGTGATCATGGTATTCACTTTCATTGTTATGCTGATGACACACAATTATATATTTCAGCAAAGCCAGATGAGAGACATCATCTTAATAATCTGAGACAGAGTTATTTTTGCTCAGATCTCAGGAAGCTAGAAATAAGGTATCTGATTATATAATAAGTTTGGATGGTGTTTCAGTCTCATCATGTGTAGCAGTCAAGTAGGTTGGAGTGATTATTGACGCTGGTCTTTCTTTTGAAGCTCATGGAGATAATATTACTCAGGTGGCCTTCTTTCATCCTGAAATATGATGTCCCTGAATGATGCAGAAAAAACATGTTGATGCTTTTGTTACCTCGAGATTAGATTACTGTAAAGTGTTACTGTCTGGATATTCTAATAGGTGAATAAACAAACTCCAGTTAGTCCAGAATGGAGTACAGTAGCAAGAGTCCCTACTAGAACCAGAAGACACAATATAACACCCCGACCTTATTTACACTGCACTGGCTCCCAGTTACATTTCACATCGAATATAAAATAATAGATAATTACATATAGCTTGTGCCACATTATGTTAGTGAACTTCTTGTTCTTTATGATCCGCCATGCCCCCTTAGGATGCTTAGTAATACCTTGAATAATGAAGACTACTGCAGGGGTGGAGTTTTTCTTACAAGTCTCCAAAGCTCAATTTTTAAGACAAGGCTGAAAACTTACCTGTTTATTTGAGTATTTAGCTAATAGGGTTTTATTACGTAAAGGATCAGCTCTGGGGTTCTGAGGCATAGAATGTTCTGGTAAACTGTGATGTTGGGATGCTGTCGTTCCCCCTCTCTGCATGCTCACCCAGGTCCCTAGACAGTAGGGTAGCTGATTGCCTGTCTTCCTTCTGGTTCTCTCTCTTCTAGTTACACTGCCATATCCAGTCATGCCGGACTCCTTGCTGCATTCAGCAATAATATAATCTTCTATTTCCATTACACTATTATGAGTAAACCTAACAACCTCTCATTCTCTCCCTCCCTCCCCCTCCCTCCCTCTCTCCCTCTCCCTCTCTTTCCCTCCCCCTCTCTCCCTCTGTCCCTCTCCCCCTCTGTTTATGTTGAGGTACACATTCTCCTTCTGGGATGCCAGTGATCCTGAACCTCCTGCTTTCAGAGTCCTCTAGTCGGTCCTGGTGTGCTGATAGTGACTGGAGTTCTCTTCTTGGAAGCCCTTCCTTCTTGCTGATGAAGATTTAAATGGACCCAGATGTGCACGAACAAACTGTGAACATGACTTTTCACTTCTGGTGATATGGACTATTTCCCCACAATTATTTAGGACTCACAGTTGTATTGCCAAACGAACTACATTTTGGACTGTACTGAATTTCTTGTATATGTTTTGTATATTTATGGGTCTACCCAAATGAGGTTGGGTTTCCGTTTTGGACCAAGGTCCTCTCAGAGTTTCTTCTTCGCAATCTAGTGAGAGAGTTTTTGATTGCCACTGTTGCTGCGGCGATGTTCATTCGGGATGTGTAGGGGTAAAAGGAAATAGTTAAAGTCTTTTATACTTTGCAAGCCCCTACTTTCACTTTGTAAAGCTGCTTTGAGACAATGTCAAGGTAAAAAGCCCCATACAAATGGAACTAAACAGAATAGAATAGAACAGAACTGAACAGAACTATATAGAATATACAGTAATAGAATCTGGAACTAAGAAAGAAAGAAACTTTCTAGAAAGAAAGAAAGAAATAAATAAACTGGATTTCGGAAAAAAATTGGGACACTATACAAATTGTGAATAAAAACTGAATGCAATGATGTGGAAGTGCCAAATTTAAATATTTTATTCTGAATAGAACATAGATGACAGGGTCAAAAGTTTAAACTGAGAAAATGTAGCATTTTAAGGGAAAATATGTTGATTTTCAATTCCATGGTGTGAACATATCTAAAAAAAGTTGGGACATTTTCACCACTGTGAGGTATCCCCTCTTCTTCTTACAACAGTCTGAAAATGTCTGGGGACCAAGGAGACAAGTTTCTCAAGTTTAGAAATAGGAATGCTGTCCCATTCTTGTCTAATACAGGTCTCAAACTGTTCAGCTGTCTTGGGCCTTCTTTGTTGCACCTTCCTCTTTATGATGCACCAAATGATCTCTATCGGTGAAAGATCTGGACTTCAGGCTGACCATTTCAATACCCGGATGCTTTTCCTACGCAGCCATGATGTTGTAATTAATGCTGCATGTGGTCTGGCATTATCATGTTGAAAAATGCAAGTTTTTTTTTTTCTGAAAGAGACGATGTCTGGATGGGAGCATATGTTGTTCTAGAACCTGAATATACCTTTCTGCATTGACGGTACCTTTCCAGATGTGCAAGCTGCCCATGCCATAGACACTCATGCAACCCCATACCAAAACTTAGGTTGTCCTTGTCCTCTTTAGTCCAGATGACATGGCATACCAGTTTTCCATAAAGAACTTAGAATCGTGATTCATCTGACCACAGAACAGTTTGCCACGCTCTATTTTAAATGACCCCTGGCCCAGAGAAAATGCTTCTGGGTCCTGTTTAGAAATGGCTTCTTCTTTGTACTGTAGAGTTTCAGCTGGCAGTGGCGGATGGCACGGTGGATTGTGTTCACCAACAATGGTTTTTGGAAGTATTACTGAGCCCATTCTGTGATCTCCCTTATAGTAGCATTTGTTACGTCTGGAGCATATGCGTCGGACCCAAAGATGCAGGAGACCATGTAAGAAGATTCAACGATTTTATTTTTTGCACTAGGAAAATCTAAATCACTGGAAATAATTATTCATGGGAAACTGGTCGAGCATGATACAGGATACCAGGAGTCAGCGAGATCGCAGACAAATGGAATCACAAGGAAGGACAATCTTCTGACGCCAGAAGGAAGCGCGCCGCTCCTATTTATAGCTCACTGATTGCTGATTGCTCAATGGAAACACGTGCGCTCTCTGGACCTCGCCTGCAGGTAACAGCCACGACCCTCGCCAGCACCTGCAACGAATGGGGAGAGAGTTACACCGCCAGCCAGCACAGACCATAACAGTAATCCCCCCAGACCAGGCTTGTTCAGGAACTGACGATAAAACTCCGTTAATAAGTTTCGGTCCAGGATTAGGGAGTGAGGAATCCAGGAGCGTTCTTTGGGGCTATACCCCTCCTAGTCCACCAGGTACTGGAAACCTCGACCCCGTCTGCATACATCGAGGATGCGATTGACTGTGTACACAGGGTGTCCATCAATCAGCTGGGGAGGAGTGAGTGGGTGGGTGGGGGGGGGTCAGTGGGGGTGGAGGGGACTTCCCACCATGGGCTTAATCAAGGATGCTTAGAATACCGGGTGTACTTTGAATGAGGATGGGAGCTTGAGTCGGATGGCGCTGGGGTTTATGATTTTTTCTATCACATAGGGCCCGATGTACCTCTGAGACAATTTCTTTGAGTCGACTTGCAAGGGCAGGTCCTGGTCTGACAGTGTAGGGAGGTGCCGGGATCCGATGACGATTGACGATTCTCCGGTTTCGGGCCACTGTTCATTCCAGGGTGGCACGTGCTTTTCTCCAGACAGGGCGTGCTCTGCAAAACTGCGCCTGCATGGATGGAACTGCCACCTCCTGCCTAGGAAACAGGGGAAGCTGGAACCCGTTGATCACCTTAAAGGGGGACATCCTGGTGGCGGCACAGACCAGAAAGTTGTGTGCATATTCGATCCATGGGAGGTGAGTGGCCCAGGAGGCTGGGAGGTGGGAGGCGACCCAGCGCAGGGAGGATCTGAGGCTTTGATTAGTTCGCTCCGCCTGCCCATTAGACTGGGGATGGTAGCCGGAGGTCAAGCTACAGGAGACTCCCAAGGTGTCGCAGAATGCCTTCAAAACTCTTGATGCAAACTGGGGGCCCTGGTCCAAAACGACGTCCCTGGGGGATGCCATGGAGGCGAAAGACATGTTGGACCAGGAGACCAGCTGTTTCCATCACCGAGGGGAGTTTGGGTAGGGTGACGAAGTGAACCGCCTTGGAGAACTGGTCAACTATCATCAGGATGACTGTATTGCCCTTGGACGGGGGTGACCCCATCACAAAGTCCACTGCAATGTGCGACCAGGGATGATGAGGAATGGGTAAGGGTTGGAGAAGACCCGTGGGTGCATGATGGGAGGACTTGCTCTGGCCACACGTGGCACAAGCTCCCACAAATTCCCTGGTTTCAGCTGCTATTGTTGGCCACCAGAAGCGTTGTTGGAGTACGAAGAGAGTTTGGTGGGCTTCGGCGTGGCAGGCTAATTTTGATGAGTGAGCCCACTGGAGCACTGGGGTTCTGGCCAGTGGGGGAACGTATAGTTGACCTTGGGGGCACCCGACAGGCTCTGATTCACCCGAGGGGTGTCCTGAACCAGCCATTCGACCTCCCATTAAGCTGCTCCAAGTATACAAGAGACGGGCAGGATCTTCTCCATGGTGATGTCTTCCCCCGAGGAGAACTGCCTGGAGAGAGCGTCTGGTTTCGTGTTCTGGGAGCCGGGTCGATACGTTAGTGTGAAGCTGAATCTTCCTAGGTAGAGCAACCATTGTGCCTGACGGGAGTTCAACCTCTTGGCCGTGCGGAGGTAAGATAAATTTTTATGGTCAGTCCAGACCATGAAGGGGTGGGCTGCCCCTTCCAGCCAATGCCGCCACTCCTGGAGTGCCAAGACCACAATCGCAGCTTGCGATTCCCAACATCATAATTGTGTTCTGCCAAGGACAAGCAACGGGGGAAGAAAGCGCATGGGTGTAGCTTCTGATCTGTGGGACACCATTGGGAAAGGATCGTCCCCACCCCTGAGTTTGAGGCGTCAACTTACACCACGAACTGCAGCAAGGGATCCAGGTGGATCAGTACAGGTGCATTGACAAATTTTGCCTTCAGTATGTTAAATGCCACCTGGGCACTTGGGACCACTGGAACGGTGTTTTGGGTGATGTCAGTTATGTGAGGGGGGCTGCTAGGTGGCTGTAGTCTTGCACAAACCGGTGATAGAAGTTCGCGAACCCCAGGAACCTCTGCAGCTGTTTCCGTGTCCCAGAGTCGGCCACTCCGCCACTGCCTTCACCTTCACTGGATCAGGTCTTATCAATTTAGACCTCAATTTATATTTGGCAGTGGTGTATGACTCCTTGTCTCCGCTAAGTCTCTTTCCGCAATCAGGAAAGCTAAATCAAACTATGCATTAAAGCTGGAACATCAGATCACATCAAACAATACCCGATATGTATGGAAAAAACTAAAGGACATGACTGATTACAAAAAAAAAACCTCCATTTCATCTGATATTGATATGGATTCAATGAGTTCTATGGGAGGTTTGAACAGTCCCCAGTCCCCCCCCTATCCCCTCCCTCACCCCTCATTTCACATCCAGGAGGAAGAGGTCAGGAACGTCTTTAAGAAAAATAACAAGAGGAAAGCAGCTGGCCCAGACGGGATCACCCCTGCTGTTCTTAAGTACTGCGCAGCTCAACTGGCCCCAATATTCACCACCATCTTTAAACGTCCCTCCGTCACTGTACAGTTCCACTGTGTTTCAAGGTTTCATCCATAATCCCTGTCCCAAAATCACCAAAGATCTCATGTCTCAATGACTACAGACCAATCGCCCTAACATCCATGGTCATGAAGTCATTTGAACGCATCATCCTCAATCATCTGAAGGCATCCACTACCCCCCCTGCTCGACCCTCATCAATTTGCTTACCGTGCCAACAGGTCTGTTGAGGATGCCGTCAACCTGGCCCTCTACCAAGCACCTTGAGTCTCCTAACAGCCATGCCCGTATCCTTTTCATTGACTTCAGTTCTGCTTTTAACACAATAAACCTGGTCACCCTCTTCAATAAACTGACAGACATGAACATTGACCCCTGTCTACGCCATTGGTTATGGAGCTTCCTATGGAAAAGGCAACAAAGGGTTAAGATGGGTAACCGCTCATCTCGACCTCTGACCCTCAGCACAGGTGTCCCCCAGGGCTGCGTCCTCTCACCATGGCTTTTTTTCTCTGTACACAAACCATATGACATCCCATCACAGTTCAGTTTCCATTTTTAAGTATGCAGATGACACTACTATCATTGGACTCATAACTATGGCTAATGAACACCAGTACCGCCAACAAGTAGCCCAAGCTGTCTCCTGGTGCCAAGAAAACAATCTCCAGCTCAACCCATCCAAAACACAGGAACTAATAATTGACTTCAGGCACACAGCCTCGCTCAAAACTCCCATTCACATCTCTAATGAACCCATAGCCATAACTGACTCTTTCAAATTTCTCGGCACTCACATTAACAATACACTAAAATGGAACACTAACACAGACTACATTCACAAAAAAGTTCACCAAAGACTGTTTTTCCTGAGACAGCTCAAGAAATTCAGAGTGAAAACAAATCTCCTCCTCCGGTTCTACTCCGCCATCATTGAGAGCACTCTCACCTCATCCATAACAGTTTGGAATGGCAGCCTAGACAGGAACTCACAGAAAAAACTACAGCGCATTGTCACTAAATCATCCAGAATCATTGGCACCCCCCTTCCATCAGTCGAATCAATTCATCATAAACGCTCAATCTTAAGAGCACAAAAAATCACCTCTGATCCCTCTCACCCTGCCCATCATTTGTTTCAACCGCTGCCCTCTAGGAGGCAATATCAATTTCTACCCACCAGAACATCCCGTTTCAAGAACAGTTTTTTCCCGACAGTCATAAGGACTCTGAACTCTTTGCACTGAATGTACATTACAGCCTTGTCTGTCTTTTTGTTGTCTGTTATGTCTGTAGTTGTTATGGATTATGTTTGTAATCATTTGTTTTCATGTGTGCTGTCTTTGTTGTATGATGTGTGTTGTTAATGTCCTTTGTAACTTTTGTCATAGCTGAGTACTGTACCGACAGCAAATTCCACCAACTTGGTTGTGTGGTCATTAATAAATAAATGAATGAATTAATGAATGAATGAAACTCTCATTTGTCCGGTTTGACAAATAATCTGTTCTCTAGGAGCCTCTTTAACACCATTCTTACATGACGGAGATGCTCATCGTGGTCTTTAGAGAAAATCAGGATGTTGTCCAGGTACACGAATACGAAGTGGTTTAGCATGTCCCAAAGCACATCATTCACCAGGGCTTGGAAAACTGTCAGGGCATTGGTTAGACCGAATGGCATCACCAAATATTCGAAGTGCTCTAGAGGCGTGTTGAAAGGCATCTTCCACTTGTCTATTAGAGGGAGAAGATACTTGTTCTTTATAGTGATGTGGTTCAGGCCATTGTAATCAATGCAAGGTGTCAGGGTTTTATCTTTCTTTTCTACAAAGAAGAACCCAGCACCTACCGGGAATGATGAGGGCCAAATGAGATTTGCATAAAGCGACTCATTTATATATACTTCCATGGTGTCTTTTTCTGGCTTCGAGAGGTTGTACAGTCGCTGAGGAGGGAGCATGGAACCTGGGAGTAGGTCTTTGGCACAGTCGTACAGTCACTGAGGAGGTAGTGAGCGAGCCCGGTTCTTGCTGAAGACCTCTTTGAGATCATAGTATTCTTTCAGCACTCAGGCCAAGTCCAGATCCTCCAGGTCAACCAGGGTTTGTGACACTTGGGAGGGTAGGCCACCAATAAGCAGTGTTGTAGACAGTAGTCACTCCAGCTGCATATGGTGAGGGTGTGCCAGTTGATGTGGGGATTGTGGGTCAGCAGCCATGGCCATCCCAGCACCAGGGGAGAGAGAGGGGCAGAGAGAACAAATAGCTCCAAATACTCCTGGTGATTCCCGGACCACCTAAGCTTAACTGGCTTCGTCTTGTGCGTGACATGAGCTATGAGTTGGCCATCAATGGCCATTAGCTCCTTGGGGTTTTTGCGTTCATATATGGGTAGGTTGTTGAGCTCAACCATCTCTGGATCAATGAAGTTAGCGTCAGCGACCGAGTCAATGAATACGCTGACAGCATAGGTGTGTTGGGCGAAGTTCAGCATACCCTGAACTTGCAGGCACTTACCGGGTGTCTTGGAGGGTTCTCTTGCCGATGCTCCACTACTCGCTGTTGGACCCTGTCGTGTGAGGCACTGGGCGAGGTAATGACCCTTTTGCGCACAGTAGATGCATAGACCGTTGGTCAGTCGCCGATGCCTCTCCTCTGCTGTCAGCCTGGTGCGGCTCAGCTGCACGGGTTCATGGGATTCGTCCTCTCTCAGAGGAGGGAATGGTGAGGAGGTTCGAGATGAGGCCTCGTTGAGTCTCACGGAGGCACTCGAAGATGGGTTGACAAGACTGATCCGCTCCTCCCGGGATCTATCCCTCTCTCTCAGCTGATTGTCCAGCCTGGTAGTCAAGGCAATTAAATCCATGAGAGTAGCTGTCTCATCTCGTGCTATGAGCTTGTCCTTCAGCCTTTCATTCAGACCCTGCAGGAAAGCCCCTCGGAGTGTGGGGTCGTTCCAGCCGCTTTCTACAGTGAGAATCCGGAATCTGATTGCATACTCCGCCACTGACTGCGAGCCTTGCTGGATTCGAAGGAGCTGAGAACTCGCCTCCTCCCCTTTCGCCATTTTCATTTCCCACACGAACTAGTTGAAGTGGGAGCATAATTCTGGGGTATGGGTGGTGACTGCTAGCGCCCAGAACGAGGCTTGCTCCGTGAGTAGGTTCATAACAAAGGTGGTCTTAGCTTGATCGGTGGTGTATGTGAGCATTTGCTGGCTGAAGAGGAGTGAACTCTGATGGAGGAACTGCGCGCAGGAGCCGATCGTGCCATAATACCTGGCTGGCATGATGATGAGCGGTTCTCGGCACATGGAGAGTATAGCAGGTGCTGGTGCTGCTTCTGAAGCGGAGAGTGACACATGAGTGGGCGGGGTCATGGCGGTGAGTTGGATGGCGATGGTGTCCATCCTTCTGCCAAGCGGCACCATGCTGGTGGTTATCCGCTGGAGGTTGTTCACAATTTGGTGCAGGGAGGAGTTGTGTCATCCCAACAGGACTCCCTGGTCGAGTAATGCCTGCCGGAGCTGAGCGGTCTCCGCTGGGTCCATGTTTCAGGTTAGAAGATTCTGTTACATCTGGAGCATATGCGTTGGACCCAAAGATGCAGGAGACAATGTAAGAAGGTTCAACAATTTTATTTTTTGCACTGCGAAAATCTAAATCACTGGAAATAATTATTCATGGGAAACTGGTCGAGCACAAAACAGGATAGCAGGAGTCAGAGAGATCACAGAGAAACGGAATCACAAGGATCAACAATCTTCTGATGCTGGAGGAAAGCGCGCTGCTCCTATTTATAGCTCACTGATTGCTGGTTGCTGAATGGAAACAGGTGCGCTCTCTGGACCTCGCCTGGAGGTAACAGCTACACCCCTTGCCAAAGTTTGCAATGAATGGAGAGAGAGTTAATGCCGCCAGCTAGCACAGACCATAACAGCAATCCTGTTTGTGGTGCAGTGCCAGTATGTTTTTTTTGGCCTTGACCCTTATGCACAGAGATTGTTCCAGATTCTCTCAATCGTCGGATGATATTATGCACTGTAGATGATGATAACTTCAAACTCTTCTCAATTTTTCACTGGGAAACACCTTTCTGATATTGCTTCACTATCCCCATTGGGGGAATTGGTGATACTCCGCTCATTTTCGCTTCTGAGAGACACTGCCACTCAGAGAATCTCTTATTGTACTCAGTCATGTTGCTAATGGACCTCATTAGTGGTAATTGGTCTTCCAGCTTTTCATTATAAGTGCAGTTGACTTTTCCAGTTTCTTATTGCTAACTGTCCCAACGTTTTTGAGATTTGTTGACAGCATGACATTTAAAATGAACATATTTCCCCCTTAAAATGATACATTTTCTCAGTTTAAACTTTTGAACCTGTAATCTATGTTCTAATCGGGATAAAATATTGAAATTTGGCACTTCCACATCATTGCATTCAGTTTTTATTCACAATTTGTACCGTGTCCCAAATTATTTGGAATCCGGTTTCTTGATAGATAGATAGATAGATAGATAGATAGATAGATAGATAGATAGATAGATAGAGGGATGGGTGGATGGATGGATGAATGGATGAATGGATGGATGGATGGATAGATGGGCAGATACTTTATTAATACCAGAGGGGAATTCCCATTGTCCAGCATTGCAAAAAACAGCAGAAACTTATTCTGTAGCATGAACTTAAATTAGAGCGCGCTTGTGTGTGTGTGTGTGTGTGTGTGTGTGTGTGTGTGTGTGTGTGTGTGTGTGTGTGTGTGTGTGTGTGTGTGTGTGCAATATATATGGATTTTTACAGTGTGGCAGTGGTGGCCTAGTGATATAGGGTGCTGGATCGCTGATCCTAAGGTTGGGGGTTTGAGTCCCACTCTCCACAGGGTTGTCATTGTCCCCCCAGTGCGGCTAACTGGGTTATCAAAAGGCCATGTCTCTCGCTGTCTATGGTGAGAGGCATGTAAAAGAACCCTTGCTGACTTTCGTAAGGAGTAGGCTGCAAAGCTGTCAGTGTGTTTCTGTCCCTTTGCTAAAGGGTTTTGTCAGGAAGGGCATCCGACGTAAAAACCTATAACAAATCAAATATGTGAATCATTCGCTGTGGAGACCCCTGATAAAGGGAAAAAGCCGAAAAGAAATCTCATATAGTATATAATGTATTACATCTATGATTGAGGCATCTATAGTAAAAATTACATGTTGAGAGAACTTCAGGAAAACATTGTTAGAAGTACAGAAAGGGTGAGAATGTATATAATAGTAATTGTGTAGCTTGAGATTCAGAAGGATAATGAATCCTTTCCCTTTTCTTTCACTTTACTGCTGTTGTTACTTTTTTATTCTTCCTTCGAGCGTCAGATTCTCCTGCTCCCATTGCAAACTTTGGGGCCCCCTACTGATCTGAGGTTAAAAGCAGTTGCCTTCATTACCCCTTTCTGTCTTCTTTGTCTACCTCTTTCTCTTTCTCACTTCCTCCCCTAACTCCTTTCTCACACCCCTCCTCTCTTCATCACCCCTACCACTCTCACTCTATTACTCTCGCTCCCAGTCTCCCTCTCTCCCTCTCTCTTCCCCTATCGCTGTACCCCCTCTCCCCATCTCCCTCTCTCTCTCTCTCTCTCTCTCTCTCTCTCTCTCTCATTCTCTTTTTTTCTGCCACCTCCCCTCTCTCTCCTTTCCATGGAAGGGTTTATAAATCAAAACTTTAATTTTCATATTCTGTATATAGAAATTATAATCTCAATGGATACACAATGGATACACTAAACATACACACCAAACCCACCTATCAACCCATGCACACACACACACACACACACACACACACACACACACACACACACACACTTAGTTGCTGTCTTTTTTTCTTCACCTCTTTTATTGACCTGTGCAAAGTCTTCAGAATATATTAAAGGTAACCCCCCTCTCTCTTGGTCGCCCCCTCCCCCTCCCCCTCCCACCCGCTTCTCTCTCTCTCTCTCTCTCTCTCTCTCTCTCTCTCTCTCTCTCCCTCTCTCTCTCTCTCTCTCTGTCTCTCTCCCTTCCTGGTGTGTGTAAATTGTTTTCAGTTTGTCAGTTAGTTCGACTCTTCATGTTCCTGTCAGTGTAAGTGTGAATCCTCTACCTTACACACCCTCCACCTAATAATACTCTAGTTAATAAGCAAGGAATTCACTGTGTTTGTGTGTGGTTTTTTTGTTTTTTTTTTTGGAGACTGTTCAAAGAAAGTTGCAATCACACTGTTTTTGCTCTTTATTTTTTTTTAATTGTCTGTTTTTAGCTTTACAATAAGTGGAGTGAAATATGCCACCTGTATGTGTGCTACACTGTAGGTTGGTGGTTATTTGTGGTTCTGTATTAAATGTAAGTTGTGAACCTCTTTCAGGTGATGATGAAGGTGCTAAAGTGGATTTACGGTAAGAGAAAGATAATTGCTGGTTTTACTGCTTTCTCTCAACACTGTTATATGAAACCTCTCTCTCTCTCGCTGTCTCTCTCTCTCTCTCTCTCTCTCTCTCTCTCTCTCTCTCTCACACACACACACACACACACACACACACACACACACACACACACACACACACACACATAACTGTTTGTAACACAACACTGATTAATCTGAGGACAAAAGATCTCCAGCATCTGGCATGAAAAACTAGAAAGAACTCTGCAGAAAAAAAAGAAAAAGAACGAAAAGAAAAACTGGTGAAATTAAACTCCACACATGAAAATACTTTGAACGACACACACCATGTCACTCATTCTTTATAAAATGTTAGAATTTTGAGATAAATACTGTTGTAAAATTCAAAATCATACAAAAACTACAGGTTCACTCATCGTGTTTCAGGTAGTTGCCCCCCCCCCAAATAACAATGTTGTAAATCTATTATAATGTAATTATATATCGATAATAAGGTTTTAATTACCTATGTACCATGTACTGTATTATTGTATGTGAATATGAACACATTAGTGGAAAAAAAAATCAGAATACTTTATTGATCTCAGAGGGAATTGTGTGCACACAGTTGCTCTGTACTAAGTAAAGAATAAGATTTTTTTTTCTTTGAGACTTTTGTCATTATGCACACATATATAAATATTTGTTTTTATATATTTTTATACATTCCCCATTTAAAAAATTGAGCTCTCCATCTCAGTCTGCCACTCCACATATGTCATCCCGGACCACCAGGTGACACTGAACATCATTTTGTCTGTAGTTAAAACCAAGTCAAAGTACATTTACAAGTCATTTTTATAAAGTCCTAACTTTTAGTGATGTTGAGTTGTAACAACAACAACATCAGGAAAATAATAAGAGAAATGCACCTCTATCAGTAAGGAAGATATTTGAACTTCACTTGAAGTCAGTAGAAGTAAAAGGAGAAACCTGACCCACTGAACAGAACCCAAATATCACCAATGTTTGCACTCTTGACGAACATTACCTAGCACATGACATCTGTCAACACAGCAAGTCTGTCTGTGCGTATAATCACATATATGCTTGCATAGTCAGAAAGTCGATGTCACTGGTGTGCAAATTGTAGGTTCCTTTCATGCTTGAAGGTTTATGAGCGTTAAGTGTTGTGTAAACTTCCTGGTGGTAAACACGAAAAAAGAAACCACCTCAATGAAGGCAGTACTGATGACTGAACATGAAAACTTCACAGTCAGGGACAAAGGCTTTTTTTGCATGCGTGGCTAATACTGAAAACAACCAATAACTTCACTTTTGATTAACTAATGCTGATTATTGTTGTAAATAAATTCTAGAGATACAGAGGGTTTTGTGAAGCAGAAAATTGTATGTTTATTTTTACTTTTAATGGCTAAAGACAAACATTTATACTCTAGACTGCAAAAACCCTTGTCACAATCATGTGACATCAAATTCTGGAACAAAATAATTTGTTAAAAATTATTTTAAATGCCGAGTTGTCCAGGGTGTACTTTGCCTTCACCTTGAATTGGTTGCAATGGCACCAGTTTCCTTTTGACCCTAATTAGGATTAAACGATTCAGAAAATTAATGCATGATTAAAAATGCCTAATTAACTACATATACATAAAATACATATATTTAATCAGCTTTTTGGTAATTTATCACCAAAGCTGAAATTGATTCACTCTCAGAACATCTCAATGTTTACATTTCTATAACTTCTCAGGAGAGAGTCTAATAAAACTTTCAAGTTATATGTAATCATCATCTCACTGAGAACCATTTAGTAACAAGTCAAAAAGTTTAGTATAGTACAGATAACTGCTTGAGAGTCCAAACACTCAGCAGAACTTCAGCTGAGTGGAAAATGGAATAGAGTTTAAGTATTAAAAGCAATTACACACATTTACACTCCCTTGTATTTTATGAATATGCTCACACACTCAGCCTAGCTTCAATTTGTACGCATAAAAAGAACAACAGGAACATCAATTGTTCTGACCTTTTTCTCTCTATGTGAAGAATGTGGGTGTGCTCAGTGCCCTGAACTCAAAACATGCTAAATGTGGGGTATGACTGAAGCTCTTGTGGTGTTCTGTGGTGATTACTGGTGAAGAACAAACACACACATGCACACACGCACACACATACAGACACACCCACACATCCACCCACACACACATATACACACACACACACACACACATTTTATATATATATATATAATATACACACACACACATTATATAATTATATGTACAGACGCTCCCCAACTTACGGACATTCGTTTTGCGAACATCCGGAGATACGAACAGAGTTGTCTGAGGTCAAAAGTGATAGTGTAATTGAAATGAAATTGAAGAACAAGTAGAAATAACAATTGAATAAAATACATAGAAAGATATATCATAAATATAAGTATGAACTATGGTTAAACATTATCCTAAGGTACACATAATACTAGGCTCCAGGCATGGCTGACACATGCTTTACACCATGCTAAAGTCAGGGAATAGAAGCAGAACGATACATTTCCGAACTCGTGCCAAAACTTTCAAAGAAGAAACAAACTGACTCCAGTATTATAATGGACTGGATAAGCGTGAAACTCTTTGTAAATCTGAACAGAGCCACTGTGCTGTTCTTGAGAGGAACCAGGAGTTTTAACACAGGACATAATGATATTGATCATGTACATATGATTATGTAGAGAGAGAGAGAGAGAGAGAGAGAGAGAGAGAGAGAGAGAGAGAGAGAGATTGTATACAGTACAAACTCATATAGGTTACTTATACAAGGTTTAAACATACGTTCCTCTCTAAAGTATGCCCTGTAATGACTTACAAACAAATTCATCTAACAAACGGTCATCTGGAACCTAACTCGTTCGTAAGCGTTTTATATATATATATATATATATATATCATCATCATCATCATCATCATCTTCTTCTTCCGGTTCTTCAAAGGTTGGGTCGTGGGGGCAGCAACCAAAGGAATGAGATCTAGATGTCCCTTTCTCCTGTCACTTCCGCCAGTGTTTTTGGGGGGACACCGAGGTGATCCAATACAAGCCAAGAGACATAGTCCCTCCATCGTGTTCAAGGTCAATCCTGGGGTCTCTTCCTGGTTGGACATGCCAAAACACCACACCAGGGAGGTGCCCCTCTCAATGTGGAGGAACAATGGTTCTACTCTGAGTTCTCCCCAGATGGCTGAGCTTTTCAACTTATCTCTAAGGGAGAGCCCTGCCACTCGGTAAAGGAAGCTCATTTCAGCCGCTTGTGTTCTGTGATCTTGTTCTTTCAGTCAGTACCCAAAGCTCGTGACCATTGGTGAGGGTTGGAAGGTAGATCGACTGGAGAATAGAGAGCTTTGCCTTGCTGCTCAGCTGCTGCTTCTCCATGACAGACCAGTACAGGCTCCACTTTACAGCAGAGGCTGCAGCCATCTGTCTGCCGATCTCCGGCTCCATTCTTCCCTCAGTCATTTACAAGACCCCAAGATACTTAAACGCCTCCACTTGGAGCAGGACCTCATTCCCAACCCAGAGGATGCATTCCACCCTTTTCTGACTGAGAACCATGGCCTCGGATTTGAAGGTGCTGATTTTTATCCTGGTCGCTTCGCACTCAACTGCAAATCGCTCCAATGAGAGCTGGAGGTCTTGGCTGATGATGCCAAAAGGACAAGGTCATCTGCAAAAAGCAGACACAATATCTGATGGCCACCAAACCAGAGCCTCTGAACACTTTGGCTGTGCCTTGAAATTCTGTCCATAAAAATTATGAACAGAATCGGTGAGTCAGAAACACCATAGCACACCCGACAGCCCGAGGGACAGGGTCAAAAGCCTTCTCCAAATCCACAAAACACATGTGGGCAGATTTGGCACACTCCCATGCCCCCTCCAAGATCTTGTGGAGCGTATAGAGTTGATCAAGAGTGGCATGGCCAGAATGAAAACCACATTGTTCTTTCTGAATCCAAGGTTCAACTATCAGTTGGATCCTACTCTCCAGTTCCCCTGCATAGACTTTCCTGGGTCGACTTAGGAGTGTGATTCCATGATAATTGGAACACCCCAATTTGCCAATCCAGAAGTAAAGCTCCCGATGGCTACATGATGTTGCAGAGACGTGTCAACAATGAGCAGAGCTTGTATTCAGGGCTCATCTCATCCACCCATCCGGAGCTCGACCACCAAAGAGCATTTCGAATGCCTCAGTGACCTCAGCTCCAGTGATGGGCAGACCCATACCCAAACCCCCAGACTTCCTCCTCTATGGAGGGCAAGTTGGTAGTATTGATGGGAGTCCTCAAAGTATTCCTTCCACCTCCCGATGACATTCCTACTTGAGGTGAGCAGCTCCCCACCTCCACTGTAAACAGTATTTATGGAGGACGGCTTCCTGCTCCTGAGGCGTTGGACAGTGGTCCAGAACCTTTTTGAGGCCAACTGATAATCACTCTCCAGGCCCTCACTGAACTCCTCCCACACCCAAGATTTTGCATCTGTGACAGCTTTGGCTGCAGCACATTGTTATTATTATTATTCTAGATGCTTATATAGCGCAATTTCATACATGCGTATGCTCAATGCGCATGAGACCCCAGTGCTCCCTGCACTCCGTGCACCCGTCGCCACTGTACGGCACCAGCTGTTGTGTTGTTCTATCCTTTTGATGCTGAGCACCAAGCAGGAAGCAACAACTCCAAAATTTTAACGTCTTATGGTATGACGCGGCCGGATTCAAACTCCGACCTTCCGGAGGATAAAGCGGACACTCTACCAACTGAGCTAAATCCCCGGTAATCCCCCGGTACCTGTCTGCTGCCTCGGGAGTCCCACAGGCCAATAAGACCCAACAGGCAACCTTTTTCAGCTGGACGGCCCCTTTATTACAGGTGTCCACCACCAGGTTTGGGGGTGACCGCCACGTCAACCCCCCCGGCCACAGCTATTGCCTGCCGCACCAGCATTGGAGGCTCGAAACATGGCCCATTCAGATTCCATGCCAGCTGCCTCCTTCAGGACATGATTGTAGTTCTGCCAGAAGTGAGAGTTAAAGGTCCCTCTTCCAGGAGACTCCACCAAATATTCTCAGCCGACCCTAATTACATGCTTGGGCCTGCCAGGTCTGGAGGGTGGCTTTTCTCACCATCAAAGCCAGCTCAACAGCAGGTGGTAATCGGTTGACAGCTCAGCTCGCCTCTTCACCTGAGTGTCCAGAACATGTGGCCGCAAGTCCAGTGACACGACTACAAAGTTGATCATCGAAGTGTGACCTAGGGTGTCCTGGTGCCAAGTGCACTTGTTTTCAGTTTATTTTCAGCTTTCATGTAAGTAGTTTTAGTTTATAAACTCTGACTGGCCTGTGAGGAGGTAAAACTGCAAAAGGGTTCAATATTATTTTTAGGATTATCTGAAAGAAAATGTCAAATGTTTTTACTGTTTTGGGAGGGAAGCAAATCAATGAAAATTAGTATCTATACATTATAATATTTAAAGCGATACAGTAAAATTATCTTACATTGTAAGCACTTCGTGTTTGGAATACAGTATTCATATTACAGAAGAGATCATATCCTGTATAGAGTCCAGTTATTAAAGCTAGTTTTTGTTGGCCTCTTCGGGATGTAATTGCCCTGAAACACCTTTCAGAGAGAAAGAGGTTTAACAGGTGGATTCTGGGTTGGTGGATGGTTGAATCATTGAGGCAGCATGATCTCTTGAGGTAGTGTGTTTTGTTGATGCCTCCAGGGAGTTAAGAGAGCAGTTGATGATTACTCAGGTGGAGTAAATAACCCTCTGGCATGCTTCACTCTGTGTTACAGAGCAAATGGAAAAACAACCAGTGATGCAGAACCTCTGTACACTCTCAACAGTAGAGAAATAGCACCAGCAGTTTATTTACCACATTGTTTCTCCTGACAATTTTCAAGAAACCAAGGGCTTGCTGTTCTTGCTCTACAAGTGTAAAAAGGTTAGTGTTGCAGCACAGGCCATACTCCATGTAAGCCCAGGTTCCTTACGTGTGAAAATTCCATGGTGATATACAGTAGATCAGAATGTAGATAATTTTTTTTTCCTCCATGAAGTTGACGATGAGATTGTTTTCTCAATGTACAGTATTGGGATGCTCTCAGCACACCACATCAGCAATGTCTGCATCTCATCCCTGTATTCAGTTTCATCTCCACCAAGAGAGCCCCAGTGCTGTGGATCATCAACTGATTTTCTGAACCTTTTCAGTTTCTTGTTTGGCAGATCCTAGGAGAGACTGTTATCATATCTGTTGATTCTGCAGTTAAAGATAAAGACAAAGGAACAGACCAGAAAAGTAACCACCGGATATTCAGTTCATTTTCTGTAACCGCTTCGTCCTAATTAGGGTCGCGGGAAGGCTGGTGCCCATCCCAGCCAACTCAGGGCGAGGTTCACCCTGGACAGCTCGCCAGGCCATCGCAGGGCGGAAACACGCTGACGGCTTTGCAGCCTACTCTTTATGAAAGTCAGCAATGGTTCTTTTACATGCCTCACACCATAGACAGTGAGAGACATGGCCGGCCTTTGATAACCCAGTTAGCTGCACTGGGGGGAAGGGGGGGCAGTGACAACCTTGTGGAGAGTGGGACTCGAACCCCCAACCTTTGGATCAGCGATCCAGCGCCTTATACCACTAGACCACCACTGCCCTCTACCACCGGATATTTAGGTTGAGGTATGAAGAGGAGACATTAAATTGGGTAATAATGAGAGAATGTCTTACTAAAGTTCTGACTTTAGATGGCACCATAAGCTAATCATTTTACAATAACAGGTAATCGGATGATTTACGGAGCCCTTGGTGGTATAACTGCCTTATTAAGCATCTGTAAAAGTCCATGCCAAACTGGTATCTGTGGTTCTCCAGGTGGAAGACAATATGACTGACCAGAAGCTGTCCAAGTTTGTGAGTGCACAGAGCTAAAAATGAAGAACTACTCACCAGAGCAACTTCAAAGATTTTGTCGGTGTGTTTTGGGGTAGAGATCATTTCGACCCCAACTGGGTGTGTAAAATAGATCAGAATTTTGTCTTGTTTCCTCCAGGTGCTCCAGTTTTCTCCAACAGTCCAAAGATAGGTACATTAGGATATTTTTTTTTTACTTTGAGATTTCCTCTAGGTGGGAATGTAAGTGTGAATGGCATGAAGCACTTGGAGTGAGTTCTGGCTAAGAGTATGTACCAACTGCCATAAACATAAATGAATGAATGTTTGTCCTCATGTAGACTCTGCAGAGGGTGTGTCTGACCATCACAGGTAAAAACATACACTGCAACAAAAAACATGAAAGTGCCTGAAAGCGTCATGGGACTGGAATGGAGAGGAGAAATTACAAAGAATTATTTAAAAAAAAAAAAAAGGAAAAAAAAAAAACAAAAAAACAAAACAAAACAAGACAAAACAAACAAACAAAATATATATCTTCTTCTTTTACTTTCGGCTGCTCCCTTCAGGGGTTGCCACAGCAAATCATCCGCCTCCATCTCACCCTATCCTCTGCATCTTCTTTTCTGACTCCAACGACCTTCATGTCTTTCTTCACCACATCCATAAATCTCTTCTTTGGTCTTCCTCTTGGCCTTCTGCCTGGTAGTTCCAACCTCAGCATCCTACTGCCAATATACCCACTATCACTCCTCTGTACATGTCCAAACCATCTCAATTTAGCCTCTCTGACTTTGTCTCCAAAACATCTTACATGTGCTGTCCCTCTGATGTGCTCATTCCTGATCCTATCCATCCTCGTTACTCCCAAAGAGAACCTCAATATTTTATTATATCTTTTCCCCAGGGCCACTGTTTCTAAACCGTACAACATCGTTGGCCTCAACACCGTCTTGTACACTTTTCCTTTCATTCTTGTCGATACCCTCCTATCACACATCACTCCAGACACTTTTTTCCAACCATTCCAACCTGCCTGCACACGCTTCTTCACCTCTTTTCCACACGCTCCATTGCTCTGGATTGTTGAGCCTAAGTACTTAAAATCCTCCACCTTTCTTATCTCTGCTCCCTGTAACCTCACTGTTCCTCTTGGGTCCTTGTCATTCATGCACATGTATCTTACTGAGGCTAATCTTCATTCCCCTCCTTTCCAGGGCATACCTCCACCTCTCTAGATTTTCCTGCACTTGTTCTCTGCTCTCACGACAGCTCACAATGTCATCTGCAAACATCATACTCCATGGGGAATCTTGTCTAACCTCATCTGTCAGCCTGTCCATCAGCATAGCAACTCAGCTCAGAGCTGACCCTTGATGCAGTCCCACCTCCACCTTGAACTCTTCTGTCACACCGACAGCACACCTCACCACTGTCTTACATCGCTCATACATGACCAACTGCCTTTCCATTCTTCATCCTCTTCAATGCCCTCCTCACTTCACCCTTACTAATCTTTGCTACTTCCTGGTCCTCAACAGTCACCTGTTCTACACTTTTTTTCTCTCTCATTTTCCTCATTCATCAGCTCTTCAAAGTACTCTTTCCATCTTCCCAGGACACTTCTGTCATCAGTCAATACATTTCCCTCTCTGTCCTTTATCAATCTAACTTGCTGCACGTCCTTCCCATCTCTATTTCTCTGCTGTGCCAACATGTATAAATAATTTTCTCCCTCTTTACTTTCCAACCGAGCATACAAATTATAAAAAAACACGCTCTGTTTGGCCTTTGACACTGCTACCTTTGCCTTACGCTGTGTCTCCCTATACTCCTGTTTACTCTCTTCGGTTTTCTCAATGTCCCACTTCTTCTTAGCTAACCTCTTCCTTTGTACACACTCCTGTACTTCCTCATTCCACCACCAAAGTCTCCTTATCTACTTTCCTTCCAGATGTCACACCAAGTATTCTCCTACCTGTCTCCCTGATCACATTAGCTGTAGTTGTCCAGTCATCTGGAAGCACTTCCTGACCACCCAAAGCCTGTTTCAACTCCTCCTTGAAGACAACCCGACACTCTTCCTTTTTCAACTTGCACCACTTTGTCTTCTGCTCTGCCTTTGCCTTCTTCACCTTCCTCACTATCAGCATCATCCTGCACACCACCATCCTATGCTGTTTGGCAACACTCTCACCCGCTACTACTTTGCAGTCACTGACTTCCTTTAAATTACATCACCTACACAAGATGTAGTCTACCTGTGTGCTCCTACCTCCACTTTTATAAGTCACCCTATGCTCCTGTCTCTTCTGGAAGAAAGTATTCACCACAGCCATTTCCATCCTTTTTGCAAAATCTACCAACATCTGTCCTTCTGCGTTCCTGTCCTGGATACCAAACCTACCCATCACTTCCTCGTCCCCTCTGTTTCCTGCACCAACATGTCCATTGAAGTCTGCCCCAATGACTACTCTTTCACCTCTGGCGGTACTCTGCATCACTTCATCTAACTCCCTCCAGAATCTCTCCTTCTCTTCTCGCTCACATCCTGTCTGTGGGGCATAAGCACTAACAACATTGACCATCACACCTTCAATTTCTAACTTGAGACTCATCACCCTGCCTGACACTCTTTTCACTTCTAGAACATTCCTGACCAACTCCTCCTTCAAGATGACTCCGACTCCATTTCTCTTCCCATCCACACCATGATAAAACAGCTTAAACCCTGCTCCTATGCTTCTAGCCTTGTTACCTTTCCACCTGGTCTCCTGAACACACAGTATGTCCACCTTCCTCCTCTGCATCATGTCGCCAGCTCTCTACCTTTTCCTGCCATAGTTCTTAACCCCTGTCCAAAGTGTTTGGGATGTGCTGGAGATGACTGTATGTCAGAGTGGATCTTTTCTCACATCTCCAGTGAATGTGCACCTCAATGAAATCTAAATCTGGAATAACAGTAGCGGGTGTGACTATTGGGCCACACTTTGTGAGAGTGACTATGGACTTACTGTCCCAGGGGTTTACTGCTACAGCATATGAATGTCCTGAGGGAAGCAACTTCTCTTCACTCTCTTTGAGTTGGCCTTCTGAACTTCCCTGACCACAACACGGAAATGTGTCTGCTGGTGGACAAGGACCTAAATTATACTTCTGGCATTTGTCCAGCAACAGTCTGTCCAGGAACACGTTGTTATAAAAGTTCCATTAGTAAATAAATAAAGAAATGGATTCTCTCTGTGCATCATCTTCAACCACCAGAAGATTCTCCAAATGGACTCAGAACGTAAAAAAAAAAAAAAAAAAAAGACATGCTTTAACCCGGGTACTACAATACAGTGATATTTATCCTGAATCAGAAAACACGGTCGCAGAAAAATTCTGAGGAATTTACTTTACACAAATGTTCAATCAAGGATGAAGTAATCAGATTTTGGAGGTCATAGGTCAAAGCATAGTTCATTGTGGCCGGTAAATGCAGAAGTATATAAGCACGAGCTGGTTGTTCTAATTCATTCATTCATTTTCTGTACTGCTTAAGCCTAATTAGGGTCATGGGGAGGCTGGAGCCCACCTCAGCTGACTCCAGGCAAAGGCAGAGTACACCCTGGACAGCTCGCCAGGCCATTGCAGGGCAGAAACACGTTGACGGCTATGCAGCTACTCTTGACGAAAGTCAGCAATGGCTCTTTTACATGAACCTCCACCATAGGCAGTGAGAGACATGACAGGCCTTTGATAACCCAGATAGGACACTGGGGGGGTGGGGGGGGGGTGGGGTGGGGGGAGGGGCAGTGACAATCTTTTGAGAGTGGGGCTTCAACTCCCAACCTTGGGATCAGTGATCCAGCACCTTTACCACCAGCCCACCACTGTCCTATTATTATTATTATTATTATTATTATTATTATTATTATTATTGACAGAGGTCTGTACGTGAGCTATTGCATGCTCACACTGCTATTTCTGAAGGATCTCACTCCAGTTGGTTTTTATTATAAATCATCGCATTAAAGCTCATGTTAGTTTCTTTATTTTCATATTCGGGTGTCCAAACATTTTTGCATGCCGAGCTATGAATGCTACTTCTCTGATACCAGCAATCCTGATCCTTCTACTCTCCAGACCTGATGTCTCCATCCTGATGTCCTCCCTTTGGTTGGCGTTCCCTTACTTCCGATGATGTTATATATTTATAAGACAATAATTAAAACTTTATGTTAAAATTATAATGAATTTCCTGCTACACAGTTCGTAGATTTTAATCATATGTCACAGTTATGAAGAATCCTAACAATTCACATTATCTGTGTCACATAAATGAGGATGGGTTTCCCTTTTGAAGGGTATTTGCTCCAGTTCAGTGCATTTTGTCAAACACAATGCGTTCCAAGGATATGGTCGATTAACAATTTGTTGGAAGACTGAAAAATACAGTATTTCCATCAGAAATAGTTAAAAGTGAATTAATGCGTTCAGAATAATGTTTACTTCCGTCGGTACAGTTGTACATAATTTAAAAACGAGTGTATTTATGAAACATTAATATACAATACATACCTCAATGCACAAAAGAGTAACACATAATAATACATAATAATTAACCTAATCGTTTACAGTACCTTTCTGGTTGCAATGTTTCGGCGTATGTGGATGGGAAAGATGGGAGCGGGTTATTGCTTTGAGGGGGCGTGGCATTTTTCCCTTCTCTGTGTCTCTCGGTCGCAGTTGATGTTCATGTTCTCACGACATTTCTCTTTTCCTTTCCAGTAGAATTACTGCTGCTTTTCTTAGGACTTGGGGTTAAGGGTGAAAGTAATGAATAAACATGATACGCAGTACAAGACTCTCTCTCATTGGCTGTTCAAAATACAGTGATACCTCAGCTCACGAACATAATTGGTTCCCAGAAAGTGTGTGTAAGGCGAAAAGTTTGTCTTCCAAACATTTATTTCCCATAAGAAACCATTAAAATGAGAATAATCCGTTCCCAGGTTCCCCTAAAACATAATTTTCTACTAAATAAGCCTTAAAACTACACAGAGATATACCTTATTTTATGTATAATAAATGTGCTCTTGTATTGTAATTAAAGAAATAAACTGTACTGTATAATAAAGTGGTTTTATTTACCTTTGTGATGGTAGTTGATGGCTTGATGGAATGGAGTGGGAGGAGGAGGGAGGGAGGGACTTACTGTTTGGAAGGAGAGTTTGGAAACGCCTACTGTTTGGAAACGCCCTTAGCCACACACGCACCCTTAATAGCTTCCTTGTTCTTAAGGATGGTGGTAGACTTAGCGTACTGGTACTGGGACGCTGAGTCACACAAACGCACACCTCGTTCGTGTTTTTCAATGATCTCCGCCTGTGGTGGGGTCTTTTTCGGTCCCATAATAGCAAAAGTACACTCAATATGGTCCAAAATGTCTATCAAACACAAACCACTTCTGCACTCCAAGAAAGGGATGTGACGAACTGTGACGCCATGAGCGTGCGTCAGCTTCTCGTGGCCGCCACCGTGGCGCTGTTCGACCGCGTGGTTTGATTCGCCTGCCGAAAACTAGTTCGTCAGCAGAGACTATATGCTCGCAAATTTAATGTTCTTGAGGCGAAAAGTTCGTGAGCTTAAGCGTTCGTCAGCGGAGGTTTTACTGTACAGTGGTACCTCACCTTACGAAATTAATCCGTTCCAGACCTTTTTGGTAACCCGCATTTTTCGTAAGTTGAACCGCATTTTACATGTAAAACGTGTGCTTCGTTCCAAGGCTCCCAATACTACCCCCTAAACCAGTGGTTCTTAACCTTGTTAGCAGTATTGAACCCCACCAGTTTCATATGCTTATTCACTGAACCCTTCTTTAGTGAAAAATAAAATATGATTTTTTTTCAAATTCAAGACATAGGTATATGTTTTTATTGGGGCACCAAAATGAACCGTGCATTAACATCACGCTATTGGTTTTGTTCTTTGAACACAATGCATGAACTCCCCCATCACAATTACTTACATTTTTATGTGAGGTGCGCATCTGAGTGCGTGCACGCGCGTGTGTCTGTATGTGTGTGTGTATATTTGTTTTATTTACATCTTATTGAACGTTTAATTGTTATTATAAGCATTTATAGTATTGAATATGTATTTATTGATATTATATACACATATACATGTACGTAGACGTCGGTCAGCACAGGGTTGATCCTACTTTGCAAATCATGCAGATAGGACGCCGACGAATATCACATTCCGTTATATATGTGAATACATGTTGTACATATTCATCCGACCACTTCCTTTTTTTACTCAACACAGTATGGATTAAAACATTAAGAAAGAAATCACACGATGTACCATCACAACAGTCACAATTCGACTACTGAGCACACCAAATTTCCTGCAGCACAGATTGGCCAAGCAATGTAGCGTGATCACCTGCAGCCAGTGATGGCCAAGCGGGGCGTGTCATCATGAATATGAGTCAAGTGTGTGTCTTGACCTCCGCCGAACCCCTGAGACTGACTCACCGAACCCCTAGGGTTCGATGGAACCCAGGTTAGGGACTACTGCCCTAAACCCTTTAAAAATTATAAAAGCATACCTTTTAAGACCTCCTTCTGCTTCAATATCGTACCGATGGTAGACGGGTTTGGTTATATTCCTTTGTGATATCACTCGAGCCCGTTTCTTCTCCTTAATCGCACCGGAAATCACACGCTTGTGTGTGTGTGTGTGTGTGTGTGTGTGTGTGTGTGTGTATGTGTGTGTGTGTGTGTGTGTGTGTATGTGTGTGTGTGTGTGTGTGAGTGGGCGTGCGTGTTGATCATGTCTTCTTAGCAGTGTTATAATCTTACAAATGTTTATGGAAGGTTAAAAGCCTCAGTGAAGAATTAAAGCATAAAACAACAGTAACTCTGTCTTTTACATGAAAAGCATCATGGTGGATTCAGCTCTATAATAGGCAATGGGAGGTAGATGCGTCATTCCTCCAAGGCAATGGGATTCCTGTCTAAGATGACGTCAGGTGGACCTGTCCAAGATGGTGCTCGAATGAAGGCGACATGAACGGCAGCTCAGTTGTTAGCCAATGGGAGGCCAGCGGGTCGGGATGTTTGAACATCATTGATGGGAGAGCAGCTCGTGCATTGTTTGAATGTTTGAATGGCGCATTTTAATGTTTGAATGGCATGTATGATTTTTAAAGATGGCACTTTCATAACGTGAACTAGTTTCGTATCCCGAGACAAAAATTTTAGGAAAATGATTTTCGTAACCTGAATTTTTCGTTTGGTGAGACTTTCGTAAGGTGAGGTACCACTGTACTAAGCACCGAACAGCGTTCAAAACACTCAGCTCTGATCCGTTCCACCTCTGATCATTTGTTCCAACACCAAGGCAAATTTTCCTCATATTCTTTGATCAAACTCTGATTTATTTGATCAAAGAATTGTTCGGCCACCGAGAATTCTGTCTGTCTTCCTTTCAGCTTTTCCCCTTTTACTCGGGAGTCGCCACAGTGAATTATCTGATGCGCACGTTTGATTTGGCAGAGGTTTTTACATTGGATGCACTTCCTGTCACAACCCTTTTAGCAAAGGACAGAAACATGCTGACAACTTTTGCAGCCTACTCTTTACAAGACTTTACGAAAGTCAGCAATGGTTTTTTTACATGCCTCTCAAGATAGACAGTGAGAGACATGGCCTGCCTTTGATAACCCAGTTAGCTGCACTGGGGGGGGGGGGGGACGACAATAGTAACAACCTTGTAGAGAGTGGGATTCGAACCCCCATCCTTTGGATCAGCAATCCAGCACCCTATACTACTAGACCACCACTGCCCTGTTTGGCCACTGAGAATAACTTATTTATTTAAAGAATCTAATATATCTTACCAGCAGGTGGCAGTAGACAATGATAAATATTTTTACAACTTCCGGTTTTGTGATTCTCACTTATTCGTTTACCCCAGTACTGTATTTAAATATATTCCTCCCAGGAAGGCTGGAGCCTATTGCAGCCAACTCTTAATGAAGGTGGGGTACGCCCTGAACAGCTTGCCAATCCATTGCAGGGGCAACACATGCAACCTTTCACACCCACACCAGGGAAACTTTGGAATGGCCAATTAACCTAATATTCCCCTAAATGTGAGTGTGAATGGTCTTCTGCGTGTATTGGCCCTGCCTAACTTCTAGACCACTGCAGGACCAATACACAGATTGGCCAAGCAATGTAGCGTGATCACTAATGTGGAGTTCCACAAGGTTCAGTTTTGGGCCTTTTACTATTTAACATGCTGTACAGTGTCTGTATAAATTTTTATTTGCTAAAAGTGAGGTGGACGCCAATAAGTCAGAAAGCTGAGGGAACTATTGAGCGAAATGCTAAGCCTAAGGAGAATGATGGTGTAGAAAATAAAATTTATATAAAATATACTACACAGTAACATATTAAAAATTTAACTGAGGTCATGTTTACTCCATCGCAACATATTTATAAACTCATTCAGTTTCAAAAGTCTTCCAGTCACAATATGGGGAGGAAGCCGACACATGCAAAAAGAAAAGCATGACTTTCATCAGGCCATTCTCTTTTATTCCATGTTTTACAGGTTTTAATTCCTTATATTTGGTAATTCTTAAAAAAAAAAAAAAACAGTCATAATTTCACAAATGCACAATTAAATTTTAAAACAGAAAAACTGAACTTTCTTTTTATTTTATTATTTTTTAAAATTTATTATTAGTAATTTTTTTTTTTTTTTGGGGGGGGGGGGGGGGTACCCAGTCCTTTCAGCACCCTCTCAGCCCAGTTACTGTAACTACATCATACATGCATACTTACTTGCCAGACAATCAGTCAGTCTGACGTACCCATCAACACACTACACCATAGAGCCAACTCCATATCCAGAGCTGCTAAAACATTTAATAAATATATTAAAGTGCACAGCCATCCACAGCTGGGAGTTCATGGGAGCTGATTGGCTGAGCTGACACAGGAGCAAGGGACGGCATACGCTCACTTCCTTGTCACTAACAGTGATCCTTAGCCAATCACGGGTGTCTCTTAGCTTATTCGTACGAGCGGTGGCTAGCGGTTTCCGTCCGAGTGTGTGAGGCCGCGCCAAAAAACGCAATACAAAGTTCGAAAAGAAGGCTGGTGGCTAGCATTGCATGTCACATAGGTAGTGTGTGCATCCTGCCCCCCCACACACACACACCTCCGTTCAGTGGTGGTTGTGTGAAAGGGAAGGCAACACCTGATGGGGCAGAATTTGATACGACTAAAATTAGGGAGAAAAAATGGCAGGTGTCCAAAAAAAAATAATAATAATAAAAAAATCTCTGGTCTCTTCCAACAGGTCAAAGGAGAAAGAGGTGGCAGCTGACTATTGCTGCTTTGCTTACCATGACAACTCTATGTTTGTTAATAATATTGCGAGACATGCAGAACAAGAAACCACATAATACAAGTCTCAAATCAAATATGGAGTCTGAACCCCAACCCTCACCAGAACTCCGCCTGAATCCATTACACAAATGTGAGCAAAATTCCTCTGCAACCAACATCACCGGCTTTTCCACTTTGCCCACACGCATCCAAGATTTCCTATTTTACCGCCACTGTCGGCATTTCCCAATGCTGCTTAACATTCCTGGTAAGTGCGGCAGTCCTCAGAACTCTGCTGATGTTTTCCTGCTGCTGGCCATCAAAAGTTCTCCACCCAACTACGAGCGACGGGAGGTTCTAAGAAAAACGTGGGCTTCTGAGCGGCTTCAGAGTGAGTTGTGGATCCGCACCGTTTTCATATCTGGAACCATAGGAGACGGTTTTGAGAAAAAAAGACTGAATAAACTCCTGGAGCTGGAGAACCGGGAGAACCAGGATATTCTTCAGTGGGATTTTACAGATTCCTTTTTCAACCTAACGCTGAAGCAGGTCTTATTCATGGAGTGGATGGAGAGGTTTTGCCCCAATGTGCACTTTCTCCTTAATGGAGATGATGATATCTTCGCCAACACAGACAATATGGTGCAGTATCTCACAGGGTTAGATGATAACAAGGGAAGCAAACACCTGTTTATTGGCCACTTGATCCCAAATGTCAGTCCAATCAGAAACCCAGCCAGTAAATATTACGTCCCAGTCCAAGTCCACGAGTCAGAGAGGTATCCTGCCTACTGTGGAGGAGGTGGCTTCCTGTTGTCACAGTTCACTTTCAGAAACATCTACAACATGTCTCATTCCATCCCTCTGCTCCCTATTGATGATGTTTACATGGGAATGTGTCTGGAAAAGGCTGGACTCAAACCCATGTCTCATGCTGGAGTGAAGACAGCAGGGCTTCATGTTCCTTCACTAAAGATTGATCCATTAAATCCCTGCTTCTACCGTGAAGTTCTCCTGGTTCACCGGTTCCTCACACACCAGATTTTTACTATGTGGCATGAAATCCATCGTAAAGATTTGGTTTGTGGAAAGAAGAATGATAAGTGAGCAGAATGTGCAAGGCTGTGAGAAGGAGGAAGTCAACGCACTTCCAGCTTTTCTTTAGCCTCAAAATTTACACTTTTATTTTTTTTTTTTTGGTTTACCTGCAGGAAAAATAAACTTTGTGCTGTTTTAACACCAGCTACTGACTCAAATTTCACAGTAGGGTGAAGTCAAGCCACAGACCACAGGAGGACCTGCAGCTGTCAGAGGATAATTGTATTTATATCTTCAGTGCTTCAGTGTTTTTTTTTTCTTTTTTTTTTTTTTTTTTTTTCCTGGAATCATGTGTAAGTAGAGCTCAGGAGCGCCATGCTGTGTTCTGAAGCTCATCTGAAGTATCATGATGCTGAACATGTTTAAGGTTGAGGATGTATTTATAAATAACTGTGAAAGATCTTCAGTAATTTCAGTTGTCACTTTAAACTTGGTGATATTTGTCTCTGCTATCTGTAGGTGTATAGAGGGAGAGATGTTTGTACAACAATTTCCATAGAGTGCACTTACTTTTTCACATGGATGTGTAATTCATATTAATCCATTCATTCATTATCTGAACCGCTTAATCCTAATAAGGGTTGCGGGGAGGCTGCCGCCCATCCGAGCCAACCCAGGGTGAGGACAGGGTACACCCTGGACAGCTCACCAGGCCATGGCAGGGCCAACACTCACACAGCCATTCACACTCACAACTGTCGGGGATTTGGAACAGCCAATTAACCTACTTGCATGTTTTTGGACTGTCGGAAGAAACCAGAGTACCCAGAGGAAACCTACACAAGCACAGGGAGAACAATTCAATTCAGCTTTATTTGTATGTCGCTTTTTACAGTTGACATTGACACAAAACAGCTTTACACAGTAAAAAGAGTAATTTACAAAGTATAAAAGAATTTAAACATTTTAATTCAAATTCAAATATGCGAATCAGATGATTCGCTGTGGCGACTCCCGAGTAAAAGGGAAAAAGCTGAAAGGAAGACAGACAGACAAAAGAATTTAAACATTTTCTATAACCCCTACACAACCCTCTTGAGCTTCTCCTATTGCAACGAAGGCAAGGAAAGGAATAAAAACTCTGACAGATGCAAGGAAGAAACCTTGAGAGGAATCCAATTCAAAAGGGAAACCCATCCTCATTTGAGTGGAACCATCAATATACAAACCATATATGAGAAACTTCATTACAGTCCAAATGGAGTTTGGTTGGTTCTATACCTGTAAGTCATAAATAATTGTGGGTAAAAGAGTCCATATCACTAGTAGTGAAAAGTCAATCTGTTAGTGCACATCTGGGTCATTTAGATCTTCATCAGCTGGAGGGAGGGGCTTCCAAGATGACAACTCCTGTCAGTATCAGCACACCAGGACAGATCACAGGACTCAGAAAGCAGAAGGATCAGGATCACCGCTGTCCCAGAAAGAGAATGTGTACCTCTACAAAAACACACAGAGAGAGAGAGAGACACTCATAATAGTGTAATGGAAATAGAAGATTTTATTATTTCTGAGTGCTGCAGGGACTCCGGCATGACTTGCTATGGCAGCAGAAGTAAAAGAGGGAGAACCAGAAGGAAGACATACCTGAGGGCACCTGTGACATTGGGGCAATCAGCCACCCCAATGTCAACGGACAAGGGTGAGCATGTAGTGGCAGCATCCCAGCATCATCGTTTACCAGAACTTTCTATGCCTGAGACCCCCAGATCTGCTCATTTACATAATAAAAGCCTTTTAACCAAATGCTCCACTAATCAAGTGAGTTTTCATCCTCGTATTAAAAACAGACTGTGTCTGAGTCCCAAACATTAACTGGAAGATTATTTCATAACTGTGGGGCTTTGTAAGAGAAGCCCCACCCCTGCAATAGTCTTCATTATTCGAGGTATCACTAAGCAGCCTGCACCTTCTGATCTAAGGGGGCGTGTCAGATCATAAACGATAACAAGTTCACTACGATAATGGGTGTGAGACCATTAAGTGCTTTGTCGGTTAAAAGTCTTCTTCTTCTTCTTCTTCTTCTTCTTCTTTTCCTTTCGACTGTTCCCTTCAGGGGTCGCCACAGCAAACCATCCGCCTCCATCTCACCCTGTCCTCTGCATCTTCTTCTCTTACTCCAAAGGTAGTATTTTATATTCAATGTGAAATGTAACTGGGAGCCCGTGCAGTGTAAATAAGGACGGGGTGATATGCTCGTGCCTTCTGGTTCTAGTAACGACTCTCGCTGCTGCATTCTGGACTAACTGGAGCTTGTTTATGTTCCTATTAAAACATCCAGACAGAAACACATTACAATCATCTAATCTCAAGGTAATAAAAGCATCAACAAGTTATTCCGCATCAGTCAGTGACATCGTATTTCTTATTTGAGCAACATTCCTGAGATGAAAGAAGGCCACCCGAATTATATTATCTACTTCTTGTCCTTTTTCTTTTGGCTTTTCCCCTTTTTTTCCTAGGGTTCGCCACAGCGAATCATCGAATGTTTGATTTGACATAGGTTTTTACATCGGATGCCCTTCCTGACACAACCCTTTCGCAAGAAACACACTTATGACTATGTAAGGTATACAGAGTAATATTATCTACATCAGCTTCAAATGAAAGGCCAGCATCAATAATCACTTCAACATCCTTTACTTCTACACATGACAAAAACAGATCGTTCAGTCTCTGCACAGAAATGCCCGAGCTCTGAATCAAACCCAGTAACTCTTGCTGTGAGGCCGTTGTGCTAACCACTACATTACCGTGCCGCCATAATACATATTTATTAACATCAATGTTAGTGATGAATTCACCTGAGTACAGTTTTATCTCTGCAACTAATCCCTACTAAACTAAAACTCTTCTTCTCTTTCGGCTTTTTCCCTTTCTCGGGAGTTGCCTCAGCAAATCATCTGATTCGCACATTTGATTTGGCATAGTTTTTTTTTTTTTTTTTACGTCGGATGCCCTTCCTGTCACAACCCTTTTAGCAAGGGACAGAAACACGCTGACGACTTTGCAGCTCCTCTTTACGAAAGTCAGCAATGGTTCTTTTACATGCCTCTCACCATAGACAGTGACAGACATGGCCCGCCTTTGATAAAACCCAGTTAGTCACACTGGGGGGGCAGTGACAACCCTGTGGGGACTCGAACCCCCAACCTTAGGATCAGCGATTCTGCGCCCTAACCACTAGACCACCACTGCCCCACTAAGCTAAAACTAAAACTGTAAAATCCATTTCTATGTTCTTACACAACTTCACTCTGTCACACTCCTAAATCTTGGCTTCAAACACTGACTTGTTCCTGAGGTACTTAAATTAAGACGTAAAAGCAGCTGTGTTTAAGAGTAAAAGTGAAAACATGACCACAGACGCACAGTGTGATCTCGCAAGACTGCAGATTCGGTTGCTTCATCATACACCTGACTAGTTCTCTGGTTTCACCCAAATGAGGAATTGTTTCCCTTTTAAGTCTGGTTCTTCCTCAAGGTTTCTTCTTCATGTTGTCTGAGTGAGTTTTTTCCTGTTCATTAATTCGATTATATCTTCTTCTTTTACTTTCGACTTTTCCCTTCAGGGGTCGCCACAGCGAATCGTCTGCCTCCATCTCACCCTATCTTTTGCATCTTCTTCTCTTACACCAACGACCTTCATGTCCTCCTTCACCACATCCATGAATTGTCTCTTTGGTCTTCCTCTAGGCCTTTTGCCTGGTAGTTCCAGCCTCAGCATCCTATTACCAATATACTCACTATCCCTCCTCTGTACATGTCCAAACCATCTCAATCTAGCCTCTCTGACTTTGTCTCCAAAACGTCTTACATGTGCTGTCCCTCTGATGTGCTCATTCCTAATCCTATCCATCCTCGTTACTCCCAAAGAGAACCTCAACATTTTCATCTCTGCTACCTCCAGCTCTGCCTCCTGTCTTTTCCCCAGGGCCACTGTTTCTAACCCATACAACATCTTGTACACTTTTCCTTTCATTCTTGCCGATACCCTCGTATCACACATCACACCGGACACTTTTCTCCAACCATTCCAACCTGCCTGCACACGCTTCTTGACCTCTTTTCTACACTCTCCATTGCTCTGGATTGTTGAGCCTAAGTACTTAAAATCCTCCACCTTTCTTATCTCTGCTCCCTGTAATCTCACCGTTCCTCTTGGGTCCTTGTCATTCATGCACATGTATTCTGTCTTACTGAGGCTAATCTTCATTCCCCTCCTTTCCAGGGCATACCTCCACCTCTCTAGATTTTCCTGCACTTGTTCTCTACTGCAGCTCCCTCTGACCTTCTCTGTACTTCTCCATTAACATCCTCAAGGCAAACACTGCATCTGTGGTGCTTTCTTGGCATGAAACCAAACTGTTGTTCACAAATGCTGACCTCTGCCCTTAGTCTAGCTTCCACTATTCTTTCCCATAACTTCATTGTATGGCTCATCAACTTTATCCCTCTGTAGTTGCCACAACTCTGCAAGTCTCCCTTGTTCTTAAAAAATGGGCACCAGCACACTTCTCCTCCATTCCTCTGGCATCCTCTCACTCTCTAAGACCTTGTTAAATGTTCTTGTCAGAAAATCTACTGCTACCTCTCCTAGAAACTTCCACCTCCACCGGTATATCATCAGGACCAACTGCCTTTCCATTCTTCATCCTCTTCAATGCCCTCCTCACTTCACCCTTACTAATCTTTGCTACTTCCTGGTCCTCAACAGTCACCTCTTCTACTCTTTTTTCTCTCTCATTTTCCTCATTCATCAGCTCTTCAAAGTACTCTTTCCATCTTCCCAGCACACTTCTGTCATCAGTCAATACATTTCCCTCTCTGTCCTTTATCAATCTAACTTGCTGCACATCTTTCCCATCTCTATTTCTCTGCTATGCCAACCTGTATAAATCATTTTCTCCCTCTTTACTCTCCAACCGAGCATACAAGTCATCATACGCCCTCTGTTTGGCCTTTGACACTGCTACCTTTGCCTTACGCTGTGTCTCCCTGTACTACTGTTTACTCTCTTCGGTTTTCTCAATGTCCCACTTCTTCTTAGCTAACCTCTTCCTTTGTACACACTCCTGCACTTCCTCATTCCACCACCAAGTCTCCTTATCTACTTTCCTTCCAGATGTCACACCAAGTATTCTCCTACCTGTCTCCCTGATCACATTAGATGTAGTTGTCCAGTCATCTGGAAGCACTTCCTGACCACCCAAAGCCTGTTTCAACTCCTCCTTGAAGATGACCCGACACTCTTCCTTTTTCAACTTGCACCACTTTGTCTTCTGCTCTGCCTTTGCCTTCTTCACCTTCCTCACCATCAGCATCACCCTGCACACCACCATCTTATGCTTTTTGGCAACACTCTCACCCGCTACTACTTTGCAGTCACTGACTTCCTTTAAATTACATCGCCTGCACAAGATGTAGTCTACCTGTGTGCTCCTACCTCCACTTTTATAAGTCACCCTATGCTCCTCTCTCTTCTGGAAGAAAGTATTCACCACAGCCATTTCCATCCTTTTTGCAAAATCTACCAACATCTGTCCTTCTGCGTTCCTGTCCTGGATACCAAACCTGTCCATCACTTCCTCGTCCCCTCTGTTTCCTGCACCAACATGTCCATTGAAGTCTGCCCCAATGACTACTCTTTCACCTCTGGGGGTACTCTGCATCACTTCATCTAACTCCCTCCAGAATCTCTCCTTCTCTTCTCGCTCACATCCTGTCTGTGGGGCATAAGCACTAACAACATTGACCATCACATCTTCAATTTCTAACTTGAGACTCATCACTCTGTCTGACACTCTTTTCACTTCTAGAACATTCCTGACCAACTCCTCCTTCAAGATGACTCCGACTCCATTTCTCTTCCCATCCACACCATGATAAAACAGCTTAAACCCTGCTCCTATGCTTCTAGCCTTGTTACCTTTCCACCTGGTCTCCTGAACACACAGTATGTCCACCTTCTTCCTCTGCATCATGTCCGCTAGCTCGCTACCTTTTCCTGCCATAGTTCCAACGTTCAAAGTCCCTACTTTCAGTCCTAGACTCATGCCTTTCCTCTTCTCTCTCTGGCAATGGACACGCCTCCCGCCTCTCCTTCTTCGACGTCTTCGACCAACAGTAGTCCAATTTCCATCAGCACCCTGTTGGTTGATGGCACTGATGGCGGTCGTTGTTAACCCGGGCCTCGACCGATCCGGTATGTCATTCTTTCTTGTGATTCGCATAGTTTATTTGGCATTTGTTTTACGCCGGATGCAACCCTCTGCATTTCTCCGGGCTTGGGACCGGCGTGAGGGAGAGACACTGGTTTGTGCCCCCCCCTCACGGCTGCATTCATTCATTCGATTATATGGAATGTACATAATATATAATGAGCAGACATTGCTTTTTCCCTGGTGGTTCGGATATAAAATTGGGGCTCTGATAATGAGTGAGTGGTTCCAGGAGCAAGAGGAATCATCTTCACACATGTGCTGAACACCCAAGGTCCTGACCTTAACCCCTGTCCAAAGTGTTTGGGATGTGCTGGAGATGACTGTATGTCAGAGTGGATCTTTTCTCACATCTCCAGTGAATGTGCACCTCAATGAAATCTAAATCTGGAATAACAGTAGCGGGTGTGACTATTGGGCCACACTTTGTGAGAGTGACTATGGACTTACTGTCCCAGGGGTTTACTGCTACAGCATATGAATGTCCTGAGGGAAGCAACTTCTCTTCACTCTCTTTGAGTTGGCCTTCTGAACTTCCCTGACCACAACACGGAAATGTGTCTGCTGGTGGACAAGGACCTAAATTATACTTCTGGCATTTGTCCAGCAACAGTCTGTCCAGGAACACGTTGTTATAAAAGTTCCATTAGTAAATAAATAAAGAAATGGATTCTCTCTGTGCATCATCTTCAACCACCAGAAGATTCTCCAAATGGACTCAGAACGTAAAAAAAAAAAAAAAAAAAAGACATGCTTTAACCCGGGTACTACAATACAGTGATATTTATCCTGAATCAGAAAACACGGTCGCAGAAAAATTCTGAGGAATTTACTTTACACAAATGTTCAATCAAGGATGAAGTAATCAGATTTTGGAGGTCATAGGTCAAAGCATAGTTCATTGTGGCCGGTAAATGCAGAAGTATATAAGCACGAGCTGGTTGTTCTAATTCATTCATTCATTTTCTGTACTGCTTAAGCCTAATTAGGGTCATGGGGAGGCTGGAGCCCACCTCAGCTGACTCCAGGCAAAGGCAGAGTACACCCTGGACAGCTCGCCAGGCCATTGCAGGGCAGAAACACGTTGACGGCTATGCAGCTACTCTTGACGAAAGTCAGCAATGGCTCTTTTACATGAACCTCCACCATAGGCAGTGAGAGACATGACAGGCCTTTGATAACCCAGATAGGACACTGGGGGGGGCAGTGACAATCTTTTGAGAGTGGGGCTTCAACTCCCAACCTTGGGATCAGTGATCCAGCACCTTTACCACCAGCCCACCACTGTCCTATTATTATTATTATTATTATTATTATTATTATTATTATTATTATTGACAGAGGTCTGTACGTGAGCTATTGCATGCTCACACTGCTATTTCTGAAGGATCTCACTCCAGTTGGTTTTTATTATAAATCATCGCATTAAAGCTCATGTTAGTTTCTTTATTTTCATATTCGGGTGTCCAAACATTTTTGCATGCCGAGCTATGAATGCTACTTCTCTGATACCAGCAATCCTGATCCTTCTACTCTCCAGACCTGATGTCTCCATCCTGATGTCCTCCCTTTGGTTGGCGTTCCCTTACTTCCGATGATGTTATATATTTATAAGACAATAATTAAAACTTTATGTTAAAATTATAATGAATTTCCTGCTACACAGTTCGTAGATTTTAATCATATGTCACAGTTATGAAGAATCCTAACAATTCACATTATCTGTGTCACATAAATGAGGATGGGTTTCCCTTTTGAAGGGTATTTGCTCCAGTTCAGTGCATTTTGTCAAACACAATGCGTTCCAAGGATATGGTCGATTAACAATTTATTGTTAATTAATTATAATGTATTTATTAACAGTATTTCCATCAGAAATAGTTAAAAGTGAATTAATGCGTTCAGAATAATGTTTACTTCCGTCGGTACAGTTGTACATAATTTAAAAACGAGTGTATTTATGAAACATTAATATACAATACATACCTCAATGCACAAAAGAGTAACACATAATAATACATAATAATTAACCTAATCGTTTACAATACCTTTCTGGTTGCAATGTTTCGGCGTATGTGGATGGGAAAGATGGGAGCGGGTTATTGCTTTGAGGGGGCGTGGCAGTTTTCTCTTGGTCGCAGTTGATGTTCACGTTCTCACGACATTTCTCTTTTCCTTTCCAGTAGAATTACTGCTGCTTTTCTTAGGACTTGGGGTTAAGGGTGAAAGTAATGAATAAACATGGTACGCAGTACAAGACTCTCTCTCATTGGCTGTTCAAAATACAGTGGTACCTCACCTTACGAAATTAATCCGTTCCAGACCTTTTTGGTAAACCGCATTTTTCGTAAGTTGAACCGCATTTTACACGTAAAACGTGTGCTTCATTCCAAGGCTCCCAATACTACCCCCTAAACCAGTGGTTCTTAACCTTGTTAGCAGTATTGAACCCCATCAGTTTCATATGCTTATTCACTGAACCCTTCTTTAGTGAAAAATAAAATATGATTTTTTTTTCAAATTCAAGACATAGGTATATGTTTTTATTGGGGCACCAAAATGAACCGTGCATTAACATCACGCTATTGGTTTTGTTCTTTGAACACAATGCATGAACTCCCCCATCACAATTACTTACATTTTTATGTGAGGTGCGCATCTGAGTGCGTGCACGCGCGTGTGTCTGTATGTGTGTGTGTATATTTGTTTTATTTACATCTTATTGAACGTTTAATTGTTATTATAAGCATTTATAGTATTGAATATGTATTTATTGATATTATATACACATATACATGTACGTAGACGTCGGTCAGCACAGGGTTGATCCTACTTTGCAAATCATGCAAATAGGACGCCGACGAATATCACATTCCGTTATATATGTGAATACATGTTGTACATATTCATCCGACCACTTCCTTTTTTTACTCAACATAGTATGGATTAAAACATTAAGAAAGAAATCACACGACGTGCCATCACAACAGTCACAATTCGACTACTGAGCACACCAAATTTCCTGCAGCACAGATTGGCCAAGCAATGTAGCGTGATCACCTGCAGCCAGTGATGGCCAAGCGGGGCGTGTCATCATGAATATGAGTCAAGTGTGTGTCTTGACCTCCGCCGAACCCCTGAGACTGACTCACCGAACCCCTAGGGTTCGATGGAACCCAGGTTAGGGACTACTGCCCTAAACCCTTTAAAAATTATAAAAGCATACCTTTTAAGACCTCCTTCTGCTTCAATATCGCACCGATGGTAGACGGGTTTGGTTATATTCCTTTGTGATATCACTGAGCCCGTTTCTTCTCCTTAATCGCACCGGAAATCACACGCTTGTGTGTGTGTGTGTGTGTGTGTGTGTGTGTGTGTGTATGTGTGTGTGTGTGTGTGTGTGTATGTGTGTGTGTGTGTGTGTGAGTGGGCGTGCGTGTTGATCATGTCTTCTTAGCAGTGTTATAATCTTACAAATGTTTATGGAAGGTTAAAAGCCTCAGTGAAGAATTAAAGCATAAAACAACAGTAACTCTGTCTTTTACATGAAAAGCATCATGGTGGATTCAGCTCTATAATAGGCAATGGGAGGTAGATGCGTCATTCCTCCAAGGCAATGGGATTCCTGTCTAAGATGACGTCAGGTGGACCTGTCCAAGATGGTGCTCGAATGAAGGCGACATGAACGGCAGCTCAGTTGTTAGCCAATGGGAGGCCAGCGGGTCGGGATGTTTGAACATCATTGATGGGAGAGCAGCTCGTGCATTGTTTGAATGTTTGAATGGCGCATTTTAATGTTTGAATGGCATGTATGATTTTTAAAGATGGCACTTTCATAACGTGAACTAGTTTCATATCCCGAGACAAAAATTTTAGGAAAATGATTTTCGTAACCTGAATTTTTCGTTTGGTGAGACTTTCGTAAGGTGAGGTACCACTGTACTAAGCACCGAACAGCGTTCAAAACACTCAGCTCTGATCCGTTCCACCTCTGATCATTTGTTCCAACACCAAGGCAAATTTTCCTCATATTCTTTGATCAAACTCTGATTTATTTGATCAAAGAATTGTTCGGCCACCGAGAATTCTGTCTGTCTTCCTTTCAGCTTTTCCCCTTTTACTCGGGAGTCGCCACAGTGAATTATCTGATGCGCACGTTTGATTTGGCAGAGGTTTTTACATTGGATGCACTTCCTGTCACAACCCTTTTAGCAAAGGACAGAAACATGCTGACAACTTTTGCAGCCTACTCTTTACAAGACTTTACGAAAGTCAGCAATGGTTTTTTTACATGCCTCTCAAGATAGACAGTGAGAGACATGGCCTGCCTTTGATAACCCAGTTAGCTGCACTGGGGGGGGGGGGGGACGACGACAATAGTAACAACCTTGTAGAGAGTGGGATTCGAACCCCCATCCTTTGGATCAGCAATCCAGCACCCTATACTACTAGACCACCACTGCCCTGTTTGGCCACTGAGAATAACTTATTTATTTAAAGAATCTAATATATCTTACCAGCAGGTGGCAGTAGACAATGATAAATATTTTTACAACTTCCGGTTTTGTGATTCTCACTTATTCGTTTACCCCAGTACTGTATTTAAATATATTCCTCCCAGGAAGGCTGGAGCCTATTGCAGCCAACTCTTAATGAAGGTGGGGTACGCCCTGAACAGCTTGCCAATCCATTGCAGGGGCAACACATGCAACCTTTCACACCCACACCAGGGGAACTTTGGAATGGCCAATTAACCTAATATTCCCCTAAATGTGAGTGTGAATGGTCTTCTGCGTGTATTGGCCCTGCCTAACTTCTAGACCACTGCAGGACCAATACACGCAGAAGACCATTCACACTCACATTTAGGGGAATATTAGGTTAATTGGCCATTCCAAAGTTCCCCTGGTGTGGGTGTGAAAGGTTGCATGTGTTGCCCCTGTAATAATTGTAAGATTAGGTGGTTCAAGAACTGAGTGTGTGATAATTTTGCCCTTGTGGGTCAATAATCTTACTGTGTTTGGATAGATTTTCTCCTGTCTTCTGGTATATAGTAAATACTACACTCTTTTGAGTGTCCTTCGAGGTGGAACCCTTAAAGTGTACAAGCAGCACCCACACAAAATGTTTCCCATCTGATGGAATTCTAAATAAAACCTTGCACTACATTTTAAATACAGTATAGCTTTGAACATTTCAGGTGTAACAGTAATTCCACCTCCCTATTCCGTCCGATTGGGACTACGTGAGATGCGCATGCGCAGAAATATCAGTTCGCGTGAGTAGAATATCAGGGTTCAACATACTTTTTATCTCTGCTACGGTTTTTGAAATTTCACCCGTTAGAAGTGGAAATTCGACGAACTTTTTGAGGACTGAGTGTGATTCATTGGTTTAAACATTCGATGCCTCGTTCATGTCTTCATTAATGAACAAATTTGCAGATTTCTTTGGGGACAAGGAAAAGACTTCAGACGGTATAAAACCGGAGTTAGCGAAGTCGATTGGGGATGCACTGGCCAAAGCGCCAGATTTCACAAAGTTGAAGGTCCTAATGGACAAATATTTTCGTTCCAAGAATTGTGAAGGCTTAGTGCTGCTGAAAGTAAATGAAGAAATCTGGCACGAGGCGAAAGCATAAAGTAAAACAAGAGACATAAAAAATGCAACATGGGCGGGGCTTACTGGTTAAATCCATGATCCCCATCATTCAAGTTACCGACACGCTGATGACAAGCATAACACAGTGTTGGTGGTATGGTGGTGAGCATAGCTGCCTTCCGAGCAGTTGACTTGGGTTCGTTTCCCGGCCAACGCACCAGGGCTCAGACTGCTGACCGGTGCACAAGCAGACATGAATGTGAAAAGGTGCGATGCATTTAAGCGGTACTGTACTTGACTGGGCCACATAAGAGCCTTTGTATTTCTGGTATGATCACCACCACTAAGTATTTGTTTGGAACTGAGTCGCATAACAGAATAAAGGACATTGGAGACTCTAAACAGATGGGAAAGAAAGTTTTGTGTCCGACAGACCAAGATATCGTCAGAACTAGCCACGAATTCATCCATATAACAACAGTGGCTCTGGCGGTTATCGCCAACAAAAACAGAAGGCTAGAGGGACGAAGTGTTCCACAAGTAAAGGCAGAATTGTAAAAAAAAAACGCTTACAATGTGCGGCACATCCTGAGCAGGTTTTGTGATAAACACTCCTGAAAACATTTATGCTGAACATTTTGCAAGTAAATGTGCTGACATGCCATCTGATCCTTGGATGTTATCTAATATTGAGGATGTAGACATAGATTTCACTCTAACACCATCCGAGCAGACTAAACCTAATGCTTTTAAGTTTACTGAGAATGAGAGCATGCTCATGACAGACCTTTCCCACATTTATGAAAAAGGTATCATAGAGGCATGTGAACATGAGGAAAATCAGTTTGAACCTCAAAACATTGAACGACAGTTTTGAAACCATACAATTTAAAATGGATATTTTCAGATCTGCCATTTTCTGGTGGAAAAATGGACGGCTATTTCTGTAGATTTAAAGGACGCCTACTTTAGTATTCCAGTAAGGCAAGAAGAAAGTAAATATTTGAGATGTGTCTGGAATTAAACTTTATTCCAGTTTACTTGTTTTCCAGATGGGCTTGCGTCTGCACCTAGAATCTTTACTGAGCTGGTGAAACCAGTTTTCATCGCTTAGAAGTCAGGGGTTTCCAAACACCTCCTACATTGGCGACTCTCTTTTGATTGTTTTGGCAAAACAACAGTACGGAAAATGTGGCGACCACAGTGAAGCATCTTGACACATGGTGAACGAGTCACCATCAGAAAATTTGGCGGTTGTTTTTGGCCAATTAATGTGGCTGCACAAGGAATGAAACATGTCCCTGTTCTCTACAAACGAGTACAAAAAAAGTTCTCTTTTGAACTTCTCAAAAATCATGGCTTGAAATTAGCTAAAGGGGACTTTTGACTTTTTCAATATTTTGGAACTAAAGGCAGCCTACTTCTGTGTCCAAACTTTCCTTTCATCCCAGACAAGATATTCATATCAGGCTAATGCTAGATAATACAACAGCGGTGTCATGTCTTAACAATATGATGGGATGAAGGTTGGATGTAACGATGCCACTCGGGAACTGTGGCTATGGGCCACTGACAGGAATAATTGGTCGGCAGCTGCTCATTTGCCTGGGGTGTGTAATTATGAAGCAGATGAGTGTTCAAGGAAGTTCCCAGATGACAAAGAATGGCACTTAAATGAACAGGCGTTTACACAGATGTGTGATGCGTTTGGGAAGCTGGTTCGGAAAAATTTTTGCTTCCAGATTAAATACACAATTGGACAGATACATATCTTGGTACCCTGACCCGAGGCAGAAGCTGTTGATGCTTTTACTGTGTTTTGGGGAAAAGTCTTATGACTATATATTTTGCCCTTTCAGTGTGATTGGCAGAGTTCTGCACAAAGTAATTAACAAAGAGGCAGAAGTGCTCATGGTAGCACCGATATGGACAACTCAATTTTGGTTTACGAAGTTTCTGGAATTGTCAATAGACTGTCCAAGATTGCTGCCAAAATCTCAATCCCTGTTACGACTCCTCAATCAGCCACAGTTTCGACATCCACTCCACAAGAAACTCAAACTAGCAGCATTCAGGCTATCAGAGAAGGCTTGGATAGTCAGGGCCTTTCACCATCAGTTACAAACATTACCCTGCACTCATGGGGACATGCGAACACCAGCAATATGGGACATATTACCCAAAGTGGTTGTGTTTTTGCATTGCAATGGGTGTTGATCCCTTTTCACCACCTTTGGGTGAAGCTTTGCTTTTATGGTCAGTGTTATATGACTCTGGGGTTGGATACTCTGCAATTAATACAGCTAGATCAACTTTATCTCATTTACCTAGATATAATGTCACTTGGAAGGTACAGCATGTGTTGTTGTATTTGAGAGATGAATCGCAAAGAATTCAGGCCCTCCATCTTATGGACATTAGAAATGTAGATTGTTCTGATGACTGTGTAAAAAATTTTGAATTGGGGATCTCCACAGACAGACTCGAACTGGTATTCACCACGGTGAACCCTCTCTCCAGAGCTATACGCCTGATCAGAGACTGTGCATTGTCAGTGTGATGAAGCTATATCTGGATATGACTCGCAACCTCAGGAGACGAGACAGTTTTGTTCATCAGCATTACTAGGCCTCAGAAAAGAGTGAGCAAAGACACTATAAGTAGATGGATGAAGCTTGTTCTCAAAAGTGCAGTTACTGATATGTCAATATTCAAACCACACAGTGTCAGATCAGCCTCTACTAGTGCAGCATTAGCTTTCCAAACGGTTCTGCGGACGTCAGGTCGGAGCAGTGAATGCGTGTTCAGACAGTTTGATAACAAACCAGTTTCTTCTGACAGTAGTTTCAGTAGTGCTCTTTAAAATTCTTTGATCATCTCACCAAAAGCTTTGCTTGTTTTCCTGAATTATCAGGAATGTTTACTTATGTGACCGAGTTAACTTGTGCACTTTCACAAAATAAATGTGACATATTGAACTAAGATTGGGCTTGATGAAATTGATGGAAATATGATTTCACTCTAAATATCTCACGTAGTCCCGATAGGACGGAATAGGGAGGTGGAATTACACAATTAAATGAGACTTACCTGGAAGGTGATATTTGATTGTAATTCCACCAACCTATGAGGGATTACGTGCCCACCCTTCCCACCCTGGCTGGGACATATGAAATCATATTTCCACACTCTAAAACCTGATATTTCTGCGCATGCGCATCTCACGTAATCCCTCAGTACTTCATAGGTCGGTGGAATTACAATCAAATATCAACGTACAGGTAAGTCTCATTTAATTGTGTAAATTTTTGATATTTTGTTCAGAGACATTTGTTGCAGGTAGCGGTGGCACAGTGGTACAGTGGTTCGCATGTCTGCCTCACAACAAGAAGGTCCCCAGCATATCTGTGTGGAGTTTGCATAGTCTCTCAGTGCTTACATGGGTTTCCGCCAGATATTCTGGTTTCCTAACACAGTCCGAAAAATATGCACAGTAGGTTAATTGGCTGTTCCAAATCAACCCTAGGTATGAGTGTGAGTGTAAATGGTTGTGTGAGTGTTGGCCCTAGGATGGCCTGGCAAGCTGTCCAGGGTGTATGCCGCTGTCGCCCAGAGTTGGCTGAGATGGGTGCCTGCCTGAACCCTAATTAGGATTAAGTGGTTCAGAAAATGAATGAGTGTATGAATGAATGAACGATTCTTTCTTCCTTTCGGCTTTTTCCCTTTTACTCGGGAGTCGCCACAGTGAATGATCTGATTTGCACATTTGATTTGGCAGAGATTTTTATGTCGGCCGCCTTTCCTGTCACAACCCTTTTAGCAAGGGACAGAAACACGCTGACGGCTTTGCAGCTCCTCTTTGCGAAAGTCAGCAATGGTTCTTTTACATCAACCTCTCACCATAGACAGTGACAGACATGGCCCGCCTTTGATAACCCAGTTAGCCGCACTGGGGGGGACAGTGGCAACCTTGTGGGGACTCAAACCCTCAACCTTAGGATCAGCGATCCTGAGCCCTATCCACTAGACCACCACTGCCCATTGAATGAATGAATGATATCTGTTGCATATCTATGGAAGGAGTGAACAGTTTTAGTGCTGTTATTTGCTTTGTTATGATCCTTCCTGTTGTTTCCAGACATTTATTGAACTCCTTTGGGTTGATTATTAGCTCTTCTTATTCATGCCCAGTCAGAGACCTAGGGAGAAATTTCTATCTGTGAGTAGGTTGATTGTTAAAAGCTGTTCATATGGTTTGTAAGGTAAGGGTCTTGACAATTCACTTATTCATTCATTCATTTTCTGAACGCTTAATCCTGATTAGGGCCATGGCTAGGCTGGCACCCATCTCTGCGGTGCGTGTGCGTGCGTGCGTGTGTGTGTGTGTGTGTGTGTGTGTGTGTGCCTGGTTGGATGGCAGAACTAACTGGGTGGGAAAACTGGGCTTATTAGTCCCCTTTAAGGCAGCCAATCTAAGAGAATGACTTTGTTAGCGTTGTCAGATGTTGCAGTTTTGACCAGGAAAAGTCTGATGTAATACCCCAGAAGTGCCAAAGACTTCTGGATAATCTCAATATACAAAGATCCTGGGTCCATGGACACATCTATTGTATCTATCAGACATGTACCCAAACTGGGTTACTGCACCAGTGCCTCTGAGGAAAGTTCATGAGGCAGAGGCTAGGAAAGGCAAGTTTGATTTAAAACTGGGGTAGTGGTGGTCTAGTGGATAGGGCACAGGATCACTGATCCTAAGGGTGGGGGTTCGAGTCCCCACAAGGTTGTCGGTTGTCCCCACAAGAGAAAGATTCCCGAAAGGAACAAAGCTCTCTCTCTCTCTCTCTCTCTCTCTCTCTCTCTCTCTATATATATATATATATATATATATATATATATATGGCGGCATGGTGGTGTAGTGTTTAGCACGTCCGCCTCACAGCAAGAAGGCCTGGTTTCGATTTCCGGCCTGGGCGTTTCTGTGTGGAGTTTGCATGTTCTCCCCGTGCTTGCGTGGGTTTTCTTCCGGGTGCTTTGGTTTCCTTCCACAATCCAAGGACATGCACAGTAGGTTAATTGGCCGCTCTAAATTGCCCATAGGTTTGCATCGTGCAGAAGGCAATGGCAAACCACTGCACTAATCCTGCCAAGAAAACCTCCATGAAGATGATAACCAGGGCGCTATCCTTCATGTCGGGTCGCCAATGGTCGTCCTACGACTCAGGCACTATATAAGAACATGAAGTGTAATACAGTAAAATGGTTTGATAAACTTGAATAAACATACAGGTACAGAACTGTATTGCACATTAGTGGTTAAAATGCTTAACAGACCACTAGAGGGAGGAATTGCATTATTTATTTTACTGTATGTACTTTATAATGGTGCTGAACTGCAGCATTAATTTTCCCTTTCTGAAACATATCAAGCAATTCTACTTTTTCATGCAACATCATTATGTTTTTAATGCGCTTCGGCGCCTTACCAGAAGCCTGAGAAGTTGTGCAGCATTTGGGTGACATGATGGAGCTTAACTGTAATTAAACACACACACACACACACACACACACACACACACACACACACACACAAAAAGCACATGCACAAACTGAAAAAAGGGGCGTGTACATCATCTCCACCAATCAGCAGGAGGGAGGACCGCAATTGGCTGAATTTGAATTATGTGACAGTTACTCGGCAATCCGCAAATATGCAGGGTGCGAGTGCAAAACTGCCAAATAGTCAAGGGCCTACTGTATTAGTAGGGTGTATTATTTAGGTATTTTAATACGGTGTATTCTGTGGGTGTATTATTGAGGTATATTAATAAGGTGTATTATTGAAATATATTAGTAGGGTGTGTTATTTGTGTGTATTATTGAGGTTACATTTATGGCTTCAGCATAGTGTTACTAGTAAACGGGGAAAAGCCAAAAGGAAGACAGACTAGTAGGTTGTATTATTGAGATATATTAGTTGGGTGTATTATTGAGGTATATTGGTAGAGCGTATTTTTGAGATACGTATATTAGTAGGGTGTATTATTTGTGTGTATTATTGAGGTTACATTTATGGCTTCAGCATAGTGTTCCCACAATTCAGGCACTGCAATCATAGCTGTGTTGATGTGGGGCTGGGGTTTCTGCTTGGAGCGGTTGATATGTTTGAGGTAGAGACATACCTTGGTGGTGATCAGGGAATGGTTGGTGTCACAGTCAGCGCTGTGGAAACTTCGTATGACCAGCACTTGGTTCAAGCAGGGATCTCCTGGTGATGACGAAGTCCAGTTGATGCCAGTGGCGAGACCTTGGGTGTCTCCAGGACACTCAGTGGCAGGACTTGGTGGAGAAGAATGTGTGGGTCAGATAAAGGTCATGAAAGGAGCAGAGCTCAAGAAGGCGTTGGCCGTTCTCATTGAGCTTCCCAATGCCAAAGCGGCCAATGCAGCGGGGCCAGGAGTCGTGATCTGCCCCTATCCGTGCATTAAAGTCACTGAGCAGAAATAGATGCTCCTTGGCAGGGATCTGCTGGATCCTGGCTTCGAGCACATCCTAGAATGCATCCTTCACTTCAACTGGAGAGCAAAACGTCGGCACTAATGATGGTAGCTGGTCCAGAGAAGGTTGTGAGATGGAGAGAGAGGACTCGCGAAGTGCCTGAGGATGGCGGTTCAACAAAGAACAGAAAGGAGTTTTGCACAGCGAATCCAACACCACATAGGCGATGCTCGTCACGCTCCTGTCCCTGCCAGAAGAACGTATAGTCCTTCTCTTTCAGGCTGCCACTGCCTGGGAGTTGTGTCTCTTGCAGTGCTGCAATGTCAATGTTGCGCCTCCTCAGCACGCGGTCGATGATGGCAGTTTTCCTGGTGTCGTTGATTTGCTGGAGATTGTCAGAGAGGCCAGGACATATTGTTCTGACGTTCCAGGTTGCCAGACTCAGCACTTGCTGCTTTGGTTTCTTGTTATTGCCTGGTGCAGTGTTTACAGTCTGTGCACCCATTGAAGTAAGTGGACTGTGGCGGGCCAGCACCTTACTGGCTGAGGGCTTCCCAGCTAAACTAGGGCGGTAGCTGGCCAGTGGGACTCGATGATCCCTCCCACCATCGGGAGATAGCCCTAGGCGCCTGAGGTTATGCCAATTAGCCCTAGGCTTTTAACCAGTAACTGCATCTCCATGTGTTGAGCTGCCACAGAAGGCAGCGCTGGAGTGACCTCTCCAGGGCACAGGCCAGGGCGAAGTTGTGGAGGAACTGAGATGCGCAGTCAACAGATCCCCCTTCTCAGCATAGCTGGTAGTGTTCAATGGAAGGGGCTAGTCGATACAGTTGGTACCAACTTGGCTACAGGAGTTGCCGGGAGGTGCCGCTACGTGGGAACCAACCACCTTTGGGGCTCCACTCCGGTATGGGGTGTCTCCTTTAGCCTTTGTCACTCCCGTGATGACCACAAGGCAGTGGTGCTATTTGCCCATAGCTGGGGGTTGTAAGTCAGAGTTGTCCTTCTCTTAGCCTTTAACTCAAGGGCTTTATCTGCAAGGCAACAGGTGGTTGACTGGTGAGTACCAGGGAATGTCCACACGCCAGTAGGCCTGCATACTGCACCTCTGGGCCTCAACCTGCTCCAAGAGCCCTCACATATTTAGCCTGGGGCCATAAGGTTCCCAGTTACCAGGGTGTGCCACGAGGAGGCAATGTGAGAGTCTTGACTTAGCAGAAGCTTTTTACCATCAGGAAGGACTTAAGCACTTGGCCTTCTTTTCACTCAATGAGCTAAATGGCAGCTGCAGATGAAGCTGGAAGCAAGAAGTCTAAGCAATGGCACTATAGCTGCTCTACAGCACGAGGCACTATACTAAGTCCTGTGCAATGCACCACCATGGGAAACTAAATGTCAATGTAAATGACTGCCCTACTGACTGTGCTACTGCAAGGTGGAACCACATGCACAAGGCTATGTTTGAGAACGCCATAAGCACCTTTGGGAATGAGGTAGGGAGGAGTGCGGATTGGTTTGAAGCAGGAGCGACTGAGATGGAACATGCCGTTGCCAACAAATGTGCAGCCCTAATTTCTCACAAGAAGGAGCCCTCTGTGCGAACGCTTGCTGCACTGCGCGCTGCAAAAATAATGCACAAAAGATTGCAAGGGTCAGCTCTGAGCCCTCTTCTTGTTTGCTATGGTGATGGACAGGCTGACAGACGAGGTTTGACAAGATTCCCCATAGACTATGATGTTTGCGGATGACATTGTGATCTGTAGTGAGAGCAGAGAACAAGTGCAGGAAAATCTAGAGAGGTGGAGGTATGCCCTGGAAAGGAGGGGAATGAAGGTTAGCCTCAACAAGACAGAATACATGTGTATGAATGACAAGGACCAAAGAGGAACGATGAGGTTACAGGGAGCAGAGATAAGGAAGGTGGAGGATTTTAAGTACTTAGGCTCAACAGTCCAGAGCAGTGGAGAGTGTGGAAAAGAGGTGAAGAAGCATGTGCAGGCAGGTTGGAATGGTTGGAGAAAAGTGTCCAGCATGATGTGTGATAGGAGGGTATCTGCAAAAATGAAAGGAAAAGTGTACAAGGTGATGATGAGGCCAGTAATCTTGTATGGTCTAGAAACCGTGGCAATGAGGAAAAGACAGGAGGGAGAGCTGAAGGTAGCAGAGATGAAAATGTTGAGGTTCTCTTTGGGAGTAACGAGGATGGATAGGATCAGAAATGAGCACATCAGAGGGACAACACATGTAAGCTGTTTTAGAGACAAAGTCAGAGAAGCTAGATTGAGATGGTTTGGACATGTACAGAGGAGGGATAGTGAGTATATTGGTAGTAGGGTCTTGAGGTTTGAACTACCAGGCTGAAGGTCTGGAGGAAGACCAAAGAGAAGCTTTATGGATGTGGTGAAGATGAAGGTAGTTGGTGTAAGAGTAGAAGATGCAGAGGATAGCGTGAGCTGGAAGCAGATGATTTGTTGTGGCGAACCCTGAAGGGAACAGCCGAAAGGAAAAGAAAAAAAAAAAAAAAAAAGAAGGAAAAAAAAAACGCGATGCAATGAAGCCGCATGAATTGAAACGTAAAGTAGCGAGGGATCACTGTATTAGTAGGGTATATTAGTACTGTATATTAGTAGGTTGTATTAGTTGAGTGTATTAGTGGGATACACTAGTGGGTTATACTAGTAGTGTGTATTATTTGGGTGTATTCATGAGGCATATTAGTGTAATATGTGTAATATTGGGGTATATTCATAGGCTGTATAAATTGATCTAATACAGGCCTCAAACTGTTCAACTGTCTTGTGCCTTCTTTGTTGCACCTTCCTCTTTATGTTGCGCCTAATGTTCTCTATAGGTGAAAGATCTGGACTGCAGGCTGGCTGTTTCAATACTCGGATCCTTTTTCTATATAGCTGTGATGTTGTATTTAATGCTGCATGCAGTCTTGCATTATCATGTTGAAAAATGCAAGGTCTTCTCTGAAAGAGATGACGTCTGGATGGGACCACATGTTGTTCTAGAACCTGAATATACCTTTCTGCATTGACGGTACGATGCAATTTGAAGGAAGTCAGTGACTGCAAAGTAGTAGTGGGTGATAGTGTTACCAAACAGCATAGGTAGTAGGATGCTGAGGTTGGAGCTACCAGGCAGAAGGACCAGAGGAACACCAAAGAGAAGATTTATGGATGTGGTGAAGCAAGACATGAAGGTCGTTGGTGTAAGAAAAGAAGATACAGAGGACAGGGTGAGATGGAGACAAATGGTTTGCTTTGGCGACCCCTGAAGGGAATAGCTGAAAGGAAAAGAAGAAGAAGATTAGTATGGTGTGTTATTGGGTATTAGTAGGGTCTATTATTGGGGTGTATTAGGTGGGTGCATTATTGGGGTGTATTCGTGGAATGTATTAATAGGGCGTATTATTTGATTGTATTAGTAGACCATAATGGTGTATGTTGGGGTGTATTAGAGGAGTATATTAGTGCGTTGTATTAATGGGGTGTAATCGTAGAGTGTATTATAGGCGGGCGGCACGGTGGAGCAGTGATTAGCACATCCACTTTACAGAAACAAGTCTTGAGTTCGATTCCCAATCTGGGTGTTTCTGTGTCTAGTTTGCATGTTCTCTCCGTATGTGTGTGGGCTTCCTCCAGGGTACTCCGGTTTCCTCTCACAATCCAAAAACATACTCAGGATTCTAATTGGCTGGTTCAAATCACCCTTAGGTGTGAGTGTGTTTGTGAATGGTTGTGTGAGTGTTGGCCCTGCGATGGCCTAGTGAGCTAGCCTAGTGAGCTGTCCAGGGTATACTCTACCCTCACCCAGAGATAACTGAGATTGGTCCTAACCTCCCTGCGACCCTAATTAAGATTAAGTGGCTTAGAAAATAAATGAATCAATGTATTAGTGGGGTATATTATTTGGGTGTGTTCCTGGGTTGCATTATTAGCATAGATTTTCCGGGTGCATTTGTAGGGTGTCTAGTGGTATAAGGTGCAGGATTGCTGATCTTAAGGTTGGGAGTTCAAGTCCCACTCTCCATAAGGTTGTCACTGTCTCCCCAGAGCAAACTAACTGGGTTATCAAAGGCGGGCCATAGACAGTGAGAGACAGCCCGCCTTTGATAACCCAGTTAGCAATGGTTCTTTTACTGACTTTCGTAAAGAGGAGCTGCAAAGTCGTCAGCGTGTTTCTGTCCCTTGCTAAAGGGTTGTGACAGGAAGGGCATCCGACGTAAAAACCTCTGCCAAATCAAAAGTACGATTCATTCGCTGTGGCGACCCTTGATCAAGGGAAAAAGCCGAAAGGAAACCTCTCTAGTGGGGTGTATTAGTAGGGTGTGTTATTGAAGTGTACTCACTATTCACGGTTTACTGTTCACTCTTCCACTGACACTGGTTATCTTCTTGTAGTGACAATCTTATCTGAGCCAAGCACAAGTTTCATTCTATTCTACATTCTGGATGTAAAATCAATAGGAAATGAAATCAATCAAATCAATCAAATTAAATTAGGTCTGATCCATAGATGCCACACTTTACAACCTGCAGGATATTAACGATCTGTTACTAACATCTTAGATCCAGACACCACACCTAATTTTCAGATATTAACCATCTTCAGACACCACACCCACCTTCAGATATTGTACCCACCTTCAAATAGTACACCCATCTTCAGACACCACATCCACTTTCAGATATTACATCCACCTTCACAGGCCGGAATCCATTTAAGAGAGAGTGATCTGTGAGGAAACATTCCAGACGACAACTGTGTTGAAAACAGTTAAAGAGCAGAAGCTGTGGTGACCGCACAGTGGTGTACAGGGTGTGGCTACACATTCTTGGTAATTAGCTCTTGATTTCTATAAAGATATGGATTAAGTGTTCTATTCTGGGATGGCTATGATGGAGTTGCTTGCTCTGTACTCCCCACCGGGCATTCCGTGTTGCCATCAGCTTCCTGAGAATTTTTTTAGACTTGGTCTGTGTTTGAGAGAGAGAGAGAGAGAGAGAGAGAGAGAGAGAGAGAGAGAGAGAGAGAGAGAGAGCATGTGTGTGTGTGTGTGTGTGTGTGTGTGTGTGTGTGTGAGGATGAAAAAAAATGACATGGAAAGTGTACGTGCCAGTCATTGGCTATACACAAGCCCTAATTATAATTCATTTGTATGTAGCCACACCCATCTAGTTATAATTCCTGATTTACTACAAAAAACCTGAGATCAGTTCAACTTACAACCCAGTCTCTCTCAGAAGCAGACACACTCACCTAGATACTCACAGACAGACAGACAGACAGACAGACAGACAGACAGACACACACACACACACACACACACCCACACATCTCTCTCTCCCTCTCTCTCTCTCTCACGCTCTCTCTCTCTCTCTCTCTTTCTCTCTCTCTGTCTCTCTCTCTGTCACGCACTCGCTCTCTCTCTCCTGGAAGATTTACGACCACAAGATGAATCAGTTACCTGTACTCTACGCACATGTCTACTCAGCTGTATTTACAAGCTTCGAAAAGTATCTCAGCAACATTCGGTAAGTCCACTCCAGTCTCTCATTGTCTCTCCCTCACTATCTCTCTCCTGATCCATCTCTGTCTCTCCCTCTGTCTCTCCCCCTCTCTTTCACTCTCTGTTAACCTCTCTCTCACTATCTGTCATCCCCCGTCTCCCTCTCTCCCCCTCACACTCTCTCTCCACCCCCTCTCCCCTCTTTCTCTCTCTCTCTCTCCCTCTCTCGTTCTCTTTCTCCCCCTCTCCCTCCCTCTGCCTCATTGTCTCTCTCACTCCCCTTCCCTTTGTCCCTCTCTTTGTCTCTGCCCCTCTCACTCCCCTCTCTCCCTCCCTCTCCCTTGTTCTCTCTCACACTCTCTCATTCTCTCTCTCCCCTTTCTCCCCCCTCTCTCTCTCTCTCTCTCTCATCACCCTCTCCCCCTTTCTCTGTCTCCCCATTTTTTCTTTCTTAGACTTTCTGTTTCTCTCTTCCACGTTGTCTCTTTTTAATTCTCCCTCTTTTATCATTAATACAGATAGATAGATAGATCTTATAGCTGTGTATTTGTGCTATGAATTAAGGTTTACTCATGCTTGTTTTTTGTTTTTGTTTTATTATTTGTTTTTTATTCTCTCAGATGGCCCCCGGTCAATGTGGACAACATCAGATGGATTTCAGGTAAATTGTAGACAATTTTTTTTTTTTTTTTTTTTTTTTTTTTTAAGAAACTTCAAACCAATGATGTTAAAACTCAGGGGCAGTGGTGGTCTAGTGGTATAGGGCGCTGGATTGCCGATCCAAAGGTTGGGGGTTCGAGTCCCACTCTCCACAAGGTTGTCACTGTGCCTCCCAGTGCAGCTAACTGGGTTATCAAAGGCGGGCCATGTCTCTCACTGTCGATGGTGTGAGGCATGTAAAAGAACCATTGCTGACTTTCGTAAAGTGTAGGCTGAAAAGCCGTCGGCATGTTTCCGCCTTGCGATGGCCTGGCGAGCTGTCCAGGGTGTACTCTGCCCTCGCCTGAAGTTGGCTGGGATGGGCACCAGCCTCCCTGCGACCCAAATTAGGATTACACGGTTACAGAAAATGAAATGTTAAAACTCAAATTTCCATCTCTGAAAAGTTAAATCAACTATAATAGAGTTCAAATTATCATTTAATCCTATAGAATAAGCCTGCCTTGGGGCCAGCCATAATGGTTAATTGGAAGGGGTTTTGGGATTTCCCTGGGCACCACAATGTGTGTAGCACCCCATTGCTCCGAGTGTGTGTGTGTGTGTGTGCGTGCTTACTTTGGATGGATTAAATGCAGATGAAATAATTTTCCTTGCAGGATTAATACAGTATACAGCATATCAGGATAAAAAAAAAAAATCAATCAATGTGATTGATCGTTGTTAATGTTGAACATTGTAAAACTAGAAGCACTCAAAGTGCACAAGCCTCCACCACGGCAGTTTATTCTTCTAATTATCTTCATTTATTCTCACACTTCTGACTTGTTAATTTTTTTATTTTTATTTTTTTTAAATGAATTATCCCATGTACTGGGCCGACACTCTCGGCGACTGTACTCTATGGGTTTCATCATATGCCTTTCTATCTGCCTAACTGGGAAACCATTGCAGGTGGATAAAAACCTCATTATTTGATGTGAGCAAAATACAGCACTTGAAAGTATAAACTTTAAGCTGCTTCTTCATAAAATGGTTGAAATATTTATTTAAAAAACACATTTTGATGGTAGTACAATCTTTAATAAAGAAAATAGTCACTGTAGGTTTATGAGGTTTAATAAACGTCCCTTTAGGGCACATACACTTCTTCTTTCTCCTTTTCATTTCGGCTGTTCCCTTTAGGGGTCGCCACAGCAAAATATCTGCCTTCACACACATATTCTGTCTTACTGAGGCTAACCTTCATTCCTCTGCATACCTCCACCTATCTACATTTTCCTCCACTTGTTCTCTGCTCTCACTACAGATCACACTGTCATCTGCAAACATCATAGTTCATGGAGATTCTTGTCTAACCTCATCTGTCAGCCTGTCCATCACCATAGCAAACAAGAAGGGGCTCAGAGCTGACCCTTGATGCAGTCCCACCTCCACCTTGAATTCGTTAGTCACGCCGACAGCACACCTCACCACTGTCTTACATCTCTCATACATGTCCTGCACCACTCTAACATACTTCTCTGCCACTCCAGACTTTCTCATGCAATACCACAGTTCCTCTCTCGGCACCCTGTCATATGCTTTCTCCAGATCCACAAAGGCACAATGCAGCTCCTTCTGACCTTCTCTTACCTCTCTATTAACATCCTCAAGGCAAACACTGCATCTCTGGTGCTCTTTCTTGGCATGAAACCAAACTGTTGTTCACAAATGCTGACCTCTGCCCTTAGTCTAGCTTCCACTATTCTTTCCCATAACTTCATCATATGGCTCATTAACTTTATCCCTCTGTAGTTTCCAAAACGCTGCACGTCTCCCATGTTCTTAAAAATGGGCACCAGCACACTTCTCCATTCCTCCAGCATCTGCTCATTTTATAAGACCTTGTTGAATATTCTTGTCAGAAAATATACTGCTACCTCCCCTAGACACTTCCATACCTCCACCGGTATGTCATCAGGACCAACTGCCTATCCATTCTTCATCCTCTTCAATGCCCTCCTCACTTCACCCTTGCTAATCTTTGCTACTTCTTGGTCCTCAACAGTCACCCCTTCTACTCTTTTTTCTCTCTCATTTTCCTCATTCACCAGCTCTTCAAAGAACTCTTTCCATTTTCCCAGCACACTTCTGTCGTCAGTCAATACATTTCCCTTTCTGTCCTTTATCACTCTAACTTGTTGCATGTCTTTCCCATCTCTATTTCTCTGCAGTGCCAACCTGTATAAATAATTTTCTCCGTCCCTACTGTCCAACCTATCATACAAGTCATCATACACCCTCTGTTTGGCCTTTGACACCTCTACCTTCACCTTACGCTGTGTCTCCCTGTACTCCTGTTTACTCTCTTCAGTCCTCTCTATGTCCTACTTCTTAGCTAACCTCTTCTTTTGTACACACTCCTGCACTTCCTCATTCCATCACCAAGTCTCATTGTCTACTTTCCTTCCAGAGGACACACCAAGTACTCTCCTACCTGTCTTCCTGATCACATTGGCTGCGGTTGTCCTGTCATCTGGAAGCCCTTCCTGACGACCCAAAGCCTGTTTCAACTCCTCCTTGAAGACAATATGACACTCTTCCTTTTTCAGCTTCCACCACTTTGTCTTCTGCTCTGCCTTTGCCTTTTTCACCTTCTTCACCATCAGCGTCATCCTGCACACCCCATCCTATGCTGTTTGGCAACACTCTCACCCACTATTACTTTGCAGTCACTGACTTCCTCCAAATAACATCGCCTACACAAGATGTAGTCTACCTGTGTGCTCTTAACTCCGCTTTCATAAGTCACCCTATGCTCCTGTTTCTTCTGGAAGAAAGTATTCAACACAGTCATTTCCATCCTTTTTGCAAAATCGATCAACATCTGTCCTTCTGTGTTCCTGTCCTGGATACCAAACCTGCCCATCACTTCCTCGTCCCCTCTGTTTCCTGCACCAACATATCCATTGAAGTCTGCACCAATGACCACTCTTTCACTTCTGGGAGTATTCTGCATCACTTCATCTAACTCACTCCAGAATCTCTCCTTCTCTTCTAGCTCACATCCTGCCTGTAGGGCATAAGCACTAACAACATTTAACATCACGCCTTCAATTTCTAACTTGAGACTCATCACTCTGTCTGACACTCTTTTCACTTCTAGAACATTCCTGACAAACTCCTCCTTCAAGATCACTCCTACTCCATTTCTCTTCCCATCCACACCATGAAAAAAACAGTTTAAACCCTGCTCCTAAGCTTCTAGCCTTGCTACCGTTCCACCTGGTCTCCTGAACACACAGTATGTCCACCTGCCTCCTCTGCATCATGTCAGCCAGCTCTCTACCTTTTTCTTTCATAGTTCGAACATTCAAAGTCCCTACGCTCAGTCCTAGACTCACGCCTTTCCTCTTCTCTCTCCGCCTACGGACACACCTCCTGCCTTTCCTTCTTCAACCAACAGTTGTCCAATTTCCACCAGCACCCTGTTGGTTAACAGCACTGATGGTGGCCGTTGTTAACCCTGGCCTCGACTGATCTGGTATAAATTTCGTTTTGATCATTTGCGTGAGAATTTTGGCACACGTTCTATGCCGGATGCCCTTCCTGTCACAACTCTCTGCATTTATTCAGGCTTGGGACTGGCATGAGGGTGAACGCTGGCTTGTGCCCCTCCCCCCACGGCTGCATTCTTGCTTTAGGGCACATGCACATGGCAGCTAAATTAACTCATAACAGGTGCAAACTTACAGGACAGCATGTTAGCAGTATCAACACAATAAATTCACTGGAACAAAATAGTCATGAGCATCACACCACATATTGTGACAAACCGTTAGGCTACGGCTGCCACATAGTGACAAACTTTACATTTAAATACATTTATAAACACTCAGTAGCCATTAGCGTGTGATAGCAAGTTCAGGCCCTCCTCTGAGTTACACTGCGGATGCTTCATGTTTTTATTTATTGTTGTTTTTTTATTTGCTTTGTTGGTTTTAGGAGTCCGGGGGAGGAAACGGGTTGTGGAGGCCGTGGCTCTGGTCACTGTGAACACGCTGTGTTTGCTTCTGATCTTTAATATCATCACATCAGAAACCTGTGAACAAATGACCTCACTGAAGATGGTCCGCGAGGCCGAACCTCAGGAAAGCATGGCTTTTACATGTAAAAGGAACATGTCTGCTGAAATGATGACAGGATTTTTTACCTTGCCTCCTCACGTTCAAGACGTCCTGTATTACCGTCACTGCCGGAAATTTCCAGCGCTGCTCATAGTTCCCAACAAGTGCAAGGTTCCAGTGTCAGGAGAACCCTTTCTTCTATTGGCCATCAAAAGTTCACCTCGAAACTATGAGCGTCGGTCAATCTTGCGTAAAACATGGGCAGCACAAAGATTACAGAACGGAGTGTGGATCCGCACCGTGTTCCTGAGCGGCACCACTGGTAAAGGCTTCAGGAAGCAGAGATACAACAAGCTCCTGGAGTTGGAGAACAAGCAGTATCAGGACATCCTGCAATGGGACTTTGACGATACCTTCTACAACCTCACGCTCAAGCAAATCCTGTTCCTGGACTGGATACAGAATTGGTGTCCCACCGCAGATTTCCTCTTCAATGGAGATGACGATGTTTTTGCCAATACCGATAACATGGTGGATTTCATTAAAGGGCAGAGAGATAGCGACGGGAGCAAACACCTGTTCACTGGCCAGCTGCTCCTGGATAGCATTCCTATCCGGGACAACACCAGTAAATATTTCATCCCAGAACAGATTGAGCCAGGCAACCTGTACGCGCCATACTGCAGTGGCGGTGGATACCTGTACTCCCGTTTCACCGCCAGAACAATTCTCCTAATGTCCCAGTCCATCATGCTGATGCCTATCGACGATGTCTACATGGGCATGTGTCTGAAACAAGCCGGACTAAAACCCACCGACCACCCGGGAGTCTGGGCCGATGGCCTGGTCATTCCTTCCAACAAACTGGATACTTACGATCCCTGCCATTACCGTGAGATTATCCTTGGCCACAAATTCTACCCTCACCAGATTTTCCTGCTGTGGAATGAAATCCATCGACATGATCTGAACTGTGGAAAGGACTTGGATATATAATGATTAGCTGCAAATTTCAGTTGTTTATTTATTATACAGACATTATGAAAGGTTTTATTTGGAGTAACACTGGCTGGTTCATAACTATGAATGAAAGAAAACTGTCCAACGTCCTCTTTTTATTTTGTTTTCTCTCACTGACTGTTGGGTGACTGCATCCTTTATGTATGAAAGCATTTATATTGTATATAAAATATTATCTTTAGAAATGTGATTATTTGTGTTGCAACAGGTGTGGAGAAAGTTTTGTGAAAGCAACATGTGCAAAATTAACCTAACATGACCTTCACTCGAGTGAACAGAAACATAAGTAAATAAATAAATGATTTTCAGTAAATATGCGTTTGCATTATTCAACAAAACATACCTTCAATATGTTGAAAAGATTCATTTTTTTTAAGCTGCTTAATCTTAATTCGAGTTGCGGGAAGTCTGACTCCCATCTCAGCTGACTCCAGGCGTGAGAGGGTTTCACCTTGAGCAGCTCATTAGACCATTGCACGGCAACACAGACACATGCATTCACACTTACACTCACAATCAGGGGCAATTCAGAAGAGCCAGTCAGCCTACTGTGCATGTTTTTGGACTGTGGGAGAAAACCAGAGTACCTGGAGGAAATCCACACAAGCACGGGTGAACATGCATGTAGTGAATAGAGGCGCCACCTCACCTCAAGGAGAGCCCGGATTCAAGTGTCAGGCTCAGCGAGGGCGTTTTGTTCTTGAGTTTTCTCATGCTTTATGTGTGGGTTTACTCCCAGTACTCTGGTTTCTTCCTACAGTTTACAGAAATTTGCATTTAAGTAAATCGCTATTCCAAATTGCCCCCTAAGTATGTGTGTGTGTGTTTGTGTGTGTGTTTGTGTGTGTGTTTGTGTGTGTGTGTGTGTGTGTGTGTGTGTGTGTGTGTGTGTGTGTGTGTGTTGCCCTTCAGTGGCCTGCTGAGCTGTTTAGGGTTTACCCTGCCTTTGTCGAGATAGGCCCCAGCCTCCTATGACATTAAGATAACTCAGCTGAGAAACATGAAATGGATATCCTGAATTATGAAATGATTAAATGTTTAAATGTTAAAAAAATTGCAGAACTGTTCATCTCTTCAACATCATGAAAGAAAACTGGAGGCTGCCAACACCTGCCATGCATCCACCAAAAGTAACGACTCCAGTTCATTTCATGCCACAGATGAAATGCTGCAGTAGTGGTTCTGATCCTAATCCCCTGGGCATGTAATTAAAACACCCAGAACGAACCTGGGAGGAGTTTATCAAGAACAGGTCCAACCAGCTGGAAGAATCCACACATGCACTGCAATTATACATGCATTATGGATGAGTGCCATAAGGGGCGTGTTGTTATCAAAGGCTGGTTTTTAATTGTCCAGTAATGAGTTCAGCAGTTTTTGTTTGTCTGCCTGTTAGCAAGATTATATATATATATATATATATATATATATATATATATATATATATATATATATATATATATATATATATATATATATATATATATATATATATATATATATATATATATATATTATATTATATATATATTATATATATTATATATATATAACCAAAGAGAAGATTTATGGATGCGGTGAAGGCGGACATGAAGGTCGTTGGAGTAAGAGTAGAAGATGCAGAGGACAGGGAGAGATGGAGGCAGATCATTTGCTGTGGCGACCCCTGAAGGGAACAGCCGGAAGGAAAAGAAGAAGAAGAAGATATATATTATATAGATATATATATATAAATATATATATATATATATATATATATATATATATATATATATATATAAGGCGAAGGTACCTTGTGCCTTTTGAATGCCCCTCCATCTTTAAAAAGCTTTCTTTCTACCTTAAGACAACATGAGTTCAGTGAGAGAAACTTCAAAGAGCTCTGGTTCTAGGAAACTTGATGTTAAAACATGTAAACTTATTCTTTCATGAGTCAGATGTATACAGGGAGCCAGGGCACAGCAGATTATTCTAAGTTCTTAAGATGAGTGCAGGTTCTCAGAATTAGTTATACATGCTTAAGTTGTATATGCCTTTTCGTCAGTCAGAGGTTACTAGGAGTCATTTGGTGAGGGAGTGGAAATTTCAATACGCGTGGAGAAGCTTAAAACAGGTTGTGGTGGCTGAAATACTGGATGTACAAGTGGTGCTTTAAGAACAATATGGGATTAATACACATTGTAGATGATTGGAATAATTTTAAGAGCCGTGCTGGCTTAGTAGGGTGGGATGGTATCCATCCCACTCATGAACATGCTGATCTCATTTCTCATGCAGCATAGCACAGTCTTAGAACAGGACTAGTCAGTCACTGACTATCCAAAGCCAAGGCCAGAGAGATACCTAACAGGTTATGAGTGTTTGCTAGCTGCACAGAGTTGTTATGACAAGGTCATGTTCAATGCTATTGAGACTGTGTCTGTTCCCAGAACTAAAAAAAAATATGATAATCCTCAAAGAGTTTGTTTTAGTAATCTTATTAACATAAATGTATATTATTCCTTATTAACCTTATTCTGTCCACCACTTGGCAGTGTATTCACCAGTGTCTCTTTGCTTGTTTGTTTTTGTGTTTGTAAGCACAATAGCTCAAAAACTGTTGAACTGGATTTCTTCTAACTTGGTAAGAGGTGGAGCCTTTACCTGAAAAGAAGCAACTACATTTTGGATCATCTGGTGAGTTGTTCAATGTGTACCCCAACTTTTTCAGACGTTGGCTGAGATAGGATCCAACCTTCCTGCAATTCTGGTGGGATTAAGCGGTTGGGCAAAATAATTCTAAAGTATATTACGTCTGTTTATTTGTTGCAGAGATATTCCATGCTGCCCAGCTCACCTTGAGAATCAACAGGCAGTCAAAAGTATCTTTTTACAGACTTGCAAAAACTAGTCTACACTCAACTGAATTGAATCAAAATAATCAAAACTGAATCAAAGTAATATTTATTTACTGGGATTGTGACATGGGTTTATACAAACAACAGTATGGAGTTTGTGGAGATAGACTCAGAAGGGGTGGAGGGATTAAATACACTGTTTCTGACTGCAAACAAAATCCTTAAGATAATTATGAGCCTTTAACTTGGTCTGACTTCCAAAACACACAAGATATGTAGGGCAGACTGTGCTCTCCATTCCAGTCTTAAAAAAACAACACATCAGCAAAGTTCAACATCTCCCTGATCTCCACATGAAGATGTTCACAGAAAATTGCAAAAACCTCCACATGCCCTGTTACAATGCTTTCAAATGATAGAGTCTTTGTTGGTTTTTTTTGTTGTTTTTTTAAAATATTTATTAATAATCTGAATGTTTCTTGGTTGCATAGTGGAATGAGTAGGTCCTGGGTTTCATTTCCAGCCTGTGGCATTTCTGTGTAGGTTTCCACCAACAGTCCATGTCTGTCTTCCTTTCGGCTTTTTCCCTTTTACTCGGGAGTCGCCACAGCGAATCATTTGATTCACACGTTTGATTTGGCAGAGGTTTTTACGTCGGATGTCCTTCCTGACAAAACCCTTTAGCAAGATACAGAAACACGCTGACGGCTTTGCAGCTCCTCTTTACGAAAGTCAGCAATGGTTCTTTTACATCAACCTCTCACCATAGACAGCGACAGACATGGCCCGCCTTTGATAACCCAGTTAGCCGCACTGGGGGGGGTCCCTATACCACTAGACAACCACTGCCCCCTTCCACCCACAGTCCATATACAGGCACAATAGGCTGATTGGCTGTTCCAAATTGTCCCTAGGTGTAAGTGTGAATGGTTGTTTGTGTGTTGCTCTATGGTGGCCTGGCAAGATGTCTAGGGTGTACTCTGCCCTTGCCCAGAGTCAGCTGAAATGGGCCCTGGTCTCCCTGTGACACTAATTAGGATTAAGTACTTCAGAAAATAAATGAATTAATATATCATTTTCTTTTATTCATTCAGGATGCTAAGGTGTCCAATAAATTTCAATTCCAACCCAGGCCCTTCCAGCTGTTAGGTAGATGTGCTAACCCCTGCACCCTGAGATTATCATACAGAATATATTATTTAGATTTTAAGTAATATGTTCAGTGTTTATTTATGAGTGTATGATTCTCATGGATTTTTTTTTACTGGGATATACAGAGGTTCTCAGCTATAATGTCCTGCATTTCTGCATCACAGCAAACCTGAATTTGAAGGTCCACTTCCTTGTCCTGATTCCATACAGCATTCTGGGTCATAGAGTGAATACTGTGAGAAGGATTGTGTGGTTGTGACATATGTAGGGCAGGAATTCAAATTTTAAATGCTCTTAAACAATACCTGCATAAACAGTATGTAGGTATGCAGGTAACACTTGATGTCTCTGTAATTTGGTGCATGGAGTGTTTCAAACAGTATGTAACTAAAATTAGTATTCAAATTAAGTAAACCCCATGAGTTCCAGGCCATAGAAAAAACAAACAAAAATCATATATTTTTGTCTGAATAGTGATGATCTCAGGGCGTGACATTCAGCACATTTTAGTTTTCTACAGTGTGAGGCACAGTCTAAATCTTTATTTGTTTTGTATTGGTATTACCAAAGCAGCGGGGATGTGCTGGTAAAAGTGTTTAACAGCAGACGTTCTTTTTTATTTCTGTTGGTTTACTTCTGCCATGTTGCCATGTGGCATACCATGGTCTAATTCGGGTCTAAGTTTTTCTGGTGGTACTTCCAAACAGTAATTTTGAATGTTTAATAGTTTGTTTTTAAGAAACATGCTATATTCCTATACACAACTCATATGAACCATAACAAATTGGAAAATAATATTCAGAGCTAATTTGACTTTAATCAAGACAGAAACACACACATAGCACATAGACATGAACACACAGAGGCATACACAGAGAAACACAGACGCTCAAACATCCATTCATACACAAACAGTCATGCATCCACACACACACAGTCACACAAAAAGACTCACACAAGACCCACACACACACACACATTCATTCACACACACAGACACAGACACATGCACTCATTCACACACACACACACACACACATACACACACACACACACACACACACATGCAAAGACTTACACAGTCACACAGACAGACAGACACGCACACACCGACACACATACACCCACACATACAGACACACACACACACACACACACACACACATACACACATATACACACGGAAACACACACACACACACACACACACACACACACATGTAAACACACGGAAATACACACATATACACACAGACACACACAAAAAGGCTCACACAGACACACACACACACACACACACACACACAGACACACCCACACACACAAACGCAAAGACTTATACAGTCACACAGACAGACTCGCGCGCGCGCACGCACACACACACACACACACACACACACACACACACACACTCAAAAAGGCTTACACATACACACACACACACACACACACACACACACACACACACACACACACACACACACACATAATTATTCCACACAAATCTCACGTACCTCATTTCACATGACAAGATCAGCAGTGTAAACTGGTTGTGTGACATTCCTGTACATCTTCATGGCCAACATGAAAAAAAAAAAAATCAACAATTCAGTTGATAGCAGCAGAAATGATGTGAGCTTTTGGGAGCTTGTAGGCAGGGCTAATCAACACCTTTGGGCTATACATATCATTTGTTATGAGTTTTAATCTGGACATTAATACCTTTTTTTTCTTTCTGAAACATTTTTGGTGAATATTAGAGAGTGTTTGGGATCATTATTCTGTTGAAAAGTCCACCTCCACTTCAACATTCAGACAGAAGGCTTCTGATTATCTTCAAGCACTCTTTGATGTGATACAGAATTGTAAGTCCTGTCCCTAAGGCAGTCAAACAAGCCCAGGCAATTACATTTACACCACCCAGCTTCACAGTTAGTTTGAGGTTATTCTACTGTTCATATGTGTACTGTGACTGTGGACAAACATTTCTCTCTTTAATTTGTCGATCCAAAGCATATTACAGTAGGCCCTTGACCATTCATGGTTTTGCACTCGCGCCCCCACATAATCGCGGATTGCCGACAAACCCGGAAGTAACTGGCATGTGATTCAAATTTAGCCAGTGGCTGAGAGCTTTTCTTTCTCCCTCCTGCTAATTGTTTGAGATGATGTGCACACACACACACACACATATATATATATATATATATATATATATATATATATATATATATATATATATATATATATATATATATATATATATACATATATATATAATTTTCTGAGTAGATCCTTCTGTAAGAGAGTGCTCAATACTTTTTCGTAGAGCAAATATAAGTAAAAATAAGAGGACAGGACATTTTTCACTACAGATCTGTTTCGAGGGGTGGTGAAACCATCCTCTCTCTTCAGGTGATTACAGAAGAATCTGATCTGTAGAATCTCAAAACAGATGAAGTTTCAATCGAAAGTCTTTGTTCTGTCCTTTTATTTTTACTTTCTAGAGTCTGGTACCTTCCGAATCGTAGGACGACTCTTGGTGACCTGCCATGAAGGATAACGCCTTGATTATCATTTTCACAGAGGTTTTCTCGGCAAGGATAGTGCAGTGGTCTTCCATTTCCATCTGCATAATGCGAACCTACAGGAAATTTAGAACAGCCAATTAGCCTACTGTGGGAAGAAACTGGAGTACCCAGAGGAAACCCATGCGAGCACAGGGAGAACATACAAACTCCGCACAGAAACGCCCAGGCCTGGAGTCGAATCCGAGCCTTCTTGCTGTGAGGCGGACGTGCTAACCGCTACACCACCGTGCAGCCCCATATATATGTATTGATGAGTAAAACCGTCAATAGAATGTGTTTAAGAAGCATATTTTAGAGCAAGTAATATCATATATAGGGTTTTACTTACACGTTGATCATTCGCCCATGTAAAATGATACATTGGGTTTTACTTCCGGGTAAAGAACTCGCGGATTTTCTTGATTTGTGGGAACGGCCAGATCCAAACTCCCGTGAATAATGGGGGCCTACTGTATTCTAAAATTTCTGGTCTTTATCTGTGTGTTTGTTTGATAAACTGTAATTTCACTCTAATGTTCTTTATGGACAGAAAATACTTTCTTCCAATGCACGTCCCATACAGGTCTAATTCATCCAATCCCTCTCTCTGATTGTAGACATGAACCCTTCATATCAACAGTTGTAAGAGTTATCTGCAGACACAGAAACAGCTCTGGTCAGAGGAGATAAACAGTTACTAACCAAACTTACTTCCTCCCGTTAAATAACTCCAAGACTGAACAATCTTGGTTGGTACCACTCAACAGATTTCAATCATCCTCCATAACCAGCAATATTCTCAGATGTTCCCTTTTTCATCATCAGACACCAATCTTAATCTCACATTTGAAACTTATATTAATGTCTCTGTAAGGGCAGTGGTGGCCTGGTGGGGGCAGTAGTGGTCTGGGGGTAAAGGCGCCGGATCACTGATCCTAAGATTTGGGGTTTGAGTCCCACTCTCCACAAGGTTGTCGCTGTCCCTCCAGTGCAGCTAAGTGGGTTATCAAAGGCCGGCCATGTCCCTCACTGTCTATGGTGAGAGGTTCATGTAAAAGAACCATTTCTGACTTTTGTAAAGAGGAGCTGAATAGCCGTCAGCATGTGTCTGCCTCTTGCTCAAGGGTTGTGTCAGGAAGGGCATCCGCCATAAAAATCAAGCATGCCAATCAGATTATTCACTGTGGTGACCCCTGGAAAAGGGAAAAAGCAGAAAGGAAAAGAAGATTAATGTCTCTGTAACATATTTCATTATCTCAGAAAGATATCCAAACTTTGCCCCTCTTACCTCACTACTTCTGAAAAGCTGCTTCATTCCTTCATCTCCTCTAGACATGCGATGCTCTTCTCACTGGGGTGTTAACAAGAATCTTCCGTTTACAGTACATTCAGAACAGCAACAATGAGAGTGTGCAAGATGAACATATTACACATCTTCTCCACACACACACACACACACACACACACACACACACCCATAAACAAACAGAAATATACAGATGCACCTAACCAATCACAAACACACACACGCACGCACACACATACAAAGACACAATAAGCACAGACACACACACACACACACACACACACACACACACACACACACACACAAATTGTGTGGGATTGATTACAGACTTTTCAAACTGCCCCCCCATCCCCCGCCATCTGAAACATTTACTCACCCCACTAACTTCAATTCACTCTTCATTCTACAAACTCACATTTCCTTCTCATGGCCAAATGCATTATTATTATTATTATTATTATTATTATTATTATTAAATGACTATTATATTGAAAATTTGTAAATATGAAAGAATGTAGGGTTTAATACCAAACTGTGCAAGTTTATTACCTCCGCCATCACCTGTAGCTTCACCTGTGTTGGTTAGTTAGTTTGATTTGTTTGTGTGTTTGTTTGTTTTGTTTATATGTTAGGATACAATATATTTCAGAAGGTTTTCCACAGATTTTCTTTCTGGACTAGAGTGTTGTAATAGTAACTGCTCATGACATTTTGGAGGAGCCCTGTGGATGGGATCGTGTTGAAATCATTGAAGAAATTCTGAAAATCTATTCACAAGGGGAAAAAAAAAAAAAAAAAAAATCATATCTCAACCAAATTTCATCAAATCCAGTTTTAGTTCACACCGGACATGCAGAGTACCAGAATGCTGGTGTAAAAAAAAAAAAAAAAAAAAAAAAAAAAATGAGTTGAGCTGAAAACTTGAAAGTCAAAGCCAAAAATGACCATTTATTTAAATTTCTGAAATTTATTACACAAACAGCTCAATTATTACAAGTGACCTTGTGGGGGCCTGGCTTGCACTCTCCTTGCGGAAGTTTGCATTGTGTATGCATTTGTAGTTTTCATTGTAGCTGAAAGACTACTTTGAGTGTACCTCTGGCTGTTCAAGGTTTTTTATATTGTAAATTTAATAGGTGTGCCTTTCAGGAATGAAATGCTTGAGAGGGAGTTTAAATCTCTTGAATATTTAGCACACTTCTTTGTATTCTAAAACCTGTGGTGTTACAGGCATCATAATCACCACCACAAAGTATGTGGGTGTGGAAATGTCATCAATCATGCAATATAAGCATGCCTTCTAAAACAGATTCAGCTAATTTCAACAGTCACGTCACACCTTTATTTAAACATACGTATTGCTATGCAATCTTTTAATTTTTTCATCTTGTGTTACTGAAAGTAAGGCAAGAGGGTGGGGTTGAAAATAGCATAGTGAGTAAGTATTAATTAGGCTAACTTGTGTGCACTTTCCTAATATTATCCAACGGGTGTTTGGCATGGTTGTGACGTACATGGGAACAAAAATACACAGAAAGAATGAAATCCACTCATTAACTTAGACTAAAACAATAAACTTACTACGTGTTTGGAGAAGTAAGGGGGGGGGGGGGGGGGTGCATGAAATATTAGACTGATGTTGGAGATTTATTGTCAGACTGATACCAGAAGAGTCAACATTACAACTCAGCAATGTATTCATTTAACATATTTAAATTATAATTTAAAACATGTATTTAAAAAGAATTAAACCATGGGTTGGAACATGAGAGTCCTGTCAGAACCACAGCACTTCAGTTCTGAACTTCTCATTTTGTTAATTATATTTTACACATACATACAGACGCTTCCCGACTTACATTTTAGTTTGGTTCCGGACGGCCGAACGAAAGGTGAAGAAAAATGTAAGTCGTATGACGTTCATACCGTACTATACATCCATGTCTGTCTTCCTTTCGGCTTTTCCCTTTTTACTCGGGAGTCGCCACAGTGAATCATCTGATTCGCACATTTGATTTGGCAGAGGTTTGTTACGTCAGATGCCCTTCCTGTCACAACCCTTTTTAGCAAGGGACAGAAGCACGCTGACGGCTCTGCAGCTCCTCTTTACGAAAGTCAGCAATGGTTCTTTTACATCAACCTCTCACCATAGACAGTGAGAGACATGGCCCGCCTTTGATAACCCAGTTAGCTGCACTGGGTTTGACAGTGACAACCCTGTGGAGAGTGGGACTCGAACCCCCAACCTTAGGATCAGCAATTCAGCGCCCTATACCACTAGACTACCACTGCCCCCTACTGTACTATACATCCACAAATACCATTATCGAATCTCATAAAACACCCCAAAATCAATTATTATAAACATAACATTGTAAAATAATATCAAATATATCAAATAATATCAACATTAATTTCAAATAAATTAAATTCAAGAAAAATAATTTCAAATAGATACATTTTAATCAAATTCACTCATCAAATTTCAAATACAGGATCAAATATAACCTTTACCATTCTCTGTGATGCGATCTTTCTGCTTGTAAATGGTTCCGATGGTCAAAGGAGCCATTACGAAGAAACATGCAACAGTCGCATATCAGCATCAGCATCAATTTTCTTGATAATAGCCATCTTCGTTTCTAGCGAGTAGCTTGCCACTTTTTCTGATTACCACTATCACTAGTAGGCTTACGCTTCTGACCATATTTGCTTAAGGTTACAAAAGTCCGCAAAAAGTGTAAACACAAACCCGGGACCTGATCTGGAATAACCTCTAAGTAACTCTAAGTAAGTAAGTAAGTAAGCAGTAACAGGTGGTGAACTGGGAACAAGGAGGACAAATTCAGTCTGTAAACAATGGACGCAGCATCATGCATAAGTAGCGTATTACATCAGTGGACTACGTAGGTACATCTCGTACTACAGAGAGCACGCTAAACTCAAAATTTGACATAATTAAAAAAAAATATGTAATATCGAAAAATACGTGAAACGAATGAATGTAAAGTGGGGAGTGTCTGTATGTGTGTGTGTGTGTGTGTGTGTGTGAGTGTGTGTGAGTATATATATATATATATATATATATATAGAGGATTTTCTGAGTAGATCCTTCCGTAGGAGAGTGCTCAATACTTTTTGGTAGAGCAAATAACAAAAATAAAAGGACAGGACAAAGAAATTATTAAATATTATTAAATATAGAAGAAAGAATTTCTTCTATAATCACCTGAAGAGAGAGGATGGTTTCACCACCCCTCGCAACAGATCTGTAGTGATAAATGGAGTTTCAATAGAAAGTCTTTGTCCTGTCCTTTTATTTTTGGTATATATATATATATATATATATATATATATATATATATATATATATATATATATATATATATATATATAATGCGAACCAGTGTCTCTCCCCCTTATGCCGGTCCCAAGCCCGGATAAATGCAGAGGGTTTGCGACAGGAAGGGCATCCGGCGTAAAACTTCTGCCACATTTAAAAAATGCAAATGATCAATAAGAAATACATACCGGATCGGTCGAGGCCCGGGTTAACAACGACCGCCATCAGTGCTGTCAACCAACAGGGTGCTGATGGAAATTGGACTACTGTTGGTCGAAGACGTCGAAGAAGGAGAGGCGGGAGGCGTGTCCGTAGGCAGAGAGAGAAGAGGAAATGTGTGAGCCTAGGACTGAGAGTAGGGACTTTGAATGTTGGAACTATGCAAGGAAAAGATAGGGAGCTGGCTGACATGATGCAGAGGAGGAAGGTGGACATACTGTGTGTTCAGGAGACAAGGTGGAAAGGTAGAAAGGCTAGAAGCTTAGGAGCAGGGTTTAAACTGTTTTATCATGGTGTGGATGGGAAGAGAAATGGAGTAGGAGTCATCTTGAAGGAGGGGTTTGTCAGGAATGTTCTAGACGTGAAAAGAGTGTCAGACAGAGTGATGAGTCTCAAGTTAGAAATTGAAGGCGTGATGGTCAATGTTGTTAGTGCTTATGCCCCACAGGCAGGATGTAAGCTAGAAGAGAAGGAGAGATTCTGGAGTGATTTAGATGAAGTGATGCAGAATACCCCAGAGGTGAAAGAGTGGTCATTGGAGCAGACTTCAATGGACATGTTCAGTGCAGACAACAGAGGGGACGAGGAAGTGATGGGCAGGTTTGGTATCCAGGACAGGAACACAGAAGGACAGATGTTGATCGATTTTGCAAAAAGGATGGAAATGGCTGTGGTGAATACTTTCTTCAAGAAGAAACAGAAGCATAGGGTGACTTATGAAAGCGGAGGTAAGAGCACACAGGTAGACTACATCTTGTGCAGGCGATGTAATTTGAAGGAAGTCAGTGACTGCAAAGTAGTAGTTGGTGAGAGTGTTGCCAAACAGCATAGGATGGTGGTGTGCAGGATGACACTGATGGTGAGAAAAGTGAAAAAGGCAAAGGCAGAGCAGAAGACAAAGTGGTGGAAGCTGAAAAAGGAAGAGTGTCGTGTTGTCTTCAAGGAGGAGTTGAAACAGGCTTTGGGTAGTCAGGAAGTGCTTCCAGAGGACTGGACAACCACAGCCAATGTGATCAGGGAGACCGGTAGGAGAGTACTTGGTGTGTCCTCTGGAAGGAAAGTAGATAAGGAAACTTGGTGGTGGAATGAGGAAGTGCAGGAGTGTGTACAAAAGAAGAGGTTAGCCAAAAAGAAGTGGGACATTGACAGGACCGAAGAGAGTAAACAGGAGTACAGGGAGACACAGCGTAAGGCGAAGGTAGCAGTGTCAAAGGCCAAACAGAGGGCGTATGATGACTTGTATGATAGGTTGAACAGTCAGGAGGGAGAAAATGATCTATACAGGTTAGCACAGCAGAGAAATAGAGATGGGAAAGACATGCAGCAAGTTAGAGTGATAAAGGACAGAGAGGGAAATGTATTGACTGATGACAGAAGTGTGCTGGGAAGATGGAAAGAGTACTTTGAAGAGCTGATGAACGAAGAAAATGAGAGAGAAAAAAGAGTAGAAGGGGTGACCGTTGAGGAGCAGGAAGTAGCAAAGATTAGTAAGGGAGAAGTGAGGAGGGCATTGAAGAGGATGAAGAGTGGAAAGGCAGTTGGCCCTGATGACATACCAGTTGAGGTATGGAAGTGTCTAGGGGAGGTAGCAGTAGATTTTCTGACAAGAATATTCAACAAGGTCTTAGAAAGTGAGCAGATGCCGAAGGAATGGAGGAGAAGTGTGCTTGTGCCCATCTTTAAGAACAAGGGAGATGTACAGAGTTGTGGCAACTACAGAGGGATAAAGTTGATGAGCCATACAATGAAGCTATGGGAAAGAATAGTGGAAGCAAGACTAAGGGCAGAGGTCAGCATTTGTGAACAACAGTTTGGTTTCATGCCAAGAAAGAGCACCACAGATGCAGTGTTTGCTTTGAGGATGTTAATAGAGAAGTACAGAGAAGGTCAGAGGGAGCTGCATTGTGCCTTTGTGGATCTGGAGAAAGCATATGACAGGGTGCCGAGAGAAGAACTGTGGTATTGCATGAGGAAGTCTGGAGTGACAGAGAAGTATGTTAGAGTGGTGCAGGACATGTATGAGAGATGTAAGACAGTGGTGAGGTGTGCTGTTGGTGTGACAGAAGAGTTCAAGGTGGAGGTGGGACTGCATCAAGGGTCAGCTCTCAGCCCCTTCTTGTTTGCTATGGTGATGGACAGGCTAACAGACGAGGTTAGACAAGAATCTCCATGGACTATGATGTTTGCAGATGACATCGTGATCTGTAGTGAGAGCAGAGACCAAGTGGAGGAAAATCTAGAGAGGTGGAGGTATGCCCTGGAAAGGAGGGGATTGAAGGTTAGTCTTAGTAAGACAGAATACATGTGTGTGAACGACAAGGACCCAAGAGGAACTTTGAGGTTACAGGGGCAGAGATAAAGAAGGTGGAGGATTTTAAGTACTTAGGCTCAACAATCCAGAGCAATGGAGAGTGTGGAAAAGAGGTGAAGAAGCGCGTGCAGGCAGGTTGGAATGGATGGAGAAAAGTGTCCGGTGTGATGTGTGATAGGAGAGTATCGGCAAGAATGAAGGGAAAAGTGTACAAGACGGTGATGAGGCCAGCAATGTTGTATGGTTTAGAGACAGTGGCCCTGGGGAAAAGACAGGAGTCAGAGTTGGAGGTAGCAGAGATGAAAATGTTGAGGTTCTCTCTGGGAGTAACGAGGATGGATAGGATCAGAAATGAGTACATCAGAGGGACAGCACATGTTAGATGTTTTGGAGACAAAGTCAGAGAGGCTAGATTGAGATGGTTTGGACATGTACAGAGGAGGGATAGTGAGTATATTGGTCGTAGGATGCTGAGGTTGGAACTACCAGGCAAAAGGCCCAGAGGAAGACCAAAGAGAAGATTTATGGATGCGGTGAAGGCGGACATGAAGGTCGTTGGAGTAAGAGTAGAAGATGCAGAGGATAGGGAGAGATGGAGGCAGATCATTTGCTGTGGCGACCCCTGAAGGGAACAGCCGAAAGGAAAAGAAGAAAGAAGAAGAGATATATATATATTTATATATATATATATATATATATATATATATATATATATATATATATATATATATAAAAGCGCCCACCCACTCCAATTCTCCGGCGCTTATCACGTCCATTACGATATATTAAAAATATAGTGTGTATGTGTGTGTGTGTGTGTGTGTGTGTGTGTGTGTGTGTGTGTGTGTGTGTGTGTGTGTGTGTGTGTGTGAGCCACTCCACCGAAAACAGGCTCCTGCTTTTTACACAGTCAGATAGAAGATATATATATCTTCTTTCTTCTGTCCTTTCAGCTGTTCCCTTCAGGGGTCGCCACAGCAAATGATCTGCCTCCATCTCACCCTGTCCTCTGCATCTTCTACTCTTACTCCAACGACCTTCATGTCCGCCTTCACTACATCCGTAAATCTTCTCTTTGGTCTTCCTCTGGGCCTTCTGCCTGGTAGTTCCAACCTCAGCATCCTACTACCAATATACTCACTATCCCTCCTCTGTACGTGTCCAAACCATCTCAATCTCACCTCTCTGTCTCCAAAACATTTAACATGTGCTGTCCCTCTGATGTACTCATTCCTGATCCTATCCATCTTCGTTACTCCCAAAGAGAACCTCAACATTTTCACCTCTGCATCCTCCAACCCTGACTCCCCAGGGCCACTATCTCTATACCATTCAACCTCACTGGCCTCATCACCGTCTTGTACACTTTTACCTCCATTCTTGCCGATACTCTCCTATCACACATCAAACCGGACACTTTTCTCCAACCATTCCAACCAGCCTGCACACGCTTCTTCACCTCTTTTCCACACTCTCCATTGGTCTGGATTGTTGAGCCTAAGTACTTAAAATTCTCCACCTTCCTTATCTCTGCCCCCTGTAACCTCACCGTTCCAGTTACGTCCTTGGCATTCATACAAGTGTATTCTGTCTTACTGAGGCTAACCTTCATTCCCCGCCTTTCCAGGGCATACCGCCACCTCCTCGAGATTTTCCTGCACTTGTTCTTTGCTCTCACTGCAGATCACAATGTCATCTGCAAACATCATAGTCCATGGAGATTCTTGTCTAACCTCATCTGTCAGCCTGTCCATCACCATAGCAAACAAAAAGGGGCTCAGAGCTGACCCTTGATGCAGTCCTACCTCCACCTTGAACTCTTCTGTCACACCTCACCACTGTCTACATCTCTTATCCATGTCCTGCACCACTCTAACATGCTTCTCTGCCACTCCAGACTTCCTCATGCAATACCATAGTTCCTCTCTCAGCACCCTGTCATATACTTTCTCCAGATCCACAAAGGCACAATGCAGCTCCTTCTGACCTTCCCTGAACTTCTCTATTAACATCCTCAAGGCAAACACTGCATCAATGGTGCTCTTTCCTGGCATGAAACCAAACTGTTGTTCACAAATGCTGACCTCTGCCCTGAGCTTCCACTATTCTTTCCCATAACTTCATCGAATGGCTCATCAACTTCATCCGTCTGTAGTTGCCACAACTCTGCACATCTCCCTAGTTTTTATAAATGGGCACCAGCACACCTCTCCTCCATTCCTCTGGCATCCTCTCACTCTTGAAGACCTTGTTGAATGTTCTTGTCAGGAAATCTACTGCTACCTCTCCTAGACACTTCCATACCATCACCGGTATGTCATCAGGACCAACTGCCTTTCCATTCTTCATCCTCTTCAATGCCCTCCTCACTTCACCCTTACTAATCTTTGCTACTTCCTGGTCCTCAACAGTCACCTGTTCTACACTTTTTTTCTCTCTCATTTTCCTCATTCATCAGCTCTTCAAAGTACTCTTTCCATCTTCCCAGCACACTTCTGTCATCAGTCAATACATTTCCCTCTGTGTCCTTAAACTTGCTGCACACCCTTCCCATCTCTATTTCTCTGCTGTGTCAACCTATATAAATCATTTTCTCCCTCTTTACTTTCCAACCGAGCATACAAGTCATCATACGCCCTACTGTTTGGCCTTTGACACCGCTACCTTTGCCTTACGCTGTGTCTCCCTGTACTCCAGTTTACTCTCTTCCGTCCTCTCAATGTCCCACTTCTTCTTAGCTAACCTCTTCTTTTGTACACACTCCCGCACTTCCTCATTCCACCACCAAGTCTCGTTATCTCCTCTCCTTCCAGATGACACACCAAGTACTCTCTTACCTGTCTCCCTGATCACATTAGCTGTAGTTGTCCACTCATCTGGAAGCACTTCCTGACCACCCAAAGCCATTTTCAACTCCTTGAAGACAACACGACACTCTTCCTTTTTCAGCTTCCACCACTTTGTCTTCTGCTCTGCCTTTGCCTTCTTCACCTTCCTCACCATCAGCGTCATCCTGCACACCACTATCTTATGCTGTTTGGCAACATTCTCACCTGGTACAACTTTGCAGTCACTGACTTCCTTCAAATTACATTGCCTACACAAGATTTTTACACAAATATTTACATTCCTTCAAATTACTTCACCTACACAAGTGTTTACCATGGCCATTTCCATCCTTTTTGCAAAATCTACAAACATCTGTCCTTCTGTGTTCCTGTCCTGGATACCAAACCTGCCCATCACTTCCTCGTCCCCTCTGTTTCCTGCACCAACCTCTCCATTGAAGTCTGCCCCAATGACCACTCTTTCATCTCTGGGGGTATTCTGCATCACTTCATCTAACTCACTCCAGAATCTCTTCTCTTCTCGCTCACATCCTGCCTGTGGGGCATAAGCACTAACATTGAACATCACACGTTCAATTTCTAACTTGAGACTCATCACTTACGCCGGATGCCCTTCTTGACGCAACCCTCTGCATTTATCCGGGCGTGAGGGAGAGACACAGGCTTGTGCCCCTCCCTCACAGCTGCATTTGTGTGTGTGTGTGTGTGTATACATATATACTGGTCCTTCTCAAAAAAAAAAATTGCATATTGTGATAAAGTTCATTATTTTCTGTAATGTACTGATAAAAATTAAACTTTCATTTATTTTAGATTCATTGCACACGAACTGAAATATTTCAGGTCTTTTGTTGTTTTAATACTGATGATTTTGGCATACAATTCATGAAAACCCAAAATTCCTATCTCAAAAAATTAGCATATCACGAAAAGGTACTGTAAACAAGCTATTCACCTAATCATCTGAATCAACCAATTAACTCTAAACACCTGCAAAAGATTCCTGAGGCTTTTAAAAACTCCCAGCCTGGTTCATTACTCAAAACCACAGTCATGGGTAAGACTGCCGACCTGACTGCTGTCCAGAAGGCCATCATTGACACCCTCAAGCAAGAGGGTAAGACACAGAAAGAAATCTCTGAGCGAATAGGCTGTTCCCAGAGTGCTGTATCGAGGCACCTCAGTGGGACGTGTGTGGGAAGGAAAAAGTGTGGCAGAAAATGCTGCACAGCCAGAAGAGGTGACCGAACCCTGAGGAAGATTGTGGAGAAGGGCCGATTCCAGACCTTGGGGGACCTGTGGAAGCAGTGGACTGGACTACAGGTGCCGCATTCTCCAGGTCAAGCCACTTTTGAACCAGAAACAGCAGCAGAAGCGTCTGACCTGGGCTACAGAGAAGCAGCACTGGACTGTTGCTCAGTGGTCCAAAGTATTTTTTTCGGATGAAAGCAAATTTTGCATGTCATTCGGAAATCAAGGTGCCAGAGTCTGGAGGAAGACTGGGGAGAAGGAAATGCCAAAATGCCTGAAGTCCAGTGTTAAGTACCCACAGTCAGTGATGGTCTGGGGTGCCATGTCAGCTGCTGGTGTTGGTCCACTGTGTTTTATCAAGGGCAGGGTCAATGCAGCTAGCTATCAGGAGATTTTGGAGCACTTCATGCTTCCATCTGCTGAAAAGCTTTATGGAGATGAAGATTCCATTTTTCAGCATGACCTGGCACCTGCTCACAGTGCCAAAACCACTGCTAAATGGCATCACTGTGCTCAATTGGCCTGCCAACTCTCCTGACCTGAAGCCCATAGAGAATCTGTGGGATATTGTGCAGAGAAAGTTGAAAGACACCAGACCCAACACTGTGGAGGAGCTTAAGGCCGCTGTCGAAGCTTTCTGGGCCTCCATAACACCTCAGCAGTGCCACAGGCTGATTGCCTCCATGCCACGCCGCATTGAAGCAGTCATTTCTACAAGAGGGTTCCTGACCAAGTATTGAGTGCCTAACTGAGAATATTATTATTTGAAGGTTGACTTTTTTGTATTAAAAGCACTTTTTTATTGGTCGGATGAAATATGCAAAGTTTTTGAGATAGGGATTTTTGGTTTTTCTTTACTTTTTTGCCAAAATTATCAATATTAAAATAATAAAAGGCTTGAACTACTTCAGTTGTGTGTAATTAATCTAAAATATATGAAAGTCTAATGTTTATCAGTACATTACAGAAAATAATTAACTTATCATAATATGCTAACTTTTAAATTATAAGTATATTGTAAAATATGTGTTCAAGACCCCACTCTCAACGGGTTGTCACTGCCCCCCCCCCCCTTTGTGCAGCTAACTGGGTTATCAAATGCCAGCCATATTGCTCACTGTTTATGGTGTGAGGTTCATGTAAAAGAACCATTGCTGACTTTCATCAAGAGTAGGCTTAGCCGTCAGCATGTACCTGCTATGGACCGGTGAGCTGTCCATGGGTACCAGCCTCCCCGCGACCCTAATTAGGAATAAGCGGTTTAGAAAATGAATGTGTGTATATACAGTCGGCCCTCTACTTACGAAATTAATCCGTTCCAGAGCCTTTTTCGTAGCCTGGAGTTTTCGTAAGTAGAGGCGCATTTTACATGCAGAACGCGTTGTTCGTCCCAAGACTACCCCATAAACAATTCAAAAATAATTAAAGTACACCAATTTTGTATGAAATATGTATGAAACAGATGTTAAAAGTAAAAGATTATTATTTATTAAACCATTTAAACATTTTTATTAACGCACACACACGAGCAGGATGTCGCAAAGATCAGTAAAGGTGAAGTGAGGAGGGCATTGAAGAGGATGAAGAATGGAAAGGCAGTCGGTCCTGATGATATACTTGTGGAGGTATGGAAGTGTCTAGGAGTAGATTTTCTGACAAGAACATTCCACAAGATCCTAGAGAGTGAGCAGATGCCGGAGGAGTGGAGGAGAAGTGTGCTGGTGCCCATATTTAAGAACCAGGGAGACGTGCAGAGTTGCGGCAACTACAGAGGGATAAAGTTGATGAGCCATACGATGAAGTTATGGGAAAGAATAGTGGAAGCTAGACTAAGGGCAGAGGTCAGCATTTGTGAACAACAGTTTGGTTTCATGCCAGGAAAGAGCACCACAAATGCAATGTTTGCTTTGAGTATGTTAATAGAGAAATACAGAGAAGTTCAGAGGGAACTGCATTGTGCCTTTGTGGATCTGGAGAAAGCAGATGACAGGGTGCCGAGAGAGGAACTGTGGTATTGCATGAGGAAGTCTGGAGTGGCAGAGAAGTATGTTAGAGTGGTGCAGGACATGTATGAGAGATGTAAGACAGTGGTGAGGTGTGCTGTCGGCGTGACTAACGAATTCAAGGTGGAGGTGGGACTGCATCAAGGGTCAGCTCTGAGCCCCTTCTTGTTTGCTATGGTAATGGACAGGCTGACAGACGAGGTTAGGCAAGAATCTCCATGGACTATGATGTTTGCAGATGACATTGTGATCTGTAGTGAGAGCAGAGAACAAGTGGAGGAAAATCTAGAGAGGTGGAGGTATGCCCTGGAAAGGAGAGGAATGAAGGTTAGCCTCAGAAAATCAGAATACATGTGTGTGAATGAGAAGGACCCAGGAGGAACGGTGATGGAGATATCGAAGGTGGAGGATTTTAAATACTTAGGCTCAACAATCCAGAGCAATGGAGAGTGTTGAAAGGGGTGAAGAAGCGTGTGCAGGCAGGCTGGAATGGTTGGAGAAAAGTGTCCGGTGTGATGTGCGATAGGAGAGTGTCAGCAAGAATGAAAGGAAAAGTGTACAAGACGGTGGTGAGGCCAGCGATGTTGTATGGTTTAGAGACAGTGGCGCTGAGGAAAAGGCAGGAGGCATAATTGGAGGTGGCAGAGATGAAAATGTTGAGGTTCTCTTTGGGAGTAACGAGGATGGATAGGATCAGAAATGAGTACATCAGAGGGACAGCCCATGTAAGATGTTTTGGAGACAAAGTCAGAGAGGCTAGATTGAGATGGTTTGGACATGTACAGAGGAGCGATAGTGAGTATATTGGCATTAAGATGCTGAGGTTGGAACTACCAGGCAGAAGACCTAGAGGAAGACCAAAGAAGAGATTTATGAATGTGGTGAAGGAAGACATGTAGGTCGTTGGAGTCAGAAAAGAAGATGCAGAGGACAGGGTGAAATGGAGGCGGATGATTTGCTGTGGCGACCACTGAAGGGAACAGCCGAAGGGAAAAGAAGACACACACACACACACACACACACAAAATCCAGGTCCAACCCATACCGATCCCATCGCACATCTGACAGGATGGGTGTACAGGATCTACTCCTTCTGTCTCAGAATGGATATCACACACACACACCTTCCATCCCTTGAGATTACAGAGTTTGATGGTATAGAGGACAAACACAATATTAGACTGTTTTGGCTAATCAGTGATCTGTACTCATCTTATATTTATTCCTTCTTTCTCTAAACTTAGGGTCACAGGGAGGCTGGCGCCCATCTCAGCCGACTCTGGGTGAGGGCATAGTACTTACTGAACAGCTCGTAACACTCACACTCAACACTCACACACACAAAACCATTCGCTCTCACATTCACACCTCGGAGCAATCTGGAACAGCCAATAAGCCGACTATGCATGTCTTTAGACTCTCAGAAGCAGGAATACCTAGAGGAAGCACACGCAAGCACAGGGACGAAATGCGCTCAGAAGATCACTGTGAGAGATGAAACCAGAAGAACTACTATACATTTTATTTTTTATTGATTTTGGAGACACACTTCCAGAAGTAACACAAAACTAACAGAGTATTGCTCTACAGGAATAATATAAGTATATAAATATATAATTGACAAAAAAAAAAACCAAACAAACAAAGAAACAAAAAACCTTCAAAAAGTGTTAAAAAAAAAACCCATTTTATATTCACTCATAAAACCTCTAATATTAAAAAAAAAAAAAACAACAAAAAAAAAAAAACCAACAATAAAAAAAAAACTATAACGCTGTAATAGCATGATCTGATTATTTCTTCAATATTACTGCTTGCTGTTGTTGTTGTTGATGATGATGATGATTGTACTAGTACATTATTGCCACTTTGGTTTGGAGTTCTCTGCTTTGGTTTAGACTTATCCCTGGTTTACGAGGAAAACACATTAGTACAAGTGGTATTTATATCATGATTTAATCACGTATAGCTTTTATTCCACAAAGTTGTATTTTTAATAAAACTGTAATTTAAAAATAAATGAATGAAATAAATATTTATTTTACAGTCCTTATCGTAGTAATTCAGAAAAATTATTGATGTTTATCTCTTCTGTTTCTACTTTTATTCAAACAGTGACTGGGTATTTCATTTAAGAGTTCAGGATGTAAATACTAACACTGAAGAACAATAAGAGGAAGGAAGGTCTAAAGTGGGAAACACGGCTAGTTATTAAAGGTGTAAAATAAAAATGAATGAACCCACTGAAAACCTTAGCGTGATCATGATGATGTTAAAATTCAATGATGAGCGAGTGACAGTTGTGCTTTTGACATATGAACTTCCCTGTAGCTGATACACTCATGATACTCTGTGGTACACTCTTCATCCTTTAGCTCCTTCCCGCTCATCCTGGATGCTGCTCTCAATCAGGTCCTGTAGGTAGGAGAATGTAGGCCTGTCCTCGGCGCTGAATGCCCAGCACTGCATCATTATGCTGTACACCTGGATGACAGATAAGAGCCAAAGGTGAGTAACCTAGGTAAGTGCTCAGTTGTCCCATCTCCTAAGAGCTATCTGTGAAACACATTTACTGAACACAAGCAATTGATTTTTATTTACACAATAAAATTATTTCTCGTTCTCATAAACACATCATACTGTACATTCTTTTACTGAATCAGGAAACTTCTGAAAGGTGGTGGTGTTCTTGTGGCCGGTGGTGGGTAAATGTGATCTCTTTTCCTTACTGACTGACAGGTTAAACATGGAGCTGAGATATATATATATACCTGTCAATATTCTATAAACATGCAGCTTAACCTGAATTTCTTTATTGATGCCCTATTAAAGTTTGAATGATTTGGTTAGATACTTTATCGTTATTGAGTCATTTGTGAACATTCGAGATTTCCAGTTCCAAGTTATGAAATACAGATGGAATACAGTGGTATCTGTTGGAAACAAAAAGGAGTTGGATCCACAAGGTTTTTCCAGCTGCCAAGATATTATTAAACATCACCATCTTGAGGCGAGGGAGAGCACAGTGCAGAACTGACATCCTAACAAAAATAGTGGCATAAACACAGATACGAACAACAAAAGCAGAGAAAAATCACTGCACCAGATCATCCCTCAGGTCACGCTGGCTTGTCACTGTTATTGTTACTGTAAACAGATATAGAACCAAAACAAGAACAGAGTAGTTTTAGCTGGAAACCTTTATCATACAGAATCAACTCATAACGGAGAATAAATCACATTCTCCGGTGAATGGGAAACTTTAATTCTTAATTTAGTTCAATTTGTTTCTCTTAAATTATCAAAATATCACCAGACCAACAATTGAAAAACCTATTTTAATATGAAGTGTCTACTGTGATCATCAGTGGGTGATCAGTTGCTCTGGAAACAATAACATATTAGAACCACTTGGTACAACATGAAGTACACAGCACCCCCCCTGCTGGGTTTGCTGCAACACCACACTTGCATCTTACATTTACTATATCTAATGTTAAAGAATCCTTTAAAACAATTCATGTATCCAAAATTTGATCCAGCACATTTTTGTAATCTAATGGAGTCTTCCTTGGGCTGTGCTCCAGTTCCCCGAGCCAGTACCCATATTTTGATAAGGACACACTCCTTCTGTCACTCATCGCATTTATAATTGCAATGCATGTGTGGATCCATTAAGCCGGTCGGACCTGTTCTTGATAAACTCCTCCCAGGTTCGTTCTCTATTGATGTTGTGACTCAGAATAACGAGTGGGTGTTTATATTACATGTACAGGGGATTAGGATCAGAACCATTACTGGAGCATTTCATCTGTGGCATGACATGACGTGTGGCTTTACTTTTGGTGGACACATGGAAGGTGCTGGCAACCTCCAGTTTTCTTTCAGGATGTTGAAGAGGTGAACAGCCATCATGGTGCTTTGTATGTCCTCCCCTATACGATGGAGTGAGAGCTGCACAAGAAGACATTACATATTTATTTTTATTAATTATACATGTATATATTGTTGTATTATTAATTTACATTAATGAAAACATAATTGGACATAAAATGCTTTCATTCTACTTTTTTAAAGGAAATGCAAATGTGTATAATCAACCAGGTGGTGGTTTCAAGTCATGTGACAAATTATTTTATCAAGCAGCAGTCCTACCTCAATGCAGCCGTGAGGGGGGGGCACAAACCAGTGTCTCTCCCTCACGCCGGTCCCAAGCCCGGATAAATGCAGAGGGTTGCGTCAGGAAGGGCATCCGGCGTAAAATAAATGCCAAATAAACTATGCGAATCACAAGAAAGAATGACATACCGGATCGGTCGAGGCCCGGGTTAACAACGACCGCCATCAGTGCCGTCAACCAACAGGGTGCTGATGGAAATTGGACTACTGTTGGTCGAAGACGTCCGAAGAAGGAGAGGCGGAGGCGTGTCCGTTGCCAGAGAGAGAGAAGAGGAAAGGCATGAGCCTAGGACTGAAAGTAGGGACTTTGAATATTGGAACTATGACAGGAAAAGGTAGAGAGCTGGCTGACATGATGCAGAGGAGGAAGGTGGACATACTGTGTGTTCAGGAGACAAGGTGGAAAGGTCTGCAAGGCTAGAAGCATAGAGGAGCAGGGTTTAAGCTGTTTTATCACGGTGTGGATGGGAAGAGAAATGGAGTCGGAGTCATCTTGAAGGAGGAGTTTGCCAGGAATGTTCTAGAAGTGAAAAGAGTGTCAGACAGAGTGATGAGTCTCAAGTTAGAAATTAAAGGTGTGATGGTCAATGTTGTTAGTGCTTATGCCCCACAGACAGGATGTGAGCGAGAAGAGAAGGAGAGATTCTGGAGGGAGTTAGATGAAGTGATGCAGAGTACCCCAGAGGTGAAAAGAGTGGTCATTGGGGCAGACTTCAATGGACATGTTGGTGCAGGAAACAGAGGGACGAAGGTGATGGTCAGTTTGGTATCCAGGACAGGAACGCAGAAGGACAGATGTTGGTAGATTTTGCAAAAAGGATGGAAATGGCTGTGGTGAATACTTTCTTCCAGAAGAGAGAGGAGCATAGGGTGACTTATAAAAGTGGAGGTAGGAGACACACAGGTAGACTACATCTTGTGCAGGCGATGTAATTTAAAGGAAGTCAGTGACTGCAAAGTAGTAGCGTGGTGAGAGTGTTGCCAAACAGCATAGGATGGTGGTGTGCAGGATGATGCTGATGGTGAGGAAGGTGAAGAAAGGCAAAGGCAGAGCAGAAGACAAAGTGGTGGAAGTTGAAAAAGGAAGAGTGTCGGGTTGTCTTCAAGGAGGAGTTGAAACAGGCTTTGGGTGGTCAGGAAGTGCTTCCAGATGACTGGACAACTACAGCTTAATGTGATCAGGGGACACAGGTAGGAGAATACTTGGTGTGTCATCTGGAAGGAAAGTAGATAAGGAGACTGGTGGTGGAATGAGGAAGTGCAGGAGTGTGTACAAAGGAAGAGATTAGCTAAGAAGAAGTGGGACATTGACAAACCGAAGAGAGTAAACACGAGTACAGGGAGACGCAGCGTAAGGCAAAGGTAGCAGTGTCAAAGGCCAAACAGAGCGCGTTTGATGACTTGTATGCTCGGTTGGAAAGTAAGGAGGAGAAAATGATTTATACAGGTTGGCACAGCAGAGAAATAGAGATGGGAAGGACGTGCAGCAAGTTAGATTGATAAAGGACAGAGAGGGAAATGTATTGACTGATGACAGAAGTGTGCTGGGAAGATGGAAAGAGTACTTTGAAGATCTGATGAATGAGGTAAATGAGAGAGAAAAAGAGGAGAAGAGGTGACTGTTGAGGACCAGGAAGTAGCAAAGATTAGTAAGGGTGAAGTGAGGAGGGCATTGAAGAGGATGAAGAATGGAAAGGCAGTTGGTCCTGATGACATACCGGTGGAGGTATGGAAGTGTCTAGAGAGGTAGCAGTAGATTTTCTGACAAGAACATTTAACAAGGTCTTAGAGAGTGAGAGGATGCCAGAGGAATGCAGGAGAAGTGTGCTGGTGCCCATTTTTAAGAACAAGGGAGACGTGCAGAGTTGTGGCAACTACAGAGGGATAAAGTTGATGAGCCATACGATGAAGTTATGGGAAGAATAGTGGAAGCTAGACTAAGGCAGAAGTCACCATTTGTGAACAACAGTTTGGTTTCATGCCCAGAAAGAGCACCACAGATGCAGTGTTTGCCTTGAGGATGTTAATGGAGAAGTACAGAGAAGGTCAGACGGAGCTGCATTGTGCCTTTGTGGATCTGGAGAAAGCATATGACAGGGTGCCGAGAGAAGAACTGTGGTATTGCATGAGGAAGTCTGGAGTGGCAGAGAAGTATGTTAGAGTGGTGCAGGACATGTATGAGAGATGTAAGACAGTGGTGAGGTGTGCTGTCGGTGTGACAGAAGAGTTCAAGGTGGAGGTGGGACTGCATCAAGGGTCAGCTCTCAGCCCCTTCTTGTTCGCTATGGTGATGGACAGGCTGACAGACGCAGGTTAGACAAGATTCCCCTGGACTATGATGTTTGCAGATGACATTGTAATCTGTAGGAGCAGAGAACAAGTGCAGGAAAATCTAGAGAGGTGGAGGTATGCCCTGGAAAGGAGGGAATGAAGATTAGCCTCAGTAAGACAGAATACATGTGCATGAATGCCAAGGACCAAAGAGGAACGGTGAGATTACAGGAGCAGAGATAAGGAAGGTGGAGGATTTTAAGTACTTAGGCTCAACAATCCAGAGCAATGGAGAGTGTGGAAAGAGGTCAAGAAGCGTGTGCAGGCAGGTTGGAATGGTTGGAGAAAAGTGTCCGGTGTGATGTGTGATAGGAGGGTATCGGCAAAAATGAAAGGAAAAGTGTACAGACGGTGTTGAGGCCAACGATGCTGTATGGGTTAGAAACAGTGACCCTGGGGAAAAGACAGGAGGCAGAGTTGGAGGTAGAGATGAAAATGTTGAGGTTCTCTTTGGGAGAATGAGGATGGATAGGATTAGAATGAGCACATCAGAGAGGACAGCACATGTAAGACGTTTTGGAGACAAAGTCAGAGAGGCTAGATTGAGATGGTTTGGACATGTACAGAGGAGGGATAGTGAGTATATTGGTAATAGGATGCTGAGGCTGGAACTACCAGGCAAAAGGCCTAGAGGAAGACCAAAGAGACGATTCATGGATGTGGTGAAGGAAGACATGAAGGTCGTTGGTGTAAGAGAAGAAGATGCAAAGGATAGGGTGAGATGGAGGCAGATGATTCGCTGTGGCGACCCCTGAAGGGAAAAGCCGAAAGGAAAAGAAGAAGCAGTCCTACCTCACCAGAGAGCATAAACTGGCATCTGACGGAGAGGAACTTTGTGAAAGAAAGAAAATGATGTGGTGGTAAAAGTCACCACCGTCGCTGCTCTAGAGCAGGTGTCGGCAACCCACGGCTCCGGAGCCGCATGTGGCTCTTTCACCTTCCTGATATGGTTCCGTGGCTTTTAAAAATAATGAATGTGTACTTTGCGGTGTCTGATGGGTGCCAACATGCTTCATATACAAAAAAAACCACTGCATAACAAAAAAACAACTGCAAAAAGAAAATGCTGCTTATTTACTCACAGCGGAAGCACTCCAAGCTCACAGGGGTCAAGAGTTAAACCAGCTTTCACCTGAATGATGGGAGAATCTGCCAAAGGCAGAGTCCTGCAACGTTCGGGTACTCAGCAGGTAACCATGCTCTTTGAAGGTTGAAAATTACATGGATGAAAATGAACAGTCATGGGTGCGGGTGGATATATACTTGGTGTAGGTGGGGTGAATTTGTGTGTGTGTGTGTGTGTTCTTGTGGCCATGGCTATGGTTATATTAATCAGCTACATTAAAAGTCTCAGTGTTTTTGATCTGCTGTGTTGGTGGAGGGAGCATGCCATGGTATTTCCAAACCCTTGTTCTTGCCATCCCAGCAGCAGTGCAGCGAGCAAGAAAGATTTCCGCCACCAGGGTTTCTAATCCAGGAAAGGAAATCACAGCTGAAGTAAGAGACGGTGAATGAGATTTGGTTTATGCACAGCAATCTCCGAATTAAATAACTCTCCTTTCAGTAACAAAATAAAAGACTGCAGTCTGGTTCAGTCTTCACTCTGAGAATGGGTCGGGCAGTGCAGTATTAAGCATTAATGTTATTTAAAAGAATGTTGAGCAGGCTCCTTCTTAAAATAAGTCGTCATATACTTTTCTGTGTTGCTGTCATTTTTGTAAATTAAAACTATGGCAAAACAACATTAATGTAATGAATAAAGAAAAAGTCCTAATCCTAATTATGGTCGTGGGGAGGCTGGTGCCCATCTCAGCGGACTCCAGGCAAGAACATATTTCACCCTGGACAGCTCGAAAAGTCATCGCAGGGTAGAAACACACTGATTTATATGCAACTACTCTTGTCGAAAGTCAACAATGGTTCTTTTAGATGAACCTCGCACCATAGACAGTGAGAGACATGGCCGGCCTTTGATAACCCAGTTAGCTGCACTGGGGAGACGGCGAGAACCTGTGGAGAGTGGGGCTTGAACCCCAAACATTGGGATCAGTGGTCCAGCACCTCTACCACCAGGCTATCACTGCCCTGATCCAGCATGTTTACCACCAGGCCTCCACTGCCTCAGGGCTCAAGTAGACATCAGGGATTATCATTGAAAGTAAATTTTTATTCAATTTCTTTTATTGAATCTAAATGTTTTTGTTTCAAGCAGAATTGTAATTTAATTGCCTCTGCAGTCATTCAAATCAATGCAACACGCTATTTTTATATTAACATACTGTAAAGGAAAAAGGGGGAAAAAAAACATGCAGTGTTATTTGATGTCAAATGTCAAAAAAGGATTTGTGGCTCCCAGTGTTTTCTTTTCTGTGGAAAATGGCTCCGAATGGCTCTTTAAATGGCAAAGGTTGCCGACCCCTGCTCTAGACTTTCATGATAACTCCAGGGGATGTACATCTCTGTTTTAGATCTGGTGAAGAACCAGTACCATTACAGTAATCATACTGTGCTTATACTGAAATCATCACTTTTGTCCTGTGGACCCCCTTATACTTCAGTTATTCAGTAGTTCCCATGTGCTTCTGGTCAGGAATCATCCACTGTATGTGAGCTCGATATCTGAAGCACCTCTAAAGGCAGCAGTTAGACGGTGAGTCAGATCCACTGGAGAACAATAGATATAAATGGATAAATGCAGCAGGCGGAACGCATGAGCTCCGAACATAAGAGCTCACCCAGCACACAACAACCGTGCAGCCGGTGGACCGTTTACTTGGTGGAGTCAGCTCCAGGTTCTATATATGCAGAAACTTTATACCAGATTGAAATGACGTCGCCTTACAAGGAACACACTCACCAAAACAAACCAAAAAACAAAAAACCCAACAACAACAAAAACTACAAATGTGTACAAACAAACAATGAATGGTTCAGAATATCCGGCAAGATGGGACTGCTGCTGAAACAAGGTTATCAATCAATGATACATATTTATCTTATTGTAAGAAATCTAATTCTGTTCTCCATCTGTGTCTATAAACTCGACCATGGTGATTAACCAGAAACAATTTAATATTATATTTCTGGTGACATAGGGCTGCACCTCACTGATCAATTCAGCACTAACTGTACCTCAACCCCCTCCCCAAATATAAAGGAAAAAACCCAATCATCATATGATCAAAAATCACAGGTGCATTAGCATTCCTCACATACCCGCTTCGGGTTCCTGTTCAGCTCGCAGTAAGAGAACAATTCGTGGAGAAGAACGCCAAAACTCCACACATCTGATTTGTGGGAAAATTTATATTCTGATAAGGATTCTGGTGCATACCTGAAACAGAGTAAGAACCAATGATGAATATTTAAATTCAGCATCAACATTAACGTTTACTTTTTCATTCATTCATTTTCTGTAACCACTTAATCCTAATTAGGGTCACAGGTGCCCATCCCAGTTGACTCCAGGCAAAGGAAAGTACACTCTGGACACCTCACCAAGCCACCACAGGGCAGAAATACACTGATGGCTATGCAGCCTTCTCTTGTCAAAAGTCAGCAATGGTTCATTTACATGCCTAACACCATAGACAGTGAGAGACATAGCAAGCCTTTGATAACACAGTTGGCTGTACTGAGGGGACAGTGGCAACCTGTTGAGAGTGGGGCCTGAACCCAGGACCTTATGATCAGAGATCCAGCACCTTTACCACTAGCCCACCACTGTCCAGGACTTACTTTTTTCTCCTAATATTAAAACTATGAAAGAGAAGTGCTTCCAGATGAGTGGACAACTACAGCTAATGTGATCAGGGAGACAGGTAAGAGAGTACTTGGTGTGTCATCTGGAAGGAGAGGAGATAAGGGGACTTGGTGATGGAATGAGGAAGTGCAGGAGTGTGTACAAAGGAAGAGGGTAGCTAAGAAGAAGTGGGACATTGGGAGGACTGAAGCGAGTAAACAGGAGTACAGGGAGACACGGCGTAAGGTGAAGGTAGCGGTGTCAAAGGCCAAACAGAGGGTTTATGATGACTTGTATACTAGGTTGGACACTAAGGAGGGAGAAAATTATTTATACAGGTTGTCACAGTAGAGAAATAGAGATGGGAAGGACGTGCAGCAAGTTAGAGTGATAAAGGATGGAGAGGGAAATGTATTGACTGATGACATAAGTTTGCTGCGAAGATGGAAAGAGTACTTTTAAGAGCTGATGAATGAGGCAAAGATTAGTAAGGGTGAAGTGAGGAGGGCATTGAAGAGGATGAAGAGTGGAAAGGCAGTTGGTTCTGATGACATAGCGATGGAGGTATGGAAGTGTCTAGTGGAGGTAGCAGTAGATTTTCTGACAAGAACATTGAACAAGGTCTTAGAGAGAGAGGGGAGAAGTGTGCTGGTGCCCATTTTTAAGAACAAGGGAGACATGAAGAGTTGTGGCAACTACAGAGGAATAAAGTTGATGAGCCATATGATGAAGTTATGGGAATGAATAGTGGAAGCTAGACTAAGGACAGCGGTCAGCATTTGTGAACAACAGTTTGGTTTCATGCCAAGAAAGAGCACCACAGATGCAGTGTTTGCTTTGAAGATGTCAATAGAGGAGTGTAGAGAAGTTCAGAGGGAGTTGCATTGTGCCTTTGTGGATCTGGAGAAAGCATATGAAAGGGTGCCGAGGGAGAAACTGTGGTACTGCATGAGGAAGTCTGGAGTGGCAGAGAAGTATGTTAGAGTGGTGCAGGACATGTATGAGAGATGTAAGACAGTGGTGAGGTGTGCTGTCGGCCTGACAGAAGAGTTCAAAGTGGAGGTGGGACTGCATCAAGGGTCCTTCTTGTTTGCTATGGTGATGGACAGGCTGGTAGATGAGGGTAGACAAGATTCCCCATGGACTATGATGTTTTCAGATGACATTGTGATCTGTAGTGAGAGCAGAGAACAAGTGCAGGAAAGTCTAGAGTGGAATGAAGTTAGCCTCAGTAAGTCAGAATACATGTATGTGAACAACAAGTACCCAAGAGGAATGGTGAGGTTACAGGGAGCAGAGATAAAGATGGTGGAGGATTTTAAGTACTTAGGCTCAACAATCCAGAGCAATGGAGAGTGTGAAAAAGAGGTGAAGAAGCGTGTGCAGGCAGGTTGGAATGGTTGGAGAAAAGTGTCCGGTGTGATGTGTGACAGGAAAGTACAAGTGATTGTAAGATAGTGTTGAGGCCACCGATGTTGTATGGTTTAGAAACAGTGACTCTGGGGAAAAGACAGGAGGTAGAGCTGGAGGTAGCAGAGATGAAAATATTGAGGTTCTCTTTGGGAGTAACGAGGATGGATAGGATCAGGAACGAGTACATCAGAGGGACAGCGTTAGTACGAGTACAACAGTTAGACAACGAGTACGACAGAGTAAGGTGTTTTGGAGACAAAGTCAGAGAGACCAGATTGAGATGGTTTGCACATGTACAGAGGAGGGATAGTGAGTGTATTGGTAGTAGGATGCTGAGGTTGCAACTACCAGGCAGAAGGCCCAGAGGAAGACCAAAGAGAAGTTTTATGTGTGCGGTGAAGGAGGACATGAAGGTAGTTGGTGTAAGAGAAGCAGATGCAGAGGATAGGGTGAGATGGAGGTCGATGATTCGCTGTGGCGACCCCTGAAGGGAACAGCCGAAAGGAAAAGAAGAAGATACTGAGAATATCTAGACTGTGAAATAAATTAGCTTATTCATAGTACGGCGGCACGGTGGCGTAGTGGTTAGCACATCCGCCTCACAGCAAGAAGGCCTGGGTTCGATTCCCGGCCTGGGCGTTTCTGTGTGGAGTTTGCATGTTCTCCGCGTGCTTGCATGGGTTTCCTCTGGGTGCTCTGGTTTCCTCCCACAAAGACATGCACAGTAGGTTAATTGGCTGTTGTAAATTGCCTGTAGTTTCGCATCGTCCAGAAGGCAATGGCAAACCGCTGCACTAATCCTGCCAAGAAGACCTCCATGAAGATGATAACCAGGGCGTTATCCTTCATGGTGGGTTGCCAATGGACTCAGGCACTAGATAGATAGATTTATAGTACACGCTGAAGTTAGTAACTCTGATTTATCTACTGTCCAAAGCAGTGGTGACTTAGTGTTTTGAGGTGATGAGTTACTGATCCAAAAGTCAGGAATTTAAGCCCCACCATCACCACTGTTGGGCCCTTGAGTGTGGAATCTTCATTTTTTCGCAGTGTCTCTTGAGAAGGCATAAAAAGTTAGCAGTTAAAATGTTAATATTTTGTGTAGTTTTATGATAAATTCCATGTCTGCAGCTACAAAGGAACATGAGAGATGGGATGGTAATTTCCTGGCATTACAAACATTCCTGTGATCATTAGAATGTAATGAAACTGCTTTAGTTATTAGAAAAATTGCTAATAAATATCTAGCGAGATTTAATCAGCATCTAAGCACAGTAATAGTCCAAACTTATAGTGGTTTAATTTAGTGAGTTGTGGGATTTTGGTCGTACGCTTATATTGGAAGCTGTGTATCTGAAGTGTGGGTGGAATTGGTGATGCTCTGGGCACTGAGGTAAAGTCCGTTGGGCTTTTTAACACCCGAGCCTAGTGGCTCATCGGACCGGTGCTTATGCCCGGTTTCTGGGATAACTGGGATTCAAACACACAGCCTCCACTCAGAGCACTGGTGATGGTATATGATGGTCAGTGTGAGACAGCTGTCAGTGGACATTGAAATACAAAACTTTGGAAGCTTGTGGTCCTCGAGTGCCCGGTATCACTACTCTTAATCTGACCACCACTGTAGGTGTACTCATTCAAAATACTGTTCACATTCGTCTGTTCCGTTTTATAAAGTTGGGGCTGTGTTTCATTCTGAAGGGGAAGGCTAGTTAACCTGGGCCTGGCAAGAACACATAGATGTTTACAGCAATACTGAGGAATAGTGAGAAGTGCACCCACTACTGATGACCATCTTCGGAATGGACGAGTTTACCAGAGGGCGCCACAGAATGTCACGTTAGTGAAAAGTCCCAGGTCACACGGAGTGTCTGGTAGAACTGTAAGAGCGCAGTGCAGTTCTGAAATAGTTAAGGTTGTTAAAAATAAATTCTCATTACCAGAAGATGGGACTCTCTCCAGACTGGGTGACTCTATAATACTCTTTATTCGAAGGGACGATCTTCGTCAGGCCAAAGTCCGCAATCTTCACCAGCGTGTCACTTGAGACCAGGATGTTTCTTGCTGCAAGATCACGATGTACATAACGCAAGTTCTGCAGATACTCCATTCCCTACACACACACACATATCACACACACACACACACACACAGACACACACACAGACACACACACAGACACACACACAGACACACACACACACACACACACACACACACACACACAGACACACACACAGACACACACACACACACACACACACACACACACACACACACACACACACACACACACACACACACACACACACATGCACACAGAGACACATACACACAGAGAGACATACACACAGAGAGACACACACACAGAGAGACACACACACAGAGAGACACACACACACACAGACCCAGACACAGGTATTGTGTATGAATGAATGAATGAAGTTTAACGGCACTTTCAACACATATAGTGTGTTATACTGTGTCAAACATGGTTATTTTATATTAAGTACAATGGCTAAGAGTTCAATTTCATATTGCAAATGAAGCTAATGTAAACCAAATTATTTTCTTTGAACAATCAATTTTGGTGTAAAACCCAATCGAAAGGTGAGAAGGTAATATTAATAAAAACGAGTCTGGCTAAGAATGTGCATTCCTATACATTTCCAACCAACAGTAAAAGTTTGTTGTTATTTCGGCGAACTGCAGAATTGCAGAATTGCGAATTGCAGAACTCTAGCAATAGAATTTATGCTAACTATACCACAAATTCAGAATTTATAATACATTTCAATATCTTTTAAAAACTGCAGGATTACTGAAGCATTAAATTTAGTAAAAAGATCATACAAGTTGTTCACGTTAAAATGCTGGTAGCTAGTCTCAGCAAAATCTGTGCAATCTATTAAAATGTGCTCGACAGTCGGGGGGGTGGGGGGTGGGGGGAGCTGAACAAGTGTCGCACACAAGCGCAGGCTCCCCTTTCAATAAATAGCTGTGTGTAATGTTGGTGTGGCCAATACGAGTCCTGGTCAACACTACTACTTCTCTTCTACTCGTTCTACTTGAGTAGGATGAGATGAAGTTTATTATTAGTCTTTTCATCCCACTGGCTCTGCCACTGACTAAAAACTAAATTATTTACTCGACACTTTACGTCAGTGTAGGGGACCTTGTTCTCAGAAACATGATGATTAAGAGATTCCTTCGCTAGTTTATCAGACTTTTCATTACTTTTGATGCCAACGTGACTGGGGCACCAAGCAAACACTATATTTTTTCCACCCTCAATGAGATCATGGCACCTTTGTAAAATCTTTAAAAGTGTAGGGTTATCAAAATCATTACCCTGTAAGGCAGTTAAGCGAGACAAAGAATCTGAAAAAATAATAAAATCATTTCCATCGTAAGAAGACACGATATCAAGTGCATGTAGAATCGCCCGCAATTCTGCTGTAAAAATAGAAGCTCCATCCAAAAGTCGGACCTGGACATTCAAACCATTGATGACTGTAGCGGCTGCTACGCTGTTGTTATCCTTAGAGCCATCTGTATAAATAGTCCTAAAGTCCCTATATAGATATCTCAACTAATCAAACATCACCTGGAACACTGAGGGATCTGAAGAATTTTTTAGGAAACTCAGATAGTGACAGATTTACATGTGGTCTCTTTAATTTCCAAGGTGGAATATCAGGTATATCATATTCTTGAGATCTGGACACACAGCTTTAAGGGAATCTTTAATTCTCAAAGCAAATGGACAAGTAGCTGTTGGTTTGTTTTCGTAGAACCGCATGTTTCTGGTTTGAAAGGTTCTAGCTCATATGTAGGATTGTCCTTGTTTGCCCTTTAGTTTTATAGCATATTGAAGGGTGAGTTTTTCCCTACGCAGATGAAGTGGTAGTTCATTTGCTTCAACATGCAGACTAGGAATAGGAGAAGTTCTGAAGGCTCCTAGGCAGATTTTTAATGCTTGGTTTTGGATGGTTTCTAACTTTTTTAAATAAGATTTTCGAGCAGAACCATAAACAATGCAGTCATAATCTAATTTTGATCTGATTAAAGATTGGTATAATCTTAACAGAACTTCATGATCAGCTCCCCAATCCATGTTAGAGAGAACTTTTAACAGATTTAAAGATTTCTGACATTTTGTTCTTAAATAGTCGATGTGTGCTTTAAAGTTGAGTTTTTTGTCAAAAATCACACCAAGAAATTTAACTTGATCAACAACAGGAATGTCATGACTACCAAGTTTAAGATCTGGATCTCAGTGCATTTTTATTTTATTGCAAAAATGCACACACACAGTTTTAGACTGAGAGAATTTAAAGCCATTATTATCAGTCCACGTCTGAATTTTATTTAAGCATAGCTGCAGTTGTCTTTCAATAGTGTGCATGTGTTTTGCATGACAGCTAATTGCAAAGTCATCCACAAATAATGATTTTGATTTTTCTGTTAATTTTAACATTAAATAAAGTCACAGATAAAATACTTCCTTGTGGAACTCCCATGTCTTGTTTCTGAGAAGCAGAAATGGAATTCCCAACACAAACTTTAAAATGTCTATTGGTTAAATTTTTTTAAATAAATACAGACATTTTTCCACAAAGGCCCATCTCGTGTAAATCCTTTAAAATTCTGTGTTTCCAAGTGGTATTATATGTTTTTTGTAAATCAAAGAAGACTAATACCATGTGTTCACCTCTTACAAATGCATCTGGAATGTTAGATTTGAGAGCTATCAAATGGTCTGTAGTGCTTCTAAAATGTCTGAAACCACATTGTGACTTTGATATTAAATGGTTCTTCTCAAGATACCAAATCAAACGAGCATTTATCATACATTCCATGGACTTACACAAGCAACTAGTTAGAGCAATGGGACAGTAGTTTATAGGGTCTGCGTGATCTTTACCAGATTTTGGAACTAGAATAATGGCAGCTTCCCTCCAGGAGTCTGGAAAACTACCCATTTCCTATATCATTGAAAATATGCAACAAAACTTTCAAAGATTCATCGGAGAGATGTTTAAGAAACTGATAATGGATATCATCAGGTTCAACAGCAGTAGCATGAGATTTGTTTAATGATTCTGTTGATTCATGCATACTAAAAGAATCGTTATAATTTTCCGAGTTGTTCGAGTTAAACTTGAGTTTGGTTTTCTCCTGCTGATTTTTACACTTTCGAAATGTTGGAGTGTAGTAGTAGTAGGCCTCCGTCAGTTGTTGCCGACTATGGATTTCATGCGTTAGAGAGTCAAATTTTATTGGCACTTCCGATTGTGGCTGGCAAGACCAATGCGGGAGTGGCAATCACGAGTGCATCTGGAGCAGATGTAGTTTGATGGTATAGCTGGAGTGCAAGCCTTCTGCTTGGCTCTCTTTTCCCCGGTAATGGCATGGATCTTTTCTTCTCCAATCTTGAGTTGTCTCTGGAGAGTAGTGTGCCATTTGCTGCGGTCAGCTGCTACCTCTTCCCAGTTCTCGGTGGTGTTGATGTTCGGGATGTCACGCTTGCAGACGTCACAAGTGAGGCCGGCCAACACTTCTCTTGCCTGAGGCTAGTTCACCATAGAGGAGGTCCTTTGGAATACGTCCTTCTTCCATCCTACACATGACCAAGCCATCGGAGTCTGCATTGTGTAGTGTGAACATGGTAGGAAGTCCTGCACGCTCAAAAACTTGGGCGTTGGAAACTTTTTTCACTTCATTGAATGCCAAGAATTCGATGAAGTGAGCGCATGTGAAAGTTGTCGCGTTTGCGCTCCTGTCGGGAGTATGTTGTCCATGTTTTGCTGCCATAGAGGAGAGTGCTGACGATGCAGGCATTGTACACTGCCATTTTTGTTGGAGTTGTCAGCTTTGAGTTCTCCCAGACACGGGCGGTGAGGTGTCCCAGTGTTGTAGCAGCCTTGCCAATGCGCTTGTTGATTTCGGCAACGAGCGACAGGTTGTCACTGATGGTGGATCCCAGGTATGTGAACTGGTGCACGACTTCGAGTTGATAATCATCGTTGTGAATGAGAGGTGCAATTTCCGCATCCTGACTCAGCACGTTGGTCTTTTTCAGGCTGATCGTCAGTCCGAAGTCTTTGCAGGCCTGGGAGAACCTGTCCATGAGGCATTGAAGTTCATGCTCAGTGTGTGAAGTCACAGCAACATCATCAGCAAAAAGCATATCTCTAACAATTTTCTCCCTCACTTTTGTTTTCGCTTTCAGTCGAGCGAGGTTGAAAAGTCAACCATCAGATCTTGTTCGTAGATGTACTCCTTCAGTTAAAGTTTCAAAAGTGTGCTTTAGAACCATGGCAAAAAAGATTCTAAAGAGAGTAGGAGCAAGAATGCATCCCTGCTTCACTCCACTCTTGATGTCAAATGAGTTGGACATACTGCCTTCATACTGGATTGTTGCCCTCATGCCATCGTGAAAGGATCTGATGAGGCTGTGAAGTTTAGGAGAGCAACCAATCTTTGGAAGTATGCTGAAAAGTCCTTCCCTGCTGACGACGTCAAAGGCCTTGGTCAGGTCTATGAAAGCTATATATAGTGGCTTGTGTTGTTCTTTGCATTTCTCCTGAAGTTGGTGCAAGGAGAATATCATGTCCACTGTTGAGTGCTTAGATTGGAAACCGCACTGGGACTCGGGGTAGATGCGCTCTGCAAGTTTTTGAAGGCGCACAAGCAAGACACGGGCATAGAGTTTTCCCACAATGCTCAGGAGAGCGATACCTCTGTAGTTGTTGCAATCACTCCTTTCGCCCTTGTTCTTGTAGAGGGTGACAATCTTAGCATCTCTCATGTCTTGTGGCAGAGCTCCCTCTCTCCAACATTGGCATAGGATGTCATGAAGAGGCTGTAGTATGGTGTCTTTACAGCACTTTAAGTCGGGTGGTATGCCATCGGCACCAGGTGCTTTTCCGCTGGCTAGGCTGTCAATTGCTTTGCAGAGTGTGGCAAGAGTTGGTTTAGCATCTAGCTCCACCATGATGGGTAGAGGTTCGATGGCATCGAGGGCTGCAGCGGTAACTGTGTTTTCTCTTGAATACAGCTCTGAGTGTCAACCCACCTGTCCATCTTCTTGCCCTTGTCTGTGATCATCTCCCCACTGGTGGACTTAAGTGGGGCTGTCTTGCTCTGTGTGAGCCCTAGAGCTGCCTTGATGCCCTCGTACATTCCTCTAATGTTGCCTGTGGCAGCCGCAGTCTGGATGGAGGCACTGAGCTGTTGCCAGTATTCATTGGCACAATGTCTTGCAGTCTGTTGTACTTTGCTTCTGGCAGCTCTGAGCGCTTTCAGGGATTTCTCACTTGGGGAGCGCTTGTATTCAGCAAGAGCAGCACGTTTTGCTTCAATCACGGGGGACATCTCAGTGGACTTGGCATCAAACCAGTCATTGTTCTTAGAGGTCTTCTTCCCAAAGGTCGCAAAGGCTGATTTCTGAATGGCATTTAGGATGTGATCCCAGTTCTCAGAGGCAGAGCTGTGTTGGTGTTCAGCAGACAGTGCTTCTTGGAGTAACTTGGCAAATTCCACAACTTTCTCTGGTAGTTGCATGCTGGTGGTATCCATGCAGGGTTTGCCTTTCTGTTTATAGCTGTGGAATTTATTGGGGATAAGCCTGATCTTACAGCAGACGAGAGAGTGGTCAGTATCACAGTCTGCGCTGTGATATGTGCGGGTGATGTGCACAAACGTGATGTGTACGACGGGTCAGGATCATGTCTAACTGATGCCAGTGCTTTGAACAAGGGTGACGCTATGACACCTTGTGTTGTGGCTTTGTCTGAAAGAAGGAGTTGGTCACACACAGTCCATTGTAGGAGCAAAACTCCAGGAGCTGCTGCCCATTCTCATTAATCTTGCCAACTCCGTGGTGTCCTCGACAGGAAGGCCAGGAATCGTGATCGGCACCCACGCGAGCGTTGAAGTCTCCCAGGATGATGACATGTTCCTTTGGAGGTATGTTTGACATAATGTTGTTCATGCTTGCATAAAACTCATCCTTAGCTTCTGTTGAAGATGTAAGAGTGGGAGCATAGGCACTGACAAGGGTGATGAAACCTTCAGAAGTATGGAGACGTATGATCATCAGATGTTCGGATCCCTTGTTTCCTGGTTCAACCATCTTCAGCAGGGTGTTCCTGACTGCAAATCCAACTCCATGCTCTTTTCGGTCCTCAGCACTCTTCCCTTGCCAGAAGAAGGTGTAGTCTTTCTCCTTGAGTGTTCCTGTGTCGGCAAGGCAGGTTTCCTGCAGAGCAGCAATGTCTACATTTAGTCTTAATAGCTCGTTGTTGATGATGGCTGTCTTTCTTGCATCACTGATTGCATGTAAATCTTGGGAAAGTCCAGGTGTCATTGTTCGGACGTTCCAGCTTTACAGTTTTAGGACTGAGGGCCTATTTTCTTTTTCGTTTGTTGTTTTGCCTGGTGCGGGTCTTGTAGTCTGCTTGTCGGTTTTTGTCCTGATCCCCAGCACCCAATGAGGAAGGCAGACTGTGGCGGGACAACACCTTATTGACTGGGGGCTGCCCAGCTTGAAGCGGGCGGTAGCTATCCAGTGAAATCTTAAGATCTCTCCCACCGTCAGAAGCGACCCCTGGCGCCACGCTCTTCACCAATCAAGCATTGTGGCTTATAACCGGTATCTGCTGCTTCCTGTGTTGATTCCACGCTGTGAAACATAGCTGGAGTGACCTCTCCAGGGCGTGAGCCAGGGCAAGAATGTTTTGGAGGAAGAGCTGATTCCATGTAGCAGATCCCCCCTCTCCACACTGTTGATGGGTCCAAAGGAACAGCAGAAGCTGGTACAATTTGGCACCAACAGTGTCGCAGGAGATGCCGGAACGTTTCTGATGTCAGAAGCAGACCGCCTTAGGGACTCCATCTCCGGATTTTTCCTCAGGGTTTACTCCCGAAGCCTTCTTCTCAAGTGAGTGATTCACAAGGCAGTAGAGGTTTAGGGTCAGAGTTTTCCATCTCCTAGATGAGTTGCCTTACAGGGCTAACGAGTCTCATCTACCCGTCCCATGCGGCAGGTAGTACTGGGTTACATGTTACCAGTAGCAGGGATAGTCCCTGACCTGACATGCTTGGAGTGTAGTGTTCTGTAAAAAAATTCTTAAATTCTTCTGCAAGAGTGTTAGCAGTGTCAATTCTATCAGTGGCTTTGTTCCCATTTGATTTATTAATGTGTTTTACAGAACTATTTACTGGTTTTCCACTTATTTTATCAACTTAACCATTTCCCATGTTTTTCCAAATGATTATCTCATATTTAGCTTTGAAACATATTCTTGCCATCATTTCCTTTTATGTTCTTTAATTGTATGCTGTGCATTTGCGCGGGCTGCTCTATATTTATCTAAATTAGCTCGTGTACCATGGTTTACGTATGGGTTTTGGAATTGACGAGGACTTAGGTACAGTTTTTAAGGCAATATTCATGACACAGGCAGCCAAATCATCTGTTGTTTTAATTTTGGTTTGGAATGTGTTTAGACTGATTTCATCATTGCACAATTCCTGGAAAGCTGTACAATCAGCTTTATGCAATTGCCATTTTGGGGGCTTTCCAGCATCTATAGGGTAGGTTGTATTGATGAAGATTGGTAAGTGGTCACTACCACACTGATCATCACCAACTTCCCAACAAGATCCATAAACAAGGCAGGGGAGCAAATGCTCAAATCAATAGATATAAAGGAGCTTGAAGATGGCTGAAGATATGTAGGAGATTTAGTGGGCCAATTCTACCCCACCAC
>CM045749.1:747500-777500 GCA_024760905.1 Plotosus lineatus
GTTTTATGTGCATGCTTGCGTGCGTGTGTTCTCACCCAGATTAAGTCCTCATGTTTAATCATTTGGAACTGAATGTGAGTGGGTCTGTGCCGGTGCTGAGTGGGGGAGCTGGGCGTCTCACACACACTGCTGTTCCTGACGATGATCAGGTTTGAGAGCTCTGTACACAGGTACTCTCATTAAGACTTAGTCCATCTGCTACCCTGAATACGCAAAGTGGTCATAGCACTGCAGCACAATCTTCAATCAAAAAGATATTAGTGCGAGAACCAGCACAGGCTGTGTACCCACACCAGAGGGGCGTGTCGTTGGGTACATTGATTTCACCTGGAAGGGCTGTTAAAGCTCCTGAACAGGAATCTGAGCACGTGTTTAATTCTATAAACAGAAATCTTCCAAACTGTCCTACCGGTACACTCATCTGTCTCACTAACACACTCACTACTGACAAACTCATCTGTCCCAATGACACACCCATCTGTTTTTGCTGACGTATCTATCTGTCCTACTGATACGCCCATGTTTCCATCATGCATCCTACTCAAATCATTTATCTGTCCAAATTATAGTTACTCTCATGTGTCCCACATTTTGAAACACACCCATTTGTTCAAATCCAACATGGCAATCTGTCCTGTACCTTTAGCTTGAGGTGGACAGCACCTTCTCAATTTGACAGGATAGTCAGACAGTACAAGTGTGTTTTCCATGTAGAAGTCTGTGAGCTGTTTCAGACTATCGAAGGAGCTGTGAATTCCTGCCAGGTGAAACTTTTCATTCTTCTCAACCAGACAGTCTTTATAGTCAATACCAAGTGGTGTCTGTGACACACACACACACACACACACACACACACACACACACACACACACACACACACATCATTTTTCTAAACAGAAATGGACAGTTTTTTTAATGGCTTTAATTTTCAGATGAAATACTGTACTGAAGTCATTCCCTCCGCAGAGCCACCGATAATCTCTGCTACTTCCTTCCAAGTTTATATTTGATAAATAAATAGCTGCCTCTCAGGATTTTGTGCACTAGTGTGAACATGGGGTTGAAGTAAACAGTGCGTTACCTGTAAGCAGACCATAAGGAAGTACTTATCATACTCCTTGGGACTCCGCCGAAGAAGGAATGTACCATGTTTAGCTCCAGCCCTTTTAAGCTTGTGTACTGCAAACTCTGACCTGGAGGAAATAAAATGTGGGGAAATCTGTCACGATTAACCATATTTTATTGCATGCTTGTGTGCATAGATATTTTTTCATACGTGATAGGGCCGTGGGAGTGACTATTGATGTCCTGTAGTAGACTCGGAGGAGCCACTTCTGAGCAGAAATAGTGACTGGAATCTGTGGTGAGTCTGAAGTAGTTATCAATGAGTGACACAAACGACAGAGCAACAGCCAGTGTCTCAAACTTCAGTTCCTGTTTTTCAAAAAACAAAACAAAACAAAAAACCCAAAAAACAAAAACAAACAAACAAAAAAAACCAAACAAAAACAAACAAACAAAAAACAACAACACATTTTTCACCTTTATTTTGTAAAATTCATAAAATACAAACTGTAATAACAATACACTGCGAGGGATCTCTGAGAATTATTATGATTATTATTATTATTATTATGATTATTATTATTATTATTATTATTATTATTATTATTATTATTATGATTATTATTATGATTATGATTATGATTATGATTATTATTATTATTATTATTATTATTATTATTATTGTTGTTGTTGTTATTGTGATAGATGCTATCACCACTATGCCTTACTGTAAAAATTGTGTTGCAGATATTAAATATAAGGAGTGAAGTCTTCAATCATTTACTTACATCAATTTGTTAAAACTGAATTTTATTACCAACACTTCTTCTTTTTATTTTTTATAACCACATCCTCATCTTTAACTGCCCGTGACTAACATCACCAGTTCATATATCAGAAGATGTCATAACTACTTACCAAGCATCTGTCATCCTGTCTGGTCAGAGTCACCACTCGTCCCTCTGCAGGAAGTTGCTCTTGACAAAGATGTTTCATGTTGATTTCTGTGAGTTGCGGGAAGTCACAAAACGTCTGCCACTCCTGAGCAGATTTTAAATGATTTGTTGATAATTTGTGGAAATAAATCTCATTAATTCATTTATTTTTTGAACTGATTAATCCTAATGATGGTTGCAGGGATCTGAGCCAACTCTGGACAAGGGCAGAGTACACCCTGGGCGGCTTGCCAGGCCATCACAGGGCAGAAACATGCTGACTGCTATGCAGCGACTCTTTACAAAAGTCAGCAATGATTCTTTTGCATCAAAATCTCACCACAGACAGTGAGAGACATGGCTGACCTTTGATAACTGTTAGCTGCACTGGTTGGACAGCAGCAACAATTCAGTGATAATGGGGCCCTAACCTCCAACCTTGGGATCAGTAATCCGACACTTTACCACCAGGCCACCACTGCCCAGAGTGAAATCTTAACATACTTAAAATCCTAACATGCTGAAGCCGCAGTCGGGAAACAGAGAAAGTTTAATGTTTAGCCCACAGAAATACAAAAATTTGTGAAAGTAATGAACTCCAGAACAAAACAAACAATTGTCCATGTCACATGTTACACATACAGCAGCAGTAAAGGTGAGATACAGGAGTAGTAATGGTGAGATACATTAGCAATAAGCATGAAATACAGGAGCAGGGTAGAGGAGCAGTAAAGGTGAGATAAAGGAGCAATAAAGGTGAGATACAGGAGCAGTAAATGTGAGATAGGGAGGCAATACGGGTAAAATACATGAGAAGTAAAGGTGAGATACAGAATCAGTAATGATGAGATATAGGAGCAATAAAGTTGAGATACAGGACCAGTAAAGGTGAAGCACATTTGTGACACATGAGATATATAGGAACAGTTAAGGTGGGATACAAGTTTATGACTGATGAAATGTTTGATACCTGGCCATTCAAGGGGCGTGTCTGAATCCCTCCCTCTCCAGAGACTCGTATGACAAAGATAGATGTGATGAAACATTCAGAGCCATAGTTTGGTTCCAGAGCACTCAGCTCCATCAGGTATTTGAGCTTCAGACTTTGTTCCCCAGCTGAGCAGTGGCCCAGTTTCTTTAGGAAGTGCTTCAGGTTTTTCCGGATGTGATACCGCGCTAGCCGGGTCATTCTCTGAATTTCTTTTTGGTGTGTCTCAGGCAGGCATGACTTGTAGCTGTCCAATAAATATCATTTACTAAACCAAACTTTTAAAAAATGATTTAGCCGAATTTATTAAAACAATATTGATTAGACGTCCAAACAAGATCAGGTTCACTCTGTTAGTACCTGATGGTCTTACACACTTCCTTCACAAGGTGGTTCTTTTCCTTGGCCTGTCTCCAGAGGTCCAGAACCGCCAAACCCAAACACTCCTGAATGGCACTTACTGGAGGACACACACCTCCACAGCCCGAGACAAAATCGCTGCGGGACTGGAAGAAAAACGACAGTGAGGTGGAGTCACTCTGAAGGTAAATCTGTACCCAACTAAAAATATCCTATAGGTTATTCTATAAAACCACAATTTCACTTAAGAAACTTCAGTAACCTGGGGGGGGGGGGGGGGACAAACAAAAAAAAACTATAGTCTCTTTTTCTTGAATATATGCAAACTTTAGAAGGAGCACATAGAAACCTGTAGTGCCATATAAAAATCTTATAGGAATTGATATGGTACATGTTACCTCATATAGAACTATACTCATGCCTCGGTTTTACAGACTTTGCTTTAACGGATTTCGGATGCAACGGACAAAATCTGTAGCTTTCGACTAGTCTGGATTGTCCGGACGTGGGCCGTTGTTTCCGAAAGTGACCGCCAGATGACTGGACTGGCTTGAAGAAATCTCGCACATTTAAATCTATTCATTCATTTTTAATTCCGTGTCACTGTGGTGCGAAGCTGAGAGCCAATCCTTTCTGTATGCGGGCAGGTCTGATACCTTAAAACTCTAATTTTATTGGACTTACACGCTGCAGTGTTTATATGACAGGAAGCGCGTCCCAAGTTTTGGCAATCAGCTGGTCTGCGGGTTGAAGTTTTTCCATGTCTGTCCATTTGGGTTTGCTTGCTAGCTGTGCTTGGCTTCGTGGAAATGAGCCGATCAAAAACGAGAGAAATTTACCTCTTTACTCAAAAACAACACGCGCAGTCTGTGGCAGTTGCTATAATCCTATAAAATTAGAGTTTGAAGGTATCGGACCTGTCCACATACTGGCGTACAGAAAGGACTGGCTCCCCGCTGCACCGCAGTGACATGACCTTGAAAATAGATGTATAGAGTTAAATGTGTGAGATTCATCTGTTCTTGGTTAACTTGATGGCCTTTTTGTATCTTTATTTAAATGATAGTAAAATTATGCATTCGCTATTCTGTTAAGAAAGGCCACCTGATTTATCTGAGAGCCAGATACAGTCATCAATACAGCCACATCTGGCTCGCGAGCCATAGGTTCCCAACCCCCCTGATAAATATAAATACTGTATATATAGTATATATATATATATATATATATATATATATATATATATATATATATATATATATATATATATATATATATATATATTTATATGGCACTCAGAGGATTAGATTTGAAAATATGTTTTTTTTTTTTGGCTCTCTTAGTCAAAAAGGTTTCCGGCCCCTGATCTTATGGTGTACAATTACAGAGTATAGGTACAGTATTTACATTTGCAGATTACATAGTGTGCTTAAGTAAAAGTTTTTCGTGACGTAATCATTGAAATATATGGAATCGGAAACTTCAGACAATCGGGTAATTCGGACCAGTGTTCCCCCCTATTAGTCCGTTAAACTGAGGCATGAGTGTATTGTCTCCACAGTGAGGTGGACTTTATTTTATATGGGAAACAAGTTTTCAAGGCACAGACCCATTTTTATATTCATACATACAAGTATATTCAGGTACAAGGGCTGCTGTATGTAATTCAGATCTCTTTATCCCCTAACAACCCATAGGCATGTGGAATTACATAAATAAAATAGGAAGCTTAAATATATATTTGGTAAGTGAGTCAGAAATGTTTCTAAATAGCACAGGGATAACTTACAAACTGACCCGTGTATGTGTCCATGAGTGTGTGTCCCTCAATTAACCCAATTAATATGAAGAGGGCTCACATGATTTCACAGTAACAATAAATATATTATTCCACACAAGCTGTAAGTTTCACACTGAGAAATAAACCACTTAACCACAACTAAGAATCTTTAAAGCTAATATCTTCCCGCAATCTGTTTCATTGCAATTCAGATTTTAATATTCATTAATTCATTAATTTTCTAAACTGATTAATCCTAAATAGAGTCATGGAGAGGCTGCCGCCCATCTCAGCAGACTCTGGGCGAGGGCGGAGAACACCTAAACAGCTCACTGTGCCATAGCTGGGCAACACTTATATCGTACTGTACAAAAATTCACACACACTAACACCTAGGGTGATTTGGAACAGACAGTTAGCCTACTGTGCATGTTTTCCACTGTGGGAGGAAACTGGAATATAGGAAGGAAACTTACTCAAGCATGGGTTAAACAAGCAAACTCTGCTCCCCCCAAAAAAATCCTGAGTCCAGCATGTACTTGATGTTAGTAGGATGTGCTAACTGCCATCTAAGATATATACTGTATTTAAAAACATTGTGTTTGTAGGCATAGCAAACCCAACACATTCTTAGCATATGACGACGATGATGATAAACTGTAGGAAACTATAATAAACTATAGTATTATTTATATTAATACCCATAGGAACAAGAACCAACCATCATAAAAACCTGAGGTGGAAACTATCAGTTTCTAATATAGTAAACTGTGGGATGGTTTTGTTCAACAAGCACATAACAGGGTGTTTAATTTTTTACCCCATTGTGGAGTTACCACAATCACAGTTATTTTAGTATTAAAACAACAACTTTTTATTTCATTATAGTTACCTCTGGCGGCATCCTGAGTTTCATTCCCATGTTTGGAGCGTTGCTGTATGAGTTTGCATTGCACTCCAGTTTCTTCCCACAGTCCAAAAACAAGCACAGTCGGCTGACTTCAAATCACCCCTAGGTGTGAGTGTGAACAGTTGTATGTGTTGGCCTGGTAATGGCCTGATGAGCTGTCCAGGGCACTCCATCTCCCACTACTCACCACTGCCACCTCCTACGTTAAATGCTTAATAGTCCCCATTATTTTTAACTTTCAGGAAAAAAAACCCCAAAACAAACAAACAAAAAAAAAAAATCAAACAAAAACTTTCAGTTCTTGTGTGTGTGTGTGTGTGTGTGTGTGTGTGTGTGTGTGTGTGTGTATGTATTATGTAGCATAAAAATGACAATTGTAAATTGCTTGAGCATCCGCCAAATACTATGAATGTAAATGAAACTCACTTTGTTTAAAAACTGCAAACAGAACTGCAGATTTGCTCCCAATTACACATTCAGAAATGCTGTACTGTACTGGTTTCACAATAGGACAATGCTGACTGTGATTGGATGCACAGCTGATTTAGACAGTTGAGCAATCAAGGGCGTAGGCTGGTCTAACCATGTGCGTGTGTGTGTGTGTGTGTGTGTGTGTGTGCGGGGGGGGGGGGGGGGGGGGTGTTTGCACATCCCGGTTGACCAGAACTTTGCTAAGTGCCCGCCTACACAAAGTTACCGTGATGTCACTGGGTTGGTACAAAGTACCACATGAAATATATTGCATGTATATCACAGCATATTATATGATATAAACAACATGGAATCTCATGCCAACAACACGCAGTTTTTCAGCAGAAGACGATTCATCTATTACTTTCAGAAGACAAATCAAATAGTATAGTTCAACCAAAAACATTCTCAATATATATTTCAAACTACATCTGCAAGTACATGTGCTAAATACATTTACAAATTGAGATAAAGTTATTTATGTATTCAAAGGCACAAACAAACATTAATACATATTTACAGCACAAAGACATACTATTAATTTTATAAAAGTACTGACCATTAGGCTGCAGATACAGGCTGGATGGCTTATGATTATTTTATCCATTCATTCTGTGTGCATCAATGTTTGTGTTCGAACACATGTGCAGGAACCAGAAGCGGTACTAAACTGTGCTTTATTCTCACAAACGCACTTTGTTTGATTGACAGTGTTTAGCTATTATTGCTTACTGATAACACATGAGGCAGGCGAAAGTAGGTACTTGTCGTCGATTGTTGATTGGTCAATTCGGGCTTGCACATGCGCAGTGCCCGTTAAACGTTAACTTCCGGTTTCCGGTTTACTGCATCTTGGCTCGCGCACGGCATCATGGGCTCTCGACTACCAAACGTGGCGGAAGTAAACCTTGATGTGAATTAGAACTGCACTATCGATACGTTTTATTTATGGAAAATTCCCAACCTTCGAGCGTATTGTAATACATAGGGGTCTTCCCGGTCGTTCCCACAAACGTAAAGATGAACTTGTTGTACTTGCATTTGCGGAAACGTTACAAAAGGAATCTAAACAAATCCAACGTGACCTTGCCAACTTGTTGACATTTGAAGTGGATGAGGAAAGCGTGACAATTCCCGACCCCTTGGGACATGAAGACGGCTAGAAGACAGAATATAACGCCTTATCGAAGTGTCCCCATGTATGTACGCTGACATAGCAGATTTTTTGTTAATGAAGGACCAGGCACCCCTACGAGCGCAACTTCATGATGACTACAAAGAAGGTAAATACAAGTTTGACAGCTGTCACCGAGTGATCTGACAGCTCTTATTTGTTTATTTTACAAATTAACATAAGAGTAATTTTTAAGATCTAAGTCTATGATATTTAATGTTGACAGCATCGCTGATTTTATGGTAATTTAACAGGTAAATAAAAGGTAATATAGTCAATAGTGTCTATGAATTTGAATGAAGAACACTTTAATGATAAGCTTACTGCTTTAATCCAACATTTGCATCCCTCTAGATTCTTCACTTGGTTGGGAAGGTAAATAATGTGAATGGCGGCGGACATGTACACGAGTTATTCCCAAATTTGCAGGCATTTATATTTGTACATGAGGTGAAGAAGTGTGTGCAGGTAGGTTGGAATGGTTGGAGAAAAGTGTCTGGTGTGATGTGTGATAGGAGAGTATCGGCAAGAATGAAAGGAAAAGTGTACAAGACGGTGTTGGGGCCAGTGATGTTGTATGGTTTAGAAACAGTGGCACTGAGGAAAAGAGAAGAGGCAGAGCTGGAGGTAGCAGAGATGAATGCCGATACTCTCCTATCACACTGGTATCACACATCACATCAGACACTTTTCTTCAACCATTCCAACCAGCCTGCACACGCTTCTTCACCTCTTTTCCACGCTCTCCATTGCTCTGGATTGTTGAGCCTAAGTACTTAAAATCCTCCACCTTCCTTATCTCTACTCCCTGTAACCTTACCGTTCCTGTTGGGTCCCTGGCATTCATACACATGTATTCTGTCTTACTGAAGCTAACCTTCATTCCCCTCCTTTCCAGGGCATACCTCCACCTCTCTAAATTTTCCTGCACTTGTTCTCTGCTCTCACTGCAGGTCACAATGTCATCTGCAAACCAAATGTCTTAATATAATATAGTATACTTAGTATAATTTTTTTTATTGATTTCATTATTATTTGACTGGTGTTTTCAAAGAGGTATTGATCAAGGACATACATTGATTTATTTTATAAAAGAGATTTGACCATTGTTTTGTTTAATATCTTATTACAAAAATCCTGCCGAGAGATCATCAACATTTATTTGTACGCCTTCTGGGGGGTCTGTCGCTGCATATGTGTGTGTGTGTGTGTGTGTGTGTGTGTTAGTATGCACGTGGGTATGTGGGTGTGCCTGTGTGTGTATGTGTGTGTGTGTGTGTGTGTGTGTGTGTGTGTTAGTATGCACGTGGGTATGTGTGTGTGTGTGTGTCTGTGTGTGTGTGTGTGTGTGTTAGTATGCACGTGGGTATGTGGGTGTGTGTGTGGGTGTGTGTGTGTGTGTGTGTGTGTGTTAGTATGCACGTGGGTATGTGGGTGTGCATGTGTGTGTGTGTGTGTGTGTGTGTGTGTGTGTCTGTGTATCACCTGAGCAAAAAGATATTCGATGACACTGTAATCAACAACAGCGCAGATTCTCCCAGAGCTTAAGCTATAACGATATGTCGCCCTTGAACCCTGACCAAACCATCCTGAAAAAAAGAACCTGTACACACACACACACACACACACACACACACACACACACACACAAAAATACAATGCTGTCATTATGATCTAATTTATATTATTTGAAGTGTGTGTGTGTATGCTTGTGTCTGTGTATGTGTGTCTATGTGAGTGTGTGTATGTGAGACACACCTCACTCTGTAGTGTAAATTTACACTTTCATCACCCTTAAACATGTGTGTTGGTGGATACCAGAATGACAGATCCTCTGATGCCAGTGCAAACAAACTCTGAAACACAGGAAGTATTCCTACATGGACGCAAACACACACACACACACACACACACACACACACACACACGGAAGACACAAGGATCATTTAGGATTTATTTTTATTGATTTTGGTATATTAAGGTAGTTTGCAAACTTGGACTTACAACCTGATTCTGTGTGTGTGTGTGTGTGTGTGTGTGCGCGCGCATGTATATATGTGTGTGGACATGTGGGTAAGTATGTGTGTCCATGTGTTTCTGCCTGTGTGTGTGTGTATTTGTGAGTGCATGTGTGTGTGTATGTATATGTGTGTTTAATTTCTATTCTCAGTGTGCTTAAATTCTACCCTGGATTTCTTCTCTGGTTAAGTAAGCGATTTGCTTCAATTAAATTTGGTTGTTGTCAGTAATATTTTCAAGTATGGTATTCTTAGCCGGTTCTGTAGTGCTTAATCAGCAGTAGTTTCGGTCTTCCTTCTTTTTCTTCTTCTGCTTTTCCTTTAGGCTGTTCCATTCAGGAGTCGCCACAGCAAACCATTTGCCTCCATCTCATCCAATCCTCTGTATCTCTCTTGTCCTCATTCACCACATCTATAAATCTCTTTGGTCTTCCTCTCAGCCTTCTGCCTGGTAGTTCCAATTTCAGCATCCTACTACTAATATACTCACTATCCCTCCTCTGTACATGTCCAAACCATCTTAATCTTGCCTCTCTGACTTTGTCTCCAAAACATCTAACATGTGCTGTCCCTCTGATGTGCTCATTCCTAATCCTATCCATCTTTGTTACTCCCAAAGAGAACCTCAACATTTTCATCTCTGCTACCTCCAGCTCTGCCTCCTGTCTTTTTCCAGGGCCACTGTTTCTAAACCAGACAATATCGTTGGCCTCATCACCGTCTTGTACACTTTTCCTTTCATTCTTGCCAATACCTTCCTATCACATATCCCACAGGACACTTTTCTCCAACCATTCCAACCTGCTTGCACACGCTTCTTCACCTCTTTTCCACACTCTCCATTGCTCTGACTTGTTAAGCCTAAGTACTTAAAATCCTCCACCTTCTTTATCTCTGCTCCCTGTAACCTCACTGTTCCTCTTGGGTCCTTGTCATTCACACACATGTCTTCTGTTTTACTGAGGCTAACCATCATTCCTCTCCTTTCCAGGGCATACCTCCACCTCTCTAGATTTCCCTCCACCTGTTCTCAGCTCGAACTACAGATCACAATGTCATCTGCAAACATTATAGTCCATGGAGATTTGTGTCTAACCTCATGTGGCAGCTTGTCCATCACTACAGCACAGAAGAAGGGGCTCAAAGCTGACCCTTGATGCAGTCCCACCTCCACTCTTCCGTCACACCGACAGCACACCTCACCACTGTCTTACATCTCTCAGACATGTCATGCACCACTATAACATACTAGTCTTTCTAAAAAAATTAGCATATTGTGATATAGTTCATTATTTTCTGTAATGTACTGATAAAAATTAAACATTCATATATTTTAGATTCAATGCAGCCGTGAGGGGGGGCACAAACCAGTGTCTCTCCCTCACGCCGGTCCCAAGCCCGGATAAATGCAGAGCGTTGCGTCAGGAAGGGCATCCGATGTAAAACAAATGCCAAATAAACTATGCGAATCACAAGAAAGAATGACATACCGGATCGGTCGAGGCCCGGGTTAACAACGACCGCCATCAGTGCCGTCAACCAACAGGGTGCTGATGGAAATTGGACTACTGTTGGTCGAATACGTTGAAGAAGGAGAGGCGAGAGGTGTGTCCGTTGCCAGAGAGAGAAGAGGAAAGGCATGAGTCTAGGACTGAAAGTAGGGACTTTGAATGTTGGAACTATGACAGGAAAAGGTAGAGAGCTGGCTGACATGATGAGGAGGAAGGTGGACATACTGTGTGTTCAGGAGACCAGGTGGAAAGGTAACAAGGCTAGAAGCATAGGAGCAGGGTTTAAGCTGTTTTATCATGGTGTGGATGGGAAGAGAAATGGAGTCGGAGTCATCTTGAAGGAGGAGTTTGTCAGGAATGTTCTAGAAGTGAAAAGAGTGTCAGACAGAGTGATGAGTCTCAAGTTAGAAATTGAAGGTGTGATGGTCAATGTTGTTAGTGCTTATGCCCCACAGACAGGATATGAGCGAGAAGAGAAGGAGAGATTCTGGAGGGAGTTAGATGAAGTGATGCAGAGTACCCCCAGAGGTGAAAGAGTGGTCATTGGGGCAGACTTCAATGGACATGTTGGTGCAGGAAACAGATGGGACAAGGGAGTGATGGGTAGGTTTGGTTGGATACCAAACCTACCCATCACTCCCTCGTCCCATCTGTATTTGGTTTGGTATTCAGGACAGGAACACAGAAGGACAGATGTTGGTAGATTTTGCAAAAAGGATGGAAATGGCTGTGGTGAATACTTTCTTCCAGAAGAGAGAGAGGAGCATAGGGTGACTTATAAAAGTGGAGGTAGGAGCACACAGGTAGACTACATCTTGTGCAGGCGATGTAATTTAAAGGAAGTCAGTGACTGCAAAGTAGTAGCGGGTGAGAGTGTTGCCAAACAGCATAGGGTGGTGGTGTGCAGGATGATGCTGATTGTGAGGAAGGTGAAGAAGGCAAAGGCAGAGCAGAAGACAAAGTGGTGGAAGCTGAAAAAGGAAGAGTGCCGGGTTGTCTTCAAGGAGGAGTTAAAACAGGCTTTGGGTGGTCAGGAAGTGCTTCCAGATGACTGGACAACTACAGCTAATGTGATCAGGGAGACAGGTAGGAGAATACTTGGTGTGTCATCTGGAAGGAAAGTAGATAAGGAGACTTGGTGGTGGAATGAGGAAGTGCAGGAGTGTGTATTAAGGAAGAGGTTAGCTAAGAAGAAGTGGGACATTGAGAAAACCGAAGAGAGTAAACAGGAGTACAGGGAGACACAGCGTAAGGCAAAGGTAGCAGTGTCAAAGGCCAAACAGAGCGGGTTTGATGACTTGTATGCTCGGTTGGAAAGTAAGGAGGGAGAAAATGAATTATACAGGTTGGCACAGCAGAGAAATAGAGATGGGAAGGATGTGCAGCAAGTTAGATTGATAAAGGACAGAGAGGGAAATGTATTGACTGATGACAGAAGTGTGCTGGGAATATGGAAAGAGTACTTTGAACAGCTGATGAATGAGGAAAATGAGAGAGAAAAAAAAGAATGGAAGAGGTGACTGTTGAGGACCAGGAAGTAGCAAAGATTAGTAAGGGTGAAGTGAGGAGGGCATTCAAAAGAGGATGAAGAATGGAAAGACAGTTGGTCCTGATGACATACCGGTGGCGGTATGGAAGTGTCTAGGAGAGGTAGCAGTAGATTTTCTGACAAGAACATTTAACAAGGTCTTAGAGAGTGAGAGGATGCCAGAGGAATGGAGGAGAAGTGTGCTGGTGCCCATTTTTAAGAACAAGTGAGACGTGCAGAGTTGTGGCAACTACAGAGGGATAAAGTTGATGAACCATACGATGAAGTTAAGGGAAAGAATAGTGGAAGCTAGACTAAGGGCAGAGGTCAGCATTTGTGAACAACAGTTTGGTTTCATGCCAAGAAAGAGCACCACAGATGCAGTGTTTGCCTTGAGGATGTTAATGGAGAAGTACAGAGAAGGTCAGAGGGAGCTGCATTGGGCCTTTGTGGATCTGGAGAAAGCATATGACAGGGTGCCGAGAGAAGAACTGTGGTATTGCATGAGGAAGTCTGGAGTGGCAGAGAAGTATGTTAGAATGGTGCAGGACATATATGAGAGATGTAAGACAGTGGTGAGGTGTGCTGTCGGTGTGACACAAGAGTTCAAGGTGGAGGTGGGACTGCATCAAGGGTCAGCTCTCAGCCCCTTCTTGTTTGCGATGGTGATGGACAGACTGACAGACGAGGTTAGACAAGATTCCCCATGGACTATGATGTTTGCAGATGACCTTGTGATCTGTAGTGAGAGCAGAGAACAAGAGCAGGAAAATCTAGAGAGGTGGAGGTATGCCCTGGAAAGGAGGGAAATGAAGATTAGTCTCAGTAAGACAGAATACATGTGCATGAATGACAAGGACCCAAGAGGAACGGTGAGATTACAGGGAGCAGAGATAAGAAAGGTGGAGGATTTTAAGTACTTAGGCGCAACAATCCAGAGCAATGGAGAGTGTGGAAAAGAGGTCAAGAAACGTGTGCAGGCAGGTTGGAATGGTTGGAGAAAAGTTGAGACCAACGATGTTGTATGGGTTAGAAACAGTGGCCCTGGGGAAAAGACAGGTGGCAGAGCTGGAGGTAGCAGAGATGAAAATGTTGAGGTTCTCTTTGGGAGTAACGAGGATGGATAGGATTAGGAATGAGCACATCAGAGGGACAGCACATGTAAGACGTTTTGGAGACAAAGTCAGAGAGGCTAGATTGAGATGGTTTGGACATGTACAGAGGAGGGATAATGAGTATATTGGTAATAGGATGCTGAGGCTGGAACTACCAGGCAGAAGGCCTAGAGGAAGACCAAAGAGACGATTCATGGATGTGGTGAAGGAGGACATGAAGGTCGTTGGTGTAAGAGAAGAAGATGCAAAGGATAGGGTGAGATGGAGGCAGATGATTCGCTGTTGCGACCCCTGAAGGGAAAAGCCAAAAGGAAAAGAAGAAGATATATTTTAGATTCATTGCACACCAACTGAAATATTTCAGGTCTTTTATTGTTTTAATACTGATGATTTTGGCATACAGCTCATGAAAACCAAAAATCCCTATCTCAAAAAATTAGCATATTTCATCCGACCAAAAAAAAAGTTTTTTTCATACAAAAAAGTCAATCTTCAAATAATTATGTTTAGTTCTGCACTCAACACTTGGTTAGTAATCCTTTTGCAGAAATGCCTGCTTCAATGCGGCGTGGCATGGAAACAATCAGCCTGTGGCACTGCTGAGGTGTTACGGAGGCCCAGGATGCTTCGGCCTTAAGCTAGCGGCCTTAAGCTCATCCACAGTGTTGGGTCTGGTGTCTATCAACTTTCTCTTCACAATATCCCACAGATTCTCTATGGGGTTCAGGTCAGGAGAATTGACAGGCCAATTGAGCTCAGTAATACCATGGTCAGTAAACCATTTAGCAGTGGTTTTGGCACTGTGAGCAGGTGCCAGGTCGTGCTGAAAAATGAAATCTTCATCCCCATAAAGCTTTTCAGCAGATGGAAGCATGAAGTGCTCCAAAATCTCCTGATAGCTAGCTGCATTGACCCTGCCCTTGTTAAAACAAAGTGGACCAACACCAGCAGCTGACATGGCACCCCAGATCATCACTGACTGTGGGTACTTGACACTGGACTTCAGGAATTTTGGTATTTCCTTCTCCCCAGTCTTCCTCCAGACTCTGACACCTTGATTTCCGAATGACATGCAAAATTTGCTTTCATCCGAAAAAAGTACTTTGGACCACTGAACAACAGTCCAGTGCTGCTTCTCTGTAGCCCAGGTCAGGCACTTCTGCCGCCGTTTCTGGTTCAAAAGCGGCTTGACATAGGGAATGTGGCTCCTGTAGCCCAGACCACTGCTTCCATAGATCCCCCAAGGTCTGGAATCAGCCCTTCTCCACAATCTTCCTCAGGGTCCGGTCACCTCTTCTGGTTGTGCAGCATTTTCTGCCATACTTTTTCCTTCCCACAGACGTCCCACTGAGGTGCCTTGATCACATTAGCTGTAGTTGTCCAGTCATCTGGAAGCACCTCCTGACCACACAAAGCCTGTTTCAACTCCTCCTTGAAGAGAAAACAAAACACTCTTCCTTTTTCAGCTTCCACCACTTTGTCTTCTGCTCTGTCTTTGCCTTCTTCAACTTTCTTACCATCAGCATCATCCTGCACACCACCATCCTATGCTGTTTAGCAACACTCTCACCCACTACTACTTTGCAGTAACTGACTTCCTTCAAATTACATCGCCTACACAAGATGTAGTCTACCTGTGTGCTCTTAACTCCGCTTTCATAAGTCACCCTCTGCTCCTGTTTCTTCTGGAAGAAAGTATTCACCACAGCCACCGCCATCCTTTTTGCAAAATTTATCAACATCTGTCCTTCTGTGTTCCTGTCTTGGATGCCAAACCTCCCCTTACTTCCTCGTCCCCTTTGTTGCCTGCACCAACATGTCCATTGAAGTCTGCACCAATGACCACTCTTTCACCTCTGGGTGTACTCTGCATCACTTCATCTAACTCCCTCCAGAATCTCTCCTTCTCTTCTCGCTCACATCCTGTCTGTGGGGCATAAGCACTAACAACATTCAACATCACACCTTCAATTTCTAAATTGATAGTCATCACTCTGTCTGACACTCTTTTCACTTCTAGAACATTCCTGACAAAAACTCTTCCTTCAAGATGACTCCTACTCCATTTCTCTTCCCATCCACACCATGAAAAAACAGCTTAAACCCACCAACACAACTCATGCACACTTTTATTCACAGATGCCTCTTTTTGATAAACATCAAATCTTATTCAACACAGCTAACATCATCATCATCATCAGTTTGTTCATATGTAAAAGGAATGGAACATTTAAGTATTCTTCAGGTCTTGACAAATTTTTGAACAAAACTAAACAACCCACAATCCAGCATGTCTTGTCCAGACAAGATTACACACAAATCAAATAATAAAAAAAAAATCCATCATCAAATTTTGTATACAGAGAAAAATACCGGCGAAATAATCTTCAAGAACACCAAGCATTCCGGCATTTTCAAAGCCCAATTCTCGTGTCGCATTTACCATCTATACTAATGCTGCTCGACATCACAGATGACATTTCACTCTTCTTTTCCAGAAATTATGTGTATTCACAATCTTATAAATAAACTTGACTGTTATTGAAGAGAAAGTCAGAGATAAGTTCCGCATGACGAGAGTCAGGAAAAAAACGGAAGTTAACGTGTGACGAGCACTGCGCATGTGCAAGACCGAGCTGACCAATCAGTGACCAATCAGTGTGCACGTTTCAGATCTTCTTTCGCAACTGGCCTACATTGTTTACAAGAATAGAGTCTTCATAACCTTTATTTTATTAGCTGAAATAGCATTTTAATATAAAAACAGCATCCAAAATGGAGAGAGGACTTCACGGCCGTTCTTCAGGTGTATGGATTGCAGTGTCTTGTACCGAACTCGATGAATAATTGCAACGAAAGCCAATAAGTTTGCAACTGTTTTTATTTAGATTTATGAGAGTACTCATCAGAAAAATGGGGGGGGGGGCGACATTTTTAGTGAGTTTTAGATGATTTCACGTAAGCAAGTGATAGTTGAATACTTGTTTTAATAGTTTATGTAAAAATCCGAATTTCGATAAAAATTGACCATTTTTTACTTTTCTGGCCTTGATCTGAAAAGTAATCTGTGCAACAATTGCCTGCTTTTGGTGGAGCGTCTCACCAATGCCAAGAATATTATTGAACTAACACTATACAAGGACAAGGTGTGATGTTGAATGTTGTTAATGCTTATGCCCCACAGGCAGGATGTGAGCTAGAAGAGGAGAGATTCTGGAGCAAGTTAAATGAAGTAATGCAGAGTACCCCTCGAAGTGAAAGAGTGGTCATTGGTGCAGACTTCAATAGTCATGTTGGTGCAGGCAACAGAGGGGACGAGGAAGTGATGGGCAGGTTTGGTATTCAGGACAGGAACACAGAAGGACAGATGTTGATAGATTTTGCAAAAAGGGTGGAAATAGCTGTGGTGAATACTTTCTTCCAGACAGGAGCATAGGGTGACTTATAAAAGTGGAGATAAAAGCACACAGGAAAACTACATCTCGTTTAGACGATACAGTTTGAAAGAAGTCAGTTACTGCAAAGTAGTAGTGGGTGAGAGGGTTACCAAACAGCATAGGATGGTGGTCTACAGGATGACAGTGATGGTGAGGAAGATGAAGAAGGCAAAGGCAGAGCAAAAGACAAAATGGTGGAAGCTGATAAAGGAAGAGTATTGTGTTGTCTTCAAGGAGGACTTGAAACAGGCTTTGTGTGGTCAGGAAGTGCTTCCAGATGACTGGACAACCACAGCAAATGTGATCAGGGAGACAGGTAGAAGATTACTTTGTGTGTCCTCTGGAAGTAAAGTAGATAAGGAGACTTGGTGGTGGAATGAGGAACTGCAGGAGTGTGTACAGAGGAAGAGGTTAGCTTAGAAGAAGTGTTACATTGAGAGGACTGAAGAGAGAAAACAGGAATACAGGGAGGCACAGCATAATGCAAACGTAACGGTGTCAAAGGCCAGAGGGCGGATGAGGAGTTGTATGCTAGGTTGGACAGTGAGGAGGGAGAAATGCAGCCGTGAGGGGGGGCACAAGCCAGTGTTCACCCTGACGCAGGTCCCAAGCCCGGATAAATGCAGAGGGTGACGGGAGGGCATCCGGGTAAAACTTCTGCCAAAATTCTCATGCAAATGATCAAAACAAAATTCATACCGGATTGATCGAGGCCCGGGTTAAAAAGGACCGCCATCAGTGCTGTTAACCAACAGGGTGCTGGTGGAAATTGGACTACTGTTGGTTGAAGAAGGAGAGGCGGGAGGTGGAGAGAGAAGAGGAAAGGCTTGAGTCTAGGACTGAGAGTAAGTACTTTGAATGTTAGAACTATGAAAGAAAAAGCTAGAGAGCTAGCTGACATGATGCAGAGGAGGAAGGTGGAAATACTGTGTGTTCAGGAGACCAGGTGGAAAGGGAGCAAGGCTACAAGCTTAGGAGAAGGGTTTAAGACGTTTTATAATGGTGTAAATGGGAAGAGAAATATAGTAAGAGTCATCTTGAAGGAGAGGTTTGTCAGGAATGTTCTAGAAGTGAAAAGAGTGTCAGACAGAGTGATGAGTCTCAAGTTAGAAATTGAAGGTGTGATGGTCAATGTTGTTCGTGCTTATGCCCCACAGGCAAGATGTGAGCTAGAAGAGAAGGAGAGATTCAGGAGTGAGTTAGATGAAGTGAAGCAGAGTTACCCCAAAAGTGAAAGAGTGGTCATTGGTGCAGACTTCAACAGACAGGATGGTGCAGGCAGCAGAGGGGACGAGGAAGTGATGGGCAGGTTTGGTATCCAGGACAGGAACACAGAAGGACAGATGTTGGTAGATTTTGCAAAAAGGATGGAAATGGCTGTGGTGAATACTTTCATCCAGAAGAGACAGGAGCATAGCGTGACTGATGAAAGCGGAGGTAGGAACACACAGGTAGACTACATCTTGTGTAGGCGATGTTATTTGGAGGAAGTCAGTGAGAATAAAGTAGTAGTGGGTGAGAGTGTTGCCAAACAGCATTGAATTTGTGTGTGCAGGATGACGCTGACAGTGAGGAAGGTCAAAAAAAGGCAAAGGCAGAGCAGAAGACAAAGTGGTGGAAGCTGAAAAAGGAAGAGTGTCGTGTTGTCTTCAAGGAGGAGTTGAAACAGACTTTGGGTAGTCAGGAAGTGCTTCCAGATGACTGGACAACCACAGCAAATGTGATCAGGGAGACAGGTAGGAGAATACTTGGTGTGTCATCTGGAAGGAGAGGAGATAAGGAGACTTGGTGGTGGAATGAGGAAATGCAGGAGCATGCATAAAGGAAGTGGTTAGCTAAGAAGAAGTGGGGCATAGAGAGAACCGAAGAGAGTAAACAGGAGACACAGCAAAGGTAGTGGTGTCAAAGGCCAAACAGAGGGCATATGATGACTTCTATGCGAGGCTGGACAGTAAGGAGGGAGAAAATTATTTATACAGTTTGGCACAGCAGAAAAATAGAGATGAGAAGGATGTGCAGCAAGTTAAAGTGATAAAAGACAGAATGGGAAATGTGTTGACTGATGACAGAAATGTGCTGGAAAGATGGAAAGAGTACTTTGAAGAGCTGATGAATGAGGAAAATGAGAGAGAAAATAGAGTAGAAGAGGTGACTGTTGAGGACCAGTAAGTAGCAAAGATTAGTAAGGGTGAAGTGAGGAGGGCATTGAAGAGGATGAAGAATGGAAAGGCAGTTGGTCCTGATGACATACCGGTGGAGGTATGGAAGTGTCTTGTGGAGGTAGCAGTAGATTTTTTGACAAGAATATTCAACAAGGTTTTGGAAAGTGGGCAGATTCCAGAGGAATGGAGGAGAAGTGTGCTCGTGCCCATTTTTAAGAACAATGGAGATGTGCAGAGTTGTGACAACTACAGAGGGATAAAGTTGATGAGCCTTACGATGAAGTAATGGGAAAGAATAGTGGAAGCTTGACTAAGGGCAGAGGTCAGCATTTGTGAACAACAGTTTGGTTTCATGCCAAGAAAGAGCACCACAGATGCAATGTTTGCTTTGAGGATGTCAATAAAGAAGTACAGAGAAGGTCAGAGAGAGCTACATTGTTCCACTGTGGAGCTGGAGAAAGCGTATGACAGGGTGCTGAGAGAAGAACTGTGGTATTGTCTGAGGACAGCTGGAGTGGCAGAGAAGTATGTTAGAGTGGTGCAGGACATGTATGAGAGATGTAAGACAGTGGTGAGGTATGCTGTCGGTATGACAGAAGAGTTCAAGTTGGAGGTGGGACTGCATCAAGGGTCAGCTCTGAGCCCCTTCTTGTTTGCTATGGTGATGGACACGCTGACAGACGAGGTTAGACAAGAGTCTCCATGGATTATGATGTTTGCAGATGACATTGTGATCTGTAGTGAGAGCAGAGAACAAGTGCAGGAAAATCTAGAGAGGTGGAAGTATGCCCTGGAAAGAAGAGGAATGAAGGTTAGCCTCAGTAAAACAGAATACATGTGTGTGAACGACAAGGACCCAAGAGGAACTTTGAGGTTACAGGGGGCAGAGATAAAGAAGGTGGAGGATTTTAAGTACTTAGGCTCAACAATCCAGAGCAATGGAGAGTGTGGAAAAGAGGTGAAGAAGTGTGTGCAGGCAGGTTGGAATGGTTGGAGAAAAGTGTCCGGTGTGATGTGTGATAAGAGAGTATCAGCAAGAATGAAAGGAAAAGTGTACAAGACGGTGATGAGGCCAGCGATGTTGTATGGTTTAGAAGCAGTGGCGCTGAGGAAAAGACCGGAGGCAGCACTGGAGGTAACGGAGATGAAAATGTTGAGGTTCTCTCTGGGAGTAACGAGGATGGATAGTTTCAGAAATGAGTACATCAGAGGGACAGCTCATGTAAGATGTTTAGGAGACAAAGTCAGAGAGGCTAAATTGAGATGGTTTGGACATGTACAGAGGAGGGATAGTGCATATGTTGGTAGTAGGATGCTGAGTTTGGAACTACCAGGCAGAAGGCCTAGAGGAAGACCAAAGAAGTGATCTATGGATGTTGAGAAGGAAGACATGAAGGTCGTTTGCGTAAGAGAAGAAGATGCAGAGGACAGGGTGAGATGGACGCAGATTATTTGCTGTGGTGACCCCTGAAGGGAAAAGCCGAAGGAAAAGAAGAAGTTTAATGCTGACAAAAGAAATGGCATAGCTTGGTCAGTTTTCAAAGTATTGACAAACTTTTTGCTGCATTTTGAAGCTTTGGGCCTCCTCTATCTGACTGTCACACAGAACACTGCCAGCCATCCACTGCACCCTGACCTATCTCCAGTCGTCTCGACTATGTTGTGCCACTGCACCCAGATCGACCGGGACAGGAGAGTGAGGCTGATGATCTGCGCAACTCTCCCTCGCCAAGTCAAGCACAAGTCATGACTTCACTCATACCCTACAACCCCAAGTTCTGTGGTGATGGGTGAGTGGCGAAGCAGCAGGTATGGATTTACTGGAAGCTTTAGTCAAGGACCTACACACAGGCTGCCCAGGCCTTAGGGTTGTTCTTTACTGAACCCAAGCAGCATAGGTTGGAAGGCATAGTTTTTTTTTTCCCATATTTGTGAAAGTTCAGTTGGGGGACAGAAGAAATGCTTCAAAGGCGGTCTTAAAGCAGCCCTCAAGGACATGAGCATGAACGTCACTAAATGGGAGCAGCTTGCTACCAAACCGCTCAGCTTGGCAAAGCAAAGTCTTCACAGGTGCCTGTGCAGCAGATAAGTGATGAACTGCAGAGGCGCAACAGAAGAGAGCAGTACGCAAAGCTGAACTGCCTCCACTTCCATCACAGCACCCACACACACACATGTCCTGTATGTGGGCGAGAATTTCGGGCTCGGATTGACCTCATTCGCCATCTTCGGACCCGTCGCCAAGTATCACAGATCTGATAAGAAGTCATGATCATCTTCAACTCAAAGGACAAACAACAATAACATGTGTGTATGCATATGTGTGCATATGACTGTGTATGTGTGCACGTGTGTGCATGTGTGTGCATGTGTATGTGCGCGGACATGTGCGTATGTTTGTGTGTGTGTGTGGGGGGGCTATGTGTATGTGAGTATGTGTGTAATTGGTGTGTATGTGTGTGTTGTGTGTGTATAAGGTGTGTGATTGTGAGTGTGTGAGTGTATGTGTTTTGTGTGTATGTGTATGGTTATGTATGCCTGCATATGTGTGTGTATGCGTGAATGTGTGTATTTGTATATGTGTGTGGATATGTGCGTACGTGTGTGGAAGTATCTGTGTGTGTGTGTGTGTGTGTGTGTGTGAGAGAGGATGTGAGTGTATATGTTTGTAAATGTTTGCGTGCATAAGTGTATGTGCACGTGTATGGGGGATCAGTGTATGTGTCTATGTGCATATGAGTGTGGATGTGTGCATACGTGTGTGTGTGGACGTGTGTATGTATGTATATATATATATATATATATATATATATATATATTTATGTGTGAGGATGTGTGCATGTGTGTTGTGTCTGTGTATGTGTGTGGTGTGTATTTGTATATGTGTGTGTGTGTGTTTGAATGTGTGTGATTGTGAGCATATGTGTATGTGCATGTCGTTGGGAGGTAGGTGTATGGTTGTGTGTATGTGCATGTGTCTGTGAGTTATGTGTGTATGTGGGTGCATGTATGTTTGTGGGGTGGGGGTGAGTGTGTGTATATGTGTGTGGGGGTGTGTGTATCTTTGTGGCTGTGTGTGCATGAGTATGTCTCGGAGTGTGTCTGTGTGTGTGCGAATATGCGTATGTGTATGTGTGTATGTATGTGTGTATGTGTGTGAATATGTATGTATGTGTGCGTATATGTGCGCGTGCAAGTGTGTATGTGTGTGCGTATCAGTGTATATGTGGATGTGTGTTAATATGTGTGTATATGTTTGTGTGTTTGTGTGTATGTATGTGCATGTGTGTATGTGTGTGTATTTGTGTATGTGTGGACATGTGTGTATGTATTTTGTGCATATTCGCTGTGTGTGTGTGTGTGTGTGTGTGTGTGTGTGTGTGTGTGTGTGCAAGTGTGTATGTGTGTGTATCAGTGTTTATGTGAATGTGTGTGTGTGTTTGTGTGAGGATGTGAATGTATGTGTTTATAAATGTTTGTGTGCATAAGTGCATGTGTACGTGTATGGGAGATCACTGATGGGTATGTGTATATGTGCATATGAGTGTGGACGTGTGTGTATGTGTGAGTGTATGTCCGTGTGTGTGTGTGTGTATGTGTACATGTGTTGTGTGTCTGTGTGGCTATGTGTATATCTGTGTGGATGTGTGTGTTTGCATTAGTGTGTGTTTGTGTGCATGTGTGTGTGTGTGTGAGTGTGTGTGCGTGTGTATGTGCATATGTGAGTGTGTATGTAGGGTAGGTGTATGTGTATTTGTAAGTGTGTATCAGTGGTTGTGTGTGGTAATGTGTGTGGACTTGTGTGTATGTATTTTGTGCAGGTTTCCGTGTGTATGTGTGTGTTTGTGTGTGTGTGTGTGCATCTGTATATATGTGTGTGGACCTGTGCGTATTTGTGTCTATGTGTACATGAGTGTGGATGTGTGCAAATGTGTATGTGTACATATATGAGTGCATGTGTTCATGTGTGTTTGTGTGCATATGTGTATGTGCATGAGTGTGGGGTAGGTGTATGTGTATTTGTAAGTGTGTGTCAATGTGTGTGTGTGTGTGTGTGTGTGTATTTTGTGCAGGTTTCCGTGTGTGTGTGTGTGTGTGTGTGTGCATCTGTATATATGTGTGTGGACCTGTGCGTATGTGTGTGTATGTGTGTTTCGACGTGTGCATATGTGTACATGTGTGTGGATGTGTGCATATGTGTGTACATGTATGGTGTGTCTGTGTGTGTGGCTATGTGTATATGTGTGTGGACGTGTGCATGTTTGTGTATATGGTGTGTATGTGTGTGTATGCGTTAGTGTGTGTATATATGTATGTGCATGTGTTTGGGGGTAGATGTTTGTGTTTTTGTGTGTGTGTGTGTGTATGTTTGTGTGTGTATACAACTGTTGATGTATGTGAGTATGTGGGTATGTGTGTGTGTGTGTGTATGTTCATGTATTTTTGTGTGTGTGTGCGCATATGTTTGTGAGTTTGTGTGCGTGTGTCATTCTGTGTGTGTGGGGGGATTTGTGTGTATGTGTGTGTGCATATGTGAACGTATGTCTGTGTATGTGTGCATGTGCATGTGTGTGGGTTTTTGTGTGTATTAATGTGTTGATCTGTGTGTATGTATGTGTATGTGTACATGAGTGTATGTGTGTGTGTGTCTTTGTGTGTGAGTATGTGAGTATCTGTTTGTGGGTATTTCTGTGCATAAGTGTATTTGTTTGTGTGTTGGAGGTAGGTGTATGTGTGTTTTTGTGTCTGTTTGTGTATGTGTCGGTGAGTGTATATGTGTGTGTCTGTGTGTGGTTGTGTGTTTATCTATGAGTGTGTGAATGTTTGTGTGTGTGTGTGTGTGTGTGTGTGTGTGTGAGGTGTTGTATGTAGAAGTGTTTATGCGTATGTATTTATATTTTTGGATGTGTGCGTATGTGTGTGTATGTTTGTCTGTGAGTTTGTATGTGTGTGTTTGTGCATTTGTGTGTATGTATGTGTGAGTATGTGTATGTGGTTGTGTGTGTGCGTGTGCGTGTGCGTGTGTGATTATGTATTTGTTGATTTGGACATATGCATATTTGTGTTTGCATATTTGAACATGTCTGTGTATGTGTGCATGTGTGTGTGTGTGTTAATGTAGGTTGACTTGTGTGTATGTATGTATGTATGCGCGTTTGTGTGTGTGTGTGCATGTGAGTGTGCATCTGTATATATGTGTGTGTGTGAACGTTTGTGTATGTGTCTTTGTGTTTGTATGCGAGTATATGTGTTTGTGGGGGTGTCTGTGCATAAGTGTGTGTGCATGTGTGTTGGAGGTAGGTGTATGTGTATGTCTGTGTTTGTATGTGTCTGTGAGTGTATGTGTATGTGTGTGTTTATGTGAATTTACGTGTTAGTGTGTGTTTGAGTGCATAAGGACCTCTTGCCAACTGGCTAAAGTCTCCTCCAGTCTCTTCGGGTCTCCTTGTGTCTCTTCGGGCAGAGCATCTAAGGGAACTCATCTCGGCAGATCACCTCATCCAAGGTGAACCATGGAACATGCTTCACCTAAGTTTCGTTGTTCAGGACTTCATCATCGAAGTCCATCATCCACGTCCCCACACAGCCCACGTGAGGATGGTCATCATTTGTTTCATCTGACAAGCGGGATGGCAAGCCTTTCCCCGCCACTACATGTGCCATCTCTAAATTTACCCTACTGCGGGTGCTTGGTGACTATGGGACCCTTTGTTAAAATTAACATGGGATAAACCATATACAGACTCATGCACATAGATACACATACACCTACCTCCCACACACATGCACATACACATATGCACACGAACACATCAACTCACATACACACAAACACACATACACTCACAGATACATACACGCACATACACCTACCTACCTCCAACACACATGCATAGACACTTATGCACAGACACACCCACAAACTAATATACTCACATAAAAAGACACAGACACACAAACATTCACACACATATATACAGATGCAAACTTGGGGCAGTGGTGGTATAGTGGTATAGGGCGCTGGATCGCTGATCCAAAGGTTGGGGGTTCGAGTCCCACTCTCCACAAGATTGTCACTGTCCCCCCCTAGTGCGGCTAACAGGGTTATCAAAGGCGGGCCATGTCTGTCACTGTCTATGGTGAGAGGCATGTAAAAGAACCATTGCTGACTTTCATAAAGAGTAGGCTGCAAGGTCGTCAGCGTGTTTCTGTCCCTTGCTAAAAAGGGTTGTGACAGGAAAGGCATCCGACGTAAAAACCTCTGCCAAATCATACGTGCGAATCAGATGATTCGCTGTGGCGACTCCCGAGTAAAAGGGAAAAAGCCAAAACGAAGACAGACATGCAAAATTTTCTTTCATCCGAAAAAAGTACTTTGGACCACTGAGCAAAAGTCCAGTGCTGCTTCTCTGTAGCCCAGATCAGGCACTTCTGCCGCTGTTTCTGGTTCAAAAGTGGCTTGACCTGGGGAATGTGGCACCTGTAGCCCATTTCCTGCACACGCCTGTGCACGGTGGCTCTGGATGTTTCTACTCCAGACTCAGTCCACTGCTTCCACAGGTCCCCCATGGTCTGGAATTGGCCCTTCTCCACAATCTTCCTCAGGGTCTGGTCACCTCTTCTGGTTGTGCAGCGTTTTCTGCCACACTTTTTCCTTCCCACAGACGTCCCACTGAGGTGGCTTGATAGAGCACTCTGGGAACAGCCTATTCGCTCAGAGATTTCTTTCTGTGTCTTACCCTCTTGCTTGAGGGTGTCAATGATGTCCTTCTGGACAGCAGTCAGGTTGGCAGTCTAACCCATGATTCCGGTTTTGAGTAATGAACCAGGCTGGGAGTTTTTAAAAGCCTCAGGAATCTTTTGCAGGTGTTTAGAGTTAATTGGTTGATTCAGATGATTAGGTTAATAGCTCGTTTAGACTACCTGAACATGATATGCTCATTTTTTGAGATAGGAATTTTGGGTTTTCATGAGCTGTATGCCAAAATCATCAGAATTAAAACAATAAAACACCTGAAATATTTCAGTTGGTGTGCAATGAATCTAAAATATATGAAGGTTTAATTTTTATCAGTACATTACAGAAAATAATGAACATTATCACAATATGCTAATTTTTTAAGAGAAGGACCTGTATGTGTATATGTGTGTTTGTGAGTTTGTTTATGTGTATGTGAATTTGTGTTAGTATGTGCTTTGGGGGATATGTGTATGTGCATGTGTGTGGGGGAAGGTGTATGTGTATTTGTGTGTGTGTGTGTGTGTGTGTGTGTGTGTGCATGTGCGTATACAAATGTGTATGTGTGTGAGTATGTGGATGTATGTTTATGTATGTTCATGTATTTTTGTGCTTCTGCATGTGTGTGTGTGTGTGTGTGTGTGTGTGTGTGTGTGTGTATGAACGTGTGTGCATGTGTGTATGATTGTGTATCTTTGGCTGTTTATCTGTGTGTATATGTGTATGTTTGTGTGTATGTGTGTGTGACTGTTTATGTTTTCATGAGTGTGTGTGTGTGTGTGTGTGTGTGTGTGTGTGTGTGTGTGTGTGTGTGTGTTGTATATAGAGGTGTTTGCATGTGTGTTTGTTTGTGGATGTGTGCGTATGTGTGTGTATGTTTGTATGTGAGTGCGTATGTGTGTATATCTGTGTGTATGTTTGTGCATTTTTGTGTATGTGTGTGTATTTGTGTGTATGTGGTTATGTATGTGTATGAGCACATGTGTTTGGACATGTGCGTATTATTGTTTATGTATTTGAACATGTGTATGTGTGCATGTTTGTGTGTTAATTTGTGTGTGTGTGTGTGTGTGTGTGTGTTTGTTTGTGTGTATGTGCATGTCTAAGTGTCTTTCTGCGTATGTGTGTGTATATGTCTGTGTGTGATTGTGGGTGTGTAAGTGTGTATGTGCGTGGATGTGTGTACGTGTGTGTGTGTGTATATTTGTTTGTTTTTGTATGTGTGTGTGCGCGTGCACACGTACATATGTCAATGTGTGTATTCTTGTGTGTTTGTGTATGTGATTGTGAATGTGAAACTGTGTATGATTATGTTTGTGTGTGTGTGTGCATGTGTGCATATGGGAGTGTATGTGTCTTTGTGTATGTTTACATATGTGTGTATATGAGTGTGAATGTGTGTATATCTGTGTGTATTTATGTGTGTGTATGTGTGTGTACATATGTATGTTTGTGTCTGTCATTGTGCGTGTGTTTGTTTGATTTTGTGTATGTGTGTGCGTATGTGAGTCTATGTGTTTGTGTTTGTGTGTGTGTGCATGTTTGAATGTTTGTGGACGTAGGCATATGTGTGTGTGCATATATGTGTGTGTGTGTGTATGTGTTTGTATGTGAGTATGTGTGTTTGTGTGTATGTTTGTTTGCACGTCCATGTGTTTGAGTATATATGTGTGCACATGCATATATGTCTATCTGTATGTGTGTGTGTGTGTGTGTGTGTGTGTGTGTGTGTGTGTGTGTGTGTATGTATACTTGTGTTTGTGCTTATGTGCATGTGTGCATATGGGAGAGTATGTGGGTGTATTTATGTGTCTGTCCATATGAATGCGTGTATGTGCATGTCTGTGTATCTTTATGTGTATTTGTGTGTATCTGTCTGTGTGTGTGTGTGTGTGTGTGTGTGTGTGTGTGTGTGTGTGAGTGTACATGTGTATGTTTGTGTATGTCATTGTGTGTGTGTGTGTGTTTGTTTGATTTTGTGCGTGTGTGTATGCAGCCATGAGGCGGGGGGGGGGGGGGGGGGGGACTAACCAGTGTCTCTCCCCCTTATGCCGGTCCCAAGCCCGGATAAATGCAGAGGGTTGCGACAGGAAGGGCATCCGGCGTAAAACTTCTGCCACATTTAAAAATGCAAATTGTCAATACAGAATTCATACCGGATTGGTCGAGGCCCGGGTTAACAACGACCGCCATCAGTGCTGTCAACCAACAGGGTGCTGATGGAAATTGGACTACTGTTGGTCGAAGACGTCGAAGAAGGAGAGGCGGGAGGTGTGTCCGTAGGCAGAGAGAGAAGAGGAAATGCGTGAGCCTAGGACTGAGAGTAGGGACTTTGAATGTTGGAACTATGCAAGGAAAAGATAGGGAGCTGGCTGACATGATGCAGAGGAGGAAGGTGGACATACTGTGTGTTCAGGAGACCAGGTGGAAAGGTACCAAGGCGAGAAGCTTAGGAGCAGGGTTTAAACTGTTTTATAATGGTGTGGATGGGAAGAGAAATAGAGTAGGAGTCATCTTGAAGGAGGGGTTTGTCAGGAATGTTCTAGAAGTGAAAAGAGTGTCAGACAGAGTGATGAGTCTCAAGTTAGAAATTGAAGGCGTGATGGTCAATGTTGTTAGTGCTTATGCCCCACAGGCAGGATGTAAGCTAGAAGAGAAGGAGAGATTCTGGAGTGAGTTAGATGAAGTGATGCAGAGTACCCCCAGAGGTGAAAGAGTGGTCATATTAGAGCAGACATAAATGGACATGTTGGTGCAGGCAACAGAGGGGACGAGGAAGTGATGGGCAGGTTTGGTATCCAGGACAGGAACACAGAAGGACAGATGTTGATTGATTTTGCAAAAAGGATGGAAATGGCTGTGGTGAATACTTTCTTCAAGAAGAAACAGAAGCATAGGGTGACTTATGAAAGCGGAGGTAAGAGCACACAGTTAGACTACATCTTGTGTAGGCGATGTAATTTGAAGGAAGTCAGTGACTGCAAAGTAGTAGTGGGTGAGAGTGTTGCCAAACAGCATAGGATGATGGTGTGCAGGATGACACTGATTGTGAGAAAGGTGAAAAAGGCAAAGGCAGAGCAGAAGACCAAGTGGTGGAAGCTGAAAAAGGAAGAGTGTCGTGTTGTCTTCAAGGAGGAGTTGAAACAGGCTTTGGGTAGTCAGGAAGTGCTTCCAGAGGACTGGACAACCACAGCCAATGTGATCAGGGAGACCGGTAGGAGAGTACTTGTGGTGTGTCCTCTGGAAGGAAAGTAGATAAGGAAACTTGGTGGTGGAATGAGGAAGTGCAGGTGTGTGTACAAAAGAAGAGGTTAGCCAAGAAGAAGTGGAACATTGAGAGGATCGAAGAGAGTAGACAGGAGTACAGGGAGACACAGTGTAAGGCGAAGGTAGCAGTGTCAAAGGCCAAACAGAGGGCGTATGATGACTTGTATGATAGGTTGAACAGTAAGGAGGGAGAAAATGATCTATACAGGTTAGCACAGCAGAGAAATAGAGATGGGAAAGACGTGCAGCAAGTTAGAGTGATAAAGGACAGAGAGGGAAATGTATTGACTGATGACAGAAGTATGCTGGGAAGATGGAAAGAGTACTTTGAAGAGCCGATGAATGAGGAAAATGAGAGAGAAAAGAGTAGAAGGGGTGACCGTTGAGGAGCAGGAAGTAGCAAAGATTAGTAAAGGAGAAGTGAGGAGGGCATTGAAGAGGATGATGAGTGGAAAGGCAGTTGGCCCTGATGACATACCAGTTGAGGTATGGAAGTGTCTAGGGGAGGTAGCAGTAGATTTTCTGACAAGAATATTCAAC
>CM045749.1:782500-812500 GCA_024760905.1 Plotosus lineatus
AAGTAGTAGTATTAAGGTTTATTCATGTCACTGCAGTTCAAACTGCTCACAGATTTGGTTCAGAGATCAGCATGTTAAAGTTAGTATCTGTGATTAATACTGAAGTGCTTTGAAACTAAATGTAGCATTAAAAATCCATGGAGGAAATAAGGGCTGATATAAATGTAAAATAGTCAAGCAGAGTATGTTCAAATTCTTACAAACACACACACACACACACACACACACACACACACACACACACACACACACACACACACACAGTGTACACATAAAAACACACTGTATACACTCACAAACACAAACACATTGTACAGATACACACATATCCACTGAACACACATATACACACACACACACACACACACACACACACACACTGTATACATATACAAACACACACATTGTACAAATGCACACAAACACACACACACACACACACACACACACACACACACACACACACTCTAAAAAACAAACAAAAAGAACATCAAGGACAAGTTCTATGAAAAACTACATGCCCTCATTGCAACAGTGCCACAGTCTGAGAAGTGTTTCGTCCTCTGGGACCTCAATGCCATAGTAGGGACAGATCACCAAACCTGGGTACGGATCATTGCAAGACACTGCACTGGCAAGTGCAACAGCAATGGCCTCCTGCTCCTCAAGTTATGTGCCACCCATGACCTCATGCTGACCAACACACTGTTAGGCCTCCCCACCCTTAACAAGATATCTTGAATGCAGCCAAGCTCCAGGCATTGTCATCTAATTGACTATGCCATCACCAGGAAGAGGGTCATGTGTGATTCAAACTGCTAGACTGACTGAGTCATCGTGTCCAAGTGCAAACTTTGCATCTTGCCCATGAGAAAACCCCAAGTCCAGAAGAGTGACTGCAAAGAAGCTGAATGTCTGAAAGCTGAGGAACAGCAAGATTGCACAAGAATTCGCTAGAGACCTCGACGCCAGGCTGCCAGACACACCCCAGGTTGATCCAGACACCACCGAGAAACTGTGGGCAGCATTCAGAGATGTGGTGTACCCTACAGCCTTTGGACACCTTGAACCAGCAATCCGCAAGCACCAGGAGTGGTTTCATGAGAACAACAAGGAGATAGAAGAACTTGTGTCAGAGAAACGCCACCTGTTGAGAGCACATCACAATGACCCCTCATCACAATCAAAGAACAATGCCTTTGCCAGCATAAAAATCAAGGTACAAAAGAAACTTCATGAGATACAGGACTCGTGGTACAGCAAGAAGGCCAAAGAAATACAGGGCTATGCGGACAGTCAGAACACCAAGCATTTCTATGATGCCTTGAAGACTGTGCACAGACCTCAATCCACTGTTTTTTCCCCCTCTTCTTTGCAGATGGGACACAGCTGCTGACCGAGAAACAGCAGATTCTGGAATGATGAGCTGAACACTTCAACCAGATTCTGAACCACCCTGCCATGATCAATGACGAGGCCATCGCCTGCCTACCTCAAGTGGAGATCAACGGGAACCTTTACAATCTCCCCACAGAAGAAGTCAGAGAGGCTACTTTTCTGTGGCAAAGCACCAGGCTCAGATGTAAACCCTGCAGAGGTATACAAAGCAGTAGAACCATCCTTGATGCAGAAACTGACAGAGCTTTTCCAGTCCATGTGGGGTGAAGGGAAGGTCCTACAACAGCTGAAAGATGGCACCATGGTCCACATCTACAAAAGGAAGGGCATCCACAAGTCCTGCAACAATCATTGAGGGATCTCTCTCCTGTCTATAGCTGGGAAGATCCTGGCCCAGGTCCTGCTCAACTGTCTCCTGCAGGGTCTCCTCCCAGAAAGTTAGTATGGCTTTTGTGCTGAACATGGAACAGTCAACATGATATTTGCTGTACACCAACTCCAGAAAAAAATGCCAAGAGCAGTACAATGACCTCTTTGTGACCTTTGTGGGTCTGACAATTTTTTGTCCATGGTCAGCAATGACAGCTTATGGAAAATAATGGAAAAGTTTAGTTGCCCAAGCTAGTTCATCATGATCGTCTGGCAGTTCTTTGATGGCATAATGGAGAAAGTATTGGACGATGAAGATAAGTCAGAGACTTTCCCAGTGACAAACAGCATGGAACAAGGCTGTTCTTGCCCCGATGCTTTTCAGCATGATCTTTTCAGCCATGCAGACAGACGTTTTCCGTGATTGCCAGGATAGGATGCATGTCAGGTACAGGACTGATGGCAGACTGTTCAACATTAGGTGCCTGCAGGCTGTTACCAAGGTGAAGGATACTGTCATTGGAGACTTCTTGTATGCTGTAGACTGCACCCTCAAAGCTGGCACAGAGCAGAAGATGCAGCACAAAATGAACTGCTTCTCAAAAGCCTGTGACAAATTCAGTCTCACTATAAGCACCAAAAAAACCACTGGAGTTATGTACTAGCCCATGCCAGGACAGCCCTACCAGGAACCACACACACCACAGTGAATGGAAAGGAACTCCTGGCTGTTGACAGCTTCACCTATCTGGGCAGCTCACTTTCAAAAGCGGTGAACATCAATGCAGAAGTCAATAAAATGATTTCCAAGGCTAACTCTGCCTTTAGAAGACTTCGTGAGACCGTGTGGGAGAAGACTAGACCTTACCACCAAGCTCAACCATGCAGTGGCGCTCACCACCCTCCCCTACGCCTGTGAGACCTGGACTGTCTACAGCAGATATGCCAAACAGCTCAATCGCTTTCACTTGAGCTGCCTCCACAGACTCCTCCGCATTAAGTGGCAGGACAAAATCCCCAACATGGTGATCCTGGAACAAGCTGGCATTCCCAGCATCCACACCTTCCTTCAGAAAGTGCAGGTCAAATGGGCAGGCCATGTTGTCAGAATGACGGGCAGTCAACTGCTAAAACGGTTACTGTATGGAGAGCTTTGTTAAGGCGTTCAGTTCACACACACACACACACACACACACACACACACACACACACACACACACACACACACACACACACACACACACACACACACACACACACACACACACACACACACACACACACACACACACACACACACACACACACACACACACACACACACATTCTGTACACCAGGGGTGGGCAGTTATTTTTCCCAAGGGGCCACATGACAAATAGAAAATAATGTGGAGAGCTGAGCCAATAAGTTGAACTCAATTCTGTATGACATTAATTTTATTTCTTTTTTAAAAGCGGTAGTAATTTACATATTCTTTACTGGGAACATTGTAGTTGATCAACCATTTTTGCCAGTGCATCAAAGTCTAGTGATAATTCTGTTGTGATGATTCTCTGAACAGATTTGAGGTGTTCATCACTCCGTTGGGATCTGTGGGCTGCTTTGTTGGTGTTCATCACACTAAAAGTCTGTTCACATGCATATGTCGAGCCAAACAACACCAGCATCCTCTGTGCGATCTTCTGGATGTTTGGAAATTTGACTGCACTTCCTTGCCTATCCTTGTACTTTATTCTTATTATTTTTATTTTATTTTATTATTTTTATTTATTCTTATTATTTGTTCCTTGTACTATCCTTGTACTTTATTCTTGGAATGAAGATTCTCGGATGAAAGTGTTTTACTGAGCCTGAAAGCTCACGACCAATCTATCAGCAGTATCCAGATGTTCTTGTGGTGACAGGTTGTTGGTGTGGTTAGCATACTTGGTGGGAAAGAGGTAATGGATGTTGTATTCTTTTAAAACTGCAATGGTTTCGTGGCAAAAAAAGACATTCAGCCTTTGACTGGACTTTGGTTAAAAAAAAAAAAAAAAAGTATTTAGATATCCATTCCTTTTGAACCACCTGGCACTCACTTTTATTTTGTCTAACATTGCTGCAAATGAGCTCTGTGCAGTAGAAGAGCGACAACAGGAAATGGCTCAATCTCTGTAAAATAATCTGACTGCACTTAATGTATCACTGCCGTTGAAAAGCTGTCATTGAAAGTCAAAGTCAAATGAATACAATCAATAAATCATTCAAATCAAACAGGAACGCTGTAGCAATCAATCTTTGGCAGGGCACTAGTGTGGAAAAGAGGCGAAGAAGCGTGTGCGGGCAGGTTGGAATGGCTGGAGCAAAGTGTCCTGTGTGATGTGTGATAGGACGGTATCTGCAAGAATGAAGGGAAAAGGGTACAAGACGGTGTTGGAGGCCATGTTTGCTGATGACTGTGCTCCCATGGCCCATGAAGAGAACCACCTGCAGACCATAATTGACAAATTCTCTGAAGCAGCCAAGCTATTCGGACTCACAATTAGTCTTGGAAAAACTGTAGGACTCGTACAACCAGCACAAAATACAACCCTCCAGCCACCATGCATCACTATCGATGACACACAGTTGAAAACTGTCCAGACATTCAAGTACTTAGGCAGCACTATCTCCAGTGATGGTTCTCTTAATGGAGAAATCTAAGCAAGGATCCAGAAATCTAGTCAGGCATTAGGCAGACTTCACACCAAAGAATGTCTCCCAACAAAACTTAAGGTCTACAATGCTGTGGTCATATCGTCCTTGTTGTATGGTTGTGAGACATGGACTATGACCAAAGACACATCAAAAAGCTTGAGCAGTTTCACCAACGCTTTCTCTGTTCCATCATGAAGATACGGTGGCAAGACCCTGTTACAAACCAGGAGGTGTTAGACAGAGCCAACACCACCAGCATCAAAGCCAAGATCATCAAAGCCCAACTTTGGTGGACAGAAGATGTCATCAGGATGGAGAAGTCCAGAATCCCACATCAACTCTTCTATGGAGAACTGGTTAAAGGAAACAGCAACCAAGGTCGACCAAAGAAGAGATACAAGGACAACCTCAAGGCAAACCTCAAATGGGCAGATATCAAGCCTGGCCAACTCGAGCTGACAAATAATGACAGACTGCTCTGGCGTTCCTTGATCCAACGCACAGCTGTAGCCTTTGAGGATGACCGCCACTTGCGCCTTGAAGCAGCCCGCCAATGGAGACACCAAATGTTGTCTACTGTCATCTCTACAACAAGCGTGCCCTGCCCAACCTGCAACAGAGTGTGTGCCTCGGCCTTTGGACTCCGAAGTCACATGCATACTCACAGATGAGAGCACAACCAATTGTCTTCCTCAATTCAAGAGACAACCAAGAAGAAGAAGAAGGAAGAAGATAAGGAATGAATAGCTGAGCATGTGCTATTTAAAAGCAGCCAACCTGAACATTCCTAACACTTTCATTCTCACATTTTTTGCTTGAACCCCTGACATTGGGATCGGTATTCCAAGACCCAACCACCGGGCCACCACTGCCCCCAGATTAGAGCTTCACAACTTCTTTTCCTTCGGCTGTTCCCTTCAGGGGTTGCCCCGGCGAACTGCCTCTGTCTCACCCAATGCTCTGCATCTTCTTCTCTTACACCAACTTTCTTCATGTCTCTTTCAACACATCCATAAATCTCCTCTTTGGTCTTCTTCTAGGCCTTCTGCCTGGTAGTTCCAACCTCAGCATCCTACTACCAATATATTCACTATCCCTCTTCTGTACATGTCCAAACCATCTCAATCTAGCCTCTCTGACTTTGTCTCCAAAACATCTGGGCTTCAGTACAAAACCAGTCCATAATGAACATATAAGCAATATTCCTGCGTAGCAGGGAAGTTCGGAAGGATTTTTTTTTTCACTTTAAGTCAGCAAATTTGTTTAAAATACTGAATGCGACATAATAAGCGCCCTGCTCAAATATTAACACACACCCCCCCCCACCCCTGATTTTTTTATTTATTTTCATTTATTTTATTTTTTTTTTATACGCCAAATAACCACCCATGTTTACTGGGAGAAAAATCTTAGATCAAATTTACCAATTTTTTTGTAATCCTCTCCGTAACCATGAAATGAGGTGTTTACTGCCTGTAAAAGTGAGTTTACACGGTATTTCAAGACCCCCTGCCACTGGGGAATGTTCATCAGTAACAACACATTTGATTGTTCCGCCATGCTTTTAAAAAACAGGAAAATATTTTGCTGTGTTCTCTTGGTGAATGTCCAACAATCGATGAACCATTAGAAACTGCTAGAGCAAAACTATGGGATGCTCTGAATGAATGGAACAATGAGCCAGATATGGATCTATCAGAAAGTGATGACGAGTACTAGTATTTTTCATCCGATTCTTCTACTCACTATCTTCATAAATTAAAAAAACAATGTTCCCGGCCACATACTTTGGTTTATGTTCGTGTTGATTGGCTCAATGTGGCACGTGCTAAAGTTGACAATCATGTTGATTGGCTCAATTTTACTTCCGGGAATATGTTTAAAGGAACAGCATCAGGACACCAGGAGAGAAAAGTAAGGGGTCTTTTTTTTAAAGATTTATGCTGTTTTCTGTTTATTTTCAGCTTTCATGTAAGTAGTTTGGTTGATACCACAAAATGAATAATACAAATACCAGTAAAACTCTTTTATTGTTCTGTTATTGTTCATGTTTTCCACCTCAGTTGTAATAAGCACTTACCGTTGCACTCCGCTGGTAACATTTTAATAAGTGCTCACCCACTCCAATTTTTAAAGCGCCCTGGGTGCTTATCATGTCAAATACGATAAATTTTAAATCTTATCGTGTTTACACTCGGCAGCACGATGGCGCAGTGGTTAGCATGTCCGCCTCACAGCAAGAAGAGCCTGAATTTAATCCCCAGCTTGGACACTTCTGTGTGGAGTTTGCATGTTCTCCTCGTGCTAGTGTGAGTTGTCTCAGGGCTCTTCGGTTTCCTCCCACAGTCCAAAAACACATACAGTAGGTTAATTGGCTGTTCCAAATTGCCCCTAGGTGTGGGAATGAATGATTGTGTGAGTGTTGGCCTGTGATGTCCTGGTAAGCTGTCCAGGGTGTACTCCATACTCACCCAGAGTTGGCTGAGATTGATGCCAGCCTCCCTGCGAACCTAATTAGGATTAAGTGTTTCAGAAAATGAATGAATGAATAGAGTCACATTATGTCACATACATGTGTATAAAAGACTCTTTTTATTTTATTTTGTAGAGATGTAAGCAGGTGATTTACAAAGAAATAGAGCAAAAGAAAAAAAAATCATACATTTTAAATTAATGTAATTGTTGCATTATCTGTACGTATTATAACAATATAAATGTTGTTTTAATTTATTGGCAGCTCATAACTATGGAAACAAAACTGTCTTCAAACAGGAAGTAGAAACCCACGGGTGTATCATATGACCAAAGTGGTGTCTTACGAACGTCAGACAAAAAGTTATTTAAAGGGAAGGTGTATATATATATATATATATATATATATATATATATATATATATATATATATATATATATATATATATATATATATATATATATATATATATATTCTCCAGAAACAGGATAAAGCATAACACTATAACACGAGAGAATTTTATTTATATAAATATATAATTAAGGTAGGTCATTGAAAGAATTTTGTTTATAGATGTTCGCTTCATGTGTCAACAATCCACCTGTTTATGTTCTTTAAATGGAGATTAAATATTGCTTTGATGTGTAGGATAAATACTAAAGGATTCTCTTTCACACTCACACATAAGCACACATGTGCACACACTTACTTTAAATACGTACCATCATACATCACACATGCAGATGTTCTGATCTTCAAAAGTAATGAACATAAAATCCTGATGATTACCTTTAGTGATGATGATTACGATGATGTTTTTTTTCTTTCCTTTTTTAAATTTCAAGCCGAAGAAAGTACATTGTATGTGTGTGTGTGTGTGTGTGTGTGTGTGTGTGTGTGTGCGTGCGAGAAATGTTCTTCCTGAGTGCAGTGTGTGAGTGACTGTGTGTGAGTCATAATACTGATTTCCTGTAGCATAACCACACATATGTCTCACTCTCTTTCTCTCTCTCTTCTCCTCGGTCCCCCCCCCTCTCTCTAATCACTTTCATTTTGCAGCTTTTCTTTGACATGGTGTCTCGTTTATAAACTCCACTTCCCTTTTCTTGAACAAACTCACAGCTTTATACAGTTTTAAATAGCCTTCCTGGAACAAGGGAACAATAACAAACCCATGGTGTTCAAATAAACTCTTTATAGATGTAAAAAATTTATGTACATTCATGAAAAATACTATAAATAAATATAATCATCACCATCATCATTTTTTTCATCGTCATCATTAGCATCATTGTCATAATTATAGCAGTTTCAGTATTTCAGGCTGTTGCCATGGACCACAGAATTAACAAAACGAAAATAATTATTTTTATATATTGTTTGTGAGTTTTATTATTATTATTATTGACTCCTAATCTGGTTGCGAAGTGGTTAGTATGTCTGCCTCACAGCAAAAGCATGTTCTCCCTTGCTTGTGGGGGCTTTTTCAGAGTACTCCGGGTTTCCTCCGACAATTCAAAAACATGCATTGTAGGATTATTGACTGTCTCAGATCACCCCAAAGTGTGAGTGTGTGTGTGTGTGTGTGTGTGTGTGTGTGTGTGTGTGTGTGTGTGTGTGTGTGTGCGCGTGTATGCGTGTGTGTTGCCATCTGATGGCCTGGCAAGCTGTCCAGGGTGTACTCCGCCCTTGCCCAGTTGGCTAAGATGGGCGCCAGCCTCTCTGTGACCCTAAGTAGGATTAAGCATCTTAGAAAATAGTTGAATAATTCCGTGGCACTATGCAAAAAACAGATATTCCAGGGGACCGTTTAAGTGAGTTCAGTATAATTGAATATATCTCTTGCATAATTGTCACATCTATAAAACTGTTAGAACAGTATTTGTCGATTTTAAGAACATTGGGTGTCACTAGCAGTTCAATGCAGCCTGAGGGGGGGCACAAACAAGTGCATGCCAGTCCCAAGCCCGGAAAACTGCAGAGGGTTGCGACAGGAAGGGAATCCGGCATAAAACTTTTGACAGAATACAAAATGGAAACCGTAAAGACAAATTTCATACAGGGTCGGTCGAGGCCCAGGTTAACAACGACTGCCATCAGTGCTGTTAAGCAACAGGGTGCTGGTGGAAATTAGACTACTGTTGGTCGAAGAAGGAGAAGTTGAAGAAGGAGAGGTGGGAGGCGTGTCCATAGGCAGAGAGAGAAGAGGAAAAGCATGAGTCTAGGACATGAGTAGGGACTTTGAATGTTGTAACTATGACAGGAAAAGGTCGAGAGCTGGCTGACATGCTGCAGAGGAGGAAGGTGGACACACTGTGTGTTCAGGAGACTAGGTGGAAAGGTACCAAGGCTAGAGGCTTAGGAGCAGGGTTTAAGCTGTTTTTTCATGGTGTGGATGGGAAGAGAAATGCAGTAGGAGTCATCTGGAAGGACGGGTTTGTCAGGAATGTTCTAGAAGTGAAAAGAGTGTCAGACAGAGTGATGAGTCTCAAGTTAGAAATTGAAGGTGTGATGTTCAGTGTTGTTAGTGCTTATGCCCCACAGACAGGATGTGAGCTAGAAGAGAAGGAGAGATTCTGGAGTGAGTTAGATGAAGTGATGCAGAGTACCCCCAGAGGTGAAAGAGTGCTCATTGGTGCAGACTTCAATGGACATGTTGGTGCAGGCAACAGAGGGGACAAATAAGTGCTGGGCAGGTTTGGTATCCAGGACAGGAATACAGAAGGACAAATGTTGATAGATTTTGCAAAAAGGATGGAAATGGCTGTGGTGAATACTTTCTTCCAGAAGAGACAGGAGATTAGGGTGATTTATAAAAGCGGAGGTAGGAGCACACAGGTAGACTACATCTTGTGTAGGTGATGTAATTTGAAGGAAGTCAGTGACTGCAAAGTAGTAGTGTGTGAGAGTGTTGCCAAACAGCATAGGATGGTGGTGTGCAGGATGATGCTGATGGTAAGAAAGGTGAAGAAGGCAAAGGCAGAGCAGAAGACAAAGTGGTGGAAGCTGAAAAAGGAAGAGTGTCGTGTTGCCTTCAAGTAGGAGTTGAAACAGGTTTTGGGTAGTCAGGAAGTGCTTCCAGATGAGTGGACAACTACAGCTAATGTGATCAGGGAGACAGGTAGGAGAGTACTTGTTGTGTCCTCTGGAACGAGAGTAGATAAGAAGACTTGGTGGTGGAATGAGGAAGTGCAGGAGTGTGTACAACAGAAGAGGTTAGCTAAGAAGAAATGGGACATGGAGAGGACTGAAGAGAGCAAACAGGAGTACAGAGAGACTCCACGTAAGGTGAAAGTAGCGGTGTCAAAGCCCAAACAGAGCGTGCATGTTGACTTGTATACTAGGTTGGACAGTGAGGAGGGAGAAACTGATTTATACAAGTTGGCAAAGCAGAGAAATAGAGATGGGAAGGATGTGGAAGAGGACAAGGTGGGAAATGCATTGACTGATGACAGAAGTGTGCTGGGAAGATGGAAAGAGTACTTTGAAGAGCTGATGAATGAGGAAAATGAGAGAGAAAAAAGAGTAGAAGAGGGGTTTGTTGAGGACCAGGAATTAGCAAAGATTAGTAAGGGTGAAGTGTGAAGAGGATGAAGAGTGGAAAGGCAGTTGATCCTGATGACATACCAGTGAAAGTATGGAAGTGTCTTGGTTAGGTAGCAGTAGATTTTCTGACAGGAACATTCAACAAGGTCTTCGAGAGTGAGAGGATGCCAGAGGAATGGAGAAGAAGTGTGCTGGTGCCCATTTTAAGAACAAGGGAGACGTGCAGAGTTGTGGCAACTACAGAGGGATACATTTGATGAGCCATATGATGAAGTTATGGGAAAGAATAGTGGAAGCTAGACTGAGGGCAGAGGTCAGCATTTGTGAACAACAGTTTGGTTTCATGCCAAGAAAGAGAACCACAGATGCAGTGTTTGCTTTGAGGATGTTAATAGAGAAGTACAGAGAAGGTCAGAAGGAGCTGCATTGTGCCTTTGTGGATCTGGAGAAAGAATATGACAGGGTGCCGAGAGAGAAGCTGTGGTATTGCATGAGGACGTCTGGAGTGGCAGAGAAGTATGTATGTTAGAGTGGTGCAGGACATGTATGAGAGATGTAAGACAGTGGTGAGGTGTGCTGTCGGTGTGACGGAAGAGTTCAAGGTGGAGGTGGGACTGCATCAAGGGTCAGCTTTGAGCCCCTTCTTGTTTGCTATGGTGATGGACAGGCTGACAGACGAGGTGAGACAAGAATTTCCATGGACTATGATGTTTGCAGATGACATTGTGATCTGTAGTGAGAGCAGAGAACAAGTGGAGGAAAATCTAGAGAGGTGGAGGTATGCTCTGGAAAAGAGAGAAATGAAGGTTAGCCTCAGTAAAACAGAATACATGTGTGTGTGAACGACAAGGACCCAAGAGGAACTTTGAGGATCTAGGGAGCAGAGATAAAGAAGGTGGAGGATTTGAAGTACTTACGCTCAATAGTCCAGAGCAATGGAGAGTGTGGAAAAGAGATGAAGGAGCGTGTGCAGGCAGGTTGGAATGGTTGGAGAAAAGTGTCCGGTGTGATGTATGACAGGAAGGTATCGGCAAGAATGAAAGGAAAAGTGTACAAGACGGTGATGAGGCCATTGGTGTTGTATGGTTTAAAAACAGTGGCCCTGAGAAAAAGACAGGAGGCAGAGCTGGAGGTAGCAGGATCAGGAATGAGTACATCAGAGGGATAGCACATGTAAGGGGTTTTGGAGACAAAGTCAGAGAGGCTAGATTGAGATGGTTTGGACATGTACAGAGGAGGGATAGTAAGTATATTCTTAGTCGGATGCTGAGGTTGAAACTACCAGGCAGAAGGCTGAGAGGAAGACCAAAGAGAAGATTTATGGATGTGGTGAAGGAGGACATGAAGGTAGTTGGAGTCAGAGTAGAAGATGCAGAGGATAGGGTGAGATGGAGGCGGATGGTTTGCTGTGGTGACCCCTGAAGGGAACAGCCGAAAGGAAAAGAAGAAGACGAAGCAGGTGTCACTAGCAGTTCAAAGCATAATGAAATGCATTACTTAGTCAATCACACATGTATGTGAGCTCATTCGTACGATGGGAAAGATAGTGCTTTCCATGCAAGTAGGTTTGACCCCTTAATACACAACAGTTTGAAAAGAGTTGGGTGCAAGCACTGTGTGACTCAAGGGGTATGTGTTTCCTGTTGCCTCTCCCATGTAGGTGGTAGTCAAGTGAAGGTAATACCTGATGGGTAGGAATTAGCGAGAAACATTTAAATACAATTTGATTTTAGAAAGATTGGGTTGTTTCTTGTATGATGCCATAGAATTCTGCATTTGCTAAAGAGTCAGTCAGTGTCAGTAATATTTTGAAAGAGGGGAATGACATGAAAATATAGTAATAGTGCAGAATTACCATCATTATCATAACAGAGGATGTCTCACAAGTTTTCCCGATGCTGATCGGTGGCTTTCTTAGCAAAAACTCTCCACAAATGAAATTGCAAAATAATGCAATAAAATACTTTTACAGAAGTATATCATTACAAGGTAAAATTAGACGCGTGCGTGCACGTACATATGCACGCACGCACACACACAAACACACACAGATGAACATACACACATATGTGTACGCACACACACACAGATGCACACACACACACACACACACAATCACATGCAAACAAGCAAATACGCATGCACACACACACACACACACACACACACACACACACACACATACATACACGCATGCAAACAGACACAGACAGACAAATGCGCGCACACACACATGGACACAGATACACACGGGCACACATCCACACAGACACACACATTTATGCACACACATACACACACACACACACACACACACACACACACACACACACACATATACAAAGACACACACTTACGCACACACACATATACACTCATACAAATGCGCCTGGACACAAATGGATGCATGCACACAGAGACAGCACACACAAACACACAATCGCACATAGGCTTACACACACACACACACATGCTCACGCACACAGACACACACTTACACACACACACACACACACATGCAAAAGCACATGCTCACACACACACAGACACATACATCTACACACATGCATGCAACAACACATGCACACACAGACACACACAAGCACAAACACACACACTGACACTCAAACACACATGTATGTTCATACACACATGCCTGCACACAAACACACACACACAGACACACAACAATACACACATTCATGCACACACAGACACAGATACACATACACACACATGCATGCAACAACACACACACAGGCACACACATGCGTGCAAGCACAAATACAGACATACACACATGCAACAACACACGCTTACTCATTCACACACACACATGAACAAACACTCGCACTTTCATGCATGCATGCTCACACCTGTGCGCACACATACAAACACGCGCACAAAGGCAAACACACACACATGATTGCACAGACACATACAGACATACATACGTGCACATACACAGATGTACACACTGACACACACACACAGAGACATGCTCATGCACACACAGAGACATATACACATACACACATGCATGCAACAATATGCACACACACACACACACACACACATGCATACAAACACACTTATGCGCGCGCACACACACACGAGCTTACATACACACAAACACGTGCACATGCGCATATACACACTCACACACACACACACACACACACACACACACACACACACACATATAAAGAGACACACACGCAGACCCATGCATGCACACATATAGACATTCACCCACATACGCACAGACACACACACTCACACTGATACACAAACATGCAACAACGCAAACACACGGACACATGTACAGAGACACACACACTCAAACACACACCTACACAAACCCCTCGGCGCACACACACATGCACACACATGCAAGCACACACACACCCACACACACACACAGACCACAAGCACTCACACACATTGACGCAACAGCACTCGCACACCCAATAGTAGTACATCAGTATGTTTCTTGAAATGTGGGGGCGGTGGTGGTCTAGTGGTATAGGGCGCTGGATCGCTGATCCAAAGGTTGGGGGTTCGAGTCCCACTCTCCACAGGGTTGTCACTGTCCCCCCCCAGTGCAGCTAACTGGGTTATCAAAGGCAGGCCATGTCTGTCACTGTCTATGGTGAGAGGTTGATGTAAAAGAACCATCGCTGACTTTGGTAAAGAGGAGCTGCAAAGCCGTCAGCGTGTTTCTGTCCCGCGCTAAAAAGGGTTGTGACAGGAAGGGCATCCGACGTAAAAACCTCTGCCAAATCAAATGTGCGAATCAAGATGATTCACTGTGGCGACTCCCGAGTAAAAGGGAAAAATCCGAAAGGAAGACAGACAGTATGTTTCTTGAAATAATTTGTTCACATGCCCATCAATGATTAATTGTTTTATGTTATTTATAAGTAACATGAAATAATTCATGTTTAATCATAATTTACACAGCAGATTTTCATTTTCATCTTTTTCCCTTTATTCTCTAAATGAATAGGTGTGCATTGATGTGTCAGGTGCAGGTGCATGGTGTCACTGAGGATGTGCTGAAAGACGTGTAAGAAATGTCTCTAAATCAAGATGAGAACGTCAACACCGTCCATTCTCTGTTCTCATGAGGAATGCAATAAATGCTAGGTATGAACGGTTCAGAGAGAAAAAGCATAATGATCATTAATATTTTATATAACCATGTTATAATACTCTGTGGTCTGATATGGCATGATACGCAAGGAAAAAAAGGTGCATGTGCCAAAAAAGGGTTTATTTATTTATTTAGTTCTAGTGTTGATTACATATAATCCTATGTGTATTCATTCATTGATGTCCAAATGTATTAATTTTATGTCTGACATTATTGTAAATTAAAAGGCAAATCTGTAATAAACACATCCTCTTCTAAATTCACAATCAAAACAATCATTATGCACTGAGCGCATCCAGATTTTGCTCCTTATCGACCAGATTCTCAGGGTTAAGAAGGACCACAGTGGGATTCAGGATCATGGATTCATCCTAAAAAAAAAAAAAAAAAAATGTGAACTTCATCACTTCTACTGAACAGTATGGCAAAATATGTCTACATTCCAGGGTCCAAAAACATGCACATTGGATTAATTGGCTGGTCCAAATTACTCTTTGGTGCGAGAGTGAGATGTGAGGTTGTGTGTGTATATTTCCCTGCAATGATGAGCTGTTCTGGGTGTACCTGACCTTCACCTAGGGTCAGCTGAGATAGGCTCCAGCCTCCTTGCATCTCTAATTAGATTAAGTGAGATAACTCACCAGAGGAGCTTCTTAAAAGCTGAATGAATCAAATGAGTCAATTTCAAGCTCAACTGAATCACCAAAGCAGTCATTTACAAACTAAAATGAATCCTAAAAGGAGTCGTGTATTAGCTGAAGTGAATATATTGTCAGTTATTCAAGTCATTTAAAATGAAATTGAGTTGAAGTTTTTATAAAGGTGATTCAATCTGCATTCGATAAATCATTACACAAAGCACAGTTTACCCCTGAGTGAGTTAAAATTGTATTCAAAAAGTAAATCTAATTCATGTGCAGATTTTTGCTTAAATTCATGTTTGTACATTCCTCAAAGGTGCATTTTTGTGCTAATGAAATATTTTTTTTTTTTTTTTTTACTCACTGTGTTCTGCTGAGGAGCATCATGCTGTCGGTTCAGATCCCACCACAACAAACCTTGCTGGATTGAGTCTCTCTGTGTCGGTCCTAAAATATGTGTTTTACCTGGTGAGCACGACCATCTACTAAGATCATTTCAAACCAAACTATTTTTAACACAATTGTGGATTAAACCGAAACTAATCCATCTTGTAATTGTGGGTCTGGCTATGGTCAGAATCAACCAATTAAATACAAACCCATGTTAATTAACAGTCAGTACACACTTGCTGTCAATTACTTGATTAACCCTGAATAATAAGACTGAATTCCACAAAGGAAAATAACAGTACAGTAGTTGCATTTTCCTTTTTTTATTTTTTTTGGCAAAGATAACAAAACATGTTTGTTTTTGTTCAAACAACCCCAATTTTTTTACAAACATACCTCAATCAAACGGTTGCAATTATTGAAATAAATAAATAAATAAATAAAAGTGCCAAATATCAGTTCTACCAAATGTTTACCCAGAAGATTAAAGGGTTAAGGGTGTATATGCAACAAGTGTGATGGTCTGTGTTATTTGGTGGCTTTTAACTGTCTCTTTCTCTCTCTGTGTACTGCAGGCGCTGGCGAGGAGCGTGGCTGTCACACGCAGGCGGAGTCCGGACAGCACACCTGATTCCACTCAGCCATCACCGGGCTATAAAGATGAGCGGTGCGCTCCTCACGGCACTAGAAGATTGTCCCTTCAAACGATTCCGTTCCCCCGTGATCTCTCTGGCCCCCTGGTTCCCAGCTCCGTGCTCGACCAGTTCCCGCTTTGATATTTTCACTTAGTGGTGAGGGGACACTCGAGAACCAAAATCACTATGGTGATCACAATTCCCCATACTCCAGTGCCTGCTCTGTGTTCAATAAAGGTCATTTGTATCATCATACTCGGTCTCCTGCATCTTTGGGTCTGACCGAAAGCTCCCGGTGTTACAGAATCTTCTAGCTAAAAAATGGACCCAGCAGAGACTGCCCAACTCCAGCAGGCATTGTCCCACCAGGGACTCCTGTTGGGACAGTACGACTCCACCCTGCACCAAATTGTGGACAGCCTCCAAATATTAACCACCAACATGGTGTAGCTCGACGCAAGGATGGATGCCATCACCACCCAACTCACTGCTACGACCACGCCCACTCACCCTTCACTTTCTGCAACAGTGGCATCGCCAGCCCTTCTCCCCATGCACTGAGAACTGCTCATCCCCATGCCAGCAAGGTATTTGGGCACGATCACCTCCTGTGCGCAGTTCCTCCAGCAGTGCTCGCTAGTCTTCAGCCAGCAGCCGCTCACATACACTACTGACCAAGCCAAGACCACGTTTGTGATGAGCCTGCTCACAGATCAAGTCTCGTCCTGGGCGCTAGCAGTGCCACCCCTATCCCGGAGTTATGCTCGCACTTCGATCGGTTCGTGCTGGAGATGAGGAGAGCCTTCTATCACATGGCGAAAGGGGCGGAGTTTCCCTCACCTCTACGTTGATCACGATTCCCCGTACTCCAGCACCTGCTCTGTGTTCAATAAAGGTCATTTGTATCATCATACTTGGTCTCCTGCATCTTTGGGTCTGACTGAAAGCTCCTGGCGTCACAACCAGGTTATTGTAGTATTTTATTTTTTCCCCTGAGAGATTTTTTTCAGATGAATTGTACAGATTACACAGGTGGTCGAAGTTCAGAAATAATTTATCTTGGTCTCATTTTTTAACAGGGATGTGTAAATTTCATATCAGCGGTACATGGAACCTCTCACAAATCATGGAGATGATTTTTGATGTTCTACACTCAGGTGTTGATCTCTGAACAGTTTATCGCCTCAGTTTCCTGAGCTTTTTTTTTTTTTTTTTTAACTTTGTGGTGTCGAGTTATAGAAGAGTAATTCTTATTGCTTTCAATTCTTATTACTTTAAAGTGTTTCAACTTATTAAGGTTTTCTTCCTCGTGGCATCTCAGCGTGTTCTAACTTGCCACTTTCACTTTAGAGATACGGTTTTACATTTGTAATTTACATTCGGGTTTGTGTAAATCCACTGTATGAAACTCTTTTATCCTTTTAATTTAGTTTTATTCCAATCTATTTGGAATTCCGTTTTAAAATAGGTGTGTTAGTCTCACCTGTTATGTAGCTAACCACAACTCCAACCAGCACAGATACTCCAGTAGACAGAGCCCCAAAGTAGAGGTAGGATATAGAGTAAAAATCCTGCAGACTGTCATGCCTACAGATGAACAAGAGTAAGGTGAAATTCGTCATTTAAACAGAACACAAGCATGGAGGATAAAAGTCTCACTCAACCCAGGGGGTTGTTTCTGAATCACTGATCAGGTGATTTAAAAATTGTATGTGTCATGCAATGAGTTGTTTCTAAAGATGAGTGAATCAGTAAAGGTAAAAGAATCACTTAAGGAGTTATTTACAAATGGATATGAATCAAAAGTTGATTAAAAGTGTGAGGGAATCTTTAAAAGAGGTGTCAGAATTGAAAAAACAACGACTTAAAACATCATCAATTCATTCACTCATTCGCTCTCTAAGCTGCTTAAACCTAATTAGGGTGGCGGGGTGACTGGCACCCATCTCAGTCAAATCTGGGTGAGGGCTGAGTACACCCTGAACAGCCCTTCAGGCCATTGCATTGCAACACACACACACCCACTCATACTCATACTCACACCTAAGGACAACTTGGAACAGCCAATCGGCTTACTGTGCATGTTTTGGACTGCATAAGGAAACTACAGTGCCCAGAGGAAACCCACACATGCACATGCAGAAAATACAAACTCCACCCAGGACCTTCTTACCGTGCAGATGTGCTAGCCACCGTACTATTGTGCTCAAAGAGTCATTTACAAAATTAAATTAATCACTTCAGGAGTTGTTTACAAACTTAAGTGAATCACTCAGTGAGTTGGATATAAATTCAACCAAATCAATCTCGATGTAAATCCTCTGCAGTTTTTGAATCAGCTGACATTTAGAAATGCAAGTGATTCACCCAGAAACTGTTTCAAAATATAAGTGAATAAATTCAAGTTTGTACATAATGATGAATACAAGGTGAAGAATTTGTTTAATAGTTATACATTATTAAATAATAAATATTTAGAATGGAACTGGAACATTTATGGTATTTGGCAGACAGCCTTATCCAGAGTGCATTTATGAATTAATAATACATAAAACTGAGCAGTGGAGAGTTATTGGACTTGTTCAAAAGCCCCGACAGTGGCAGCCTGGAGACAATGCACCTTGAACCCATAACCTTCTAATCAGTAGACCACAGTTTTAACCACTGAGACACCACTGCCATGAAGTCATTGTCTAAATATAAATATCTTATTTTGAAAGAAATTTCTCTGAGACCTCAGGATACCAGAAATGTTGATTCTAAAATGGAGCTTGTGGACTGTAGTGTGTTTCCATCTTTATGTGTGTACTCACCGGGGCCCTGCAGGTCCTGGAGGTGATATTATAGATGACGTTGATGTAAGCATGGTGGAGTTGTGCGTAGTGATGGTTGAAGGACAGTACTCCGTGCTGGTGTGTAACATGCCCATTCTCTGAGGGGCTGGAGGATAAACAGAGCTTCCAACAGCGAGCCACAGAGCCAGAGCGAACCCCACAAACACGCCAGAAAACGCACCCTGAGGACCCGAGAGGAAACAAACCACAGTTTAGGTTATTTTAAAAAAGAAGCAAATACATAGAACCCTTCAGGGAACTTTAGGAAATAGCCAATTAGCCTAATGAGCATGTCCCTGATGTTTAAGGAAACCACGCAGCACAAGGAGAACACCCAAACGCCACACAGAAACAACATGTTGGAACTATGACAGGAAAAGGTGGAGAGCTTGCTGACATGATGCAGAGGAGAACGGTGGACATACTGTGTGTTCAGGAGACTAGGTGGAAAGGTAACCAGGCTAGAAGCTTAGGAGCAGGGTTTAAGCTGTTTTTTCATGGTGTGGATGGGAAGAGAAATGGAGTAGGAGTCATCTTGAAGGAGAGGTTTGTCAGGAATGTTCTAGAACTGAAAAGAATGTCAGACAGAGTGATGAGTCTCAAGTTAGAAATTGAGACTCGTCATCTTGAAGGAGGAGTTTGTCAGGAATGTTCTAGAAGTGAAAAGAGTGTCAGACAGAGTGATGAGTCTCAAGTTAGAAATTGAAGGTGTGATGTTCAATGTTGAGAGTGCTTATGCCCCACAGGCAGGATGTGAGCTAGGAGAGAAGGAGAGATTCTGGAGTGAATTAGATGAAGTGATGCAGAATACCCCTCGAGGTTAAAGAGTGGTCATTGGTGCAGACTTCAATGGACATGTTGGTGCAGGCAACAGAGGGGACGAGGAAGTGATGGGCAGGTTTGGTATCCAGGACAGGAACACAGAGGACAGTTGTTGATAGATTTTGCAAAAAAGGATAGAAATGGCTGTGGTGAATACTTTCTTCCAGAAGAGACAGGAGATTAGGGTTTTGCCAAAGAGCATAGGATGGTGGTGTGCAGGATGATGCTGGTGGTAAGAAAGTTGAAGAAGGCAAAGTCAGAGCAGAAGACAAAGTGGTGGAAGCTGAAAAAGGAAGAGTGTCTGGTTGTCTTCAAGGAGGAGTTGAAACAGGTTTTGGGTGGTCAGGAAGTGACTCCAGATTACTGGACAACTACAGCTAATGTGATCAGTGGTGTTTGTCCTCTGGAAGAATAGTAGATAAGGAGACTTGGTGGTGGAATGAGGAAGTGCAGGAGTGTGTACAAAAGAAGAGGTTAGCTAAGAAGAAATGGGACATAGAGAGGACCAAAGAGATTAAACAGGAGGTACAGGGAGACACAGCGTAAGGCAAAGGTAGCGGTGTCAAAGGCCAAACAGAGGGCGTATGATGACTTGTATGCTAGGTTGGACACTAAGGAGGGAGAAAATGATTTATACAGGTTGGCACAGCAGAAAAATAGAGATGGGAAGGATGTGCAGCAAGTTAGAGTGATTAAGGACAGAGAGGGAAATGTGTTGACTGATGACAGCAGTGTGCTGGGACGATGGAAAGAGTACTTTGAAGAGCTGATAAATGAGGAAAATGAGAGAGAAAAAAGAATACAAGAGTTGGCTGTTGAGGACCAGGAAGTAGCAAAAAATCCTTACTAATGTAAGGGTGAACTGAAGAAGGCATTGAAGAGGATGAAGAGTGGAAAGGCAGTTGGTCCTGATGACATACCGGTGGAGGTATGGAAGTGTCTCAGAGAGGTAGCAGTAGATTTTCTGACAGGAACATTCAACAAGGTCTTAGAGAGTGAGAAGATGCCAGAGGAATGGAGAAATGTGCTTCTGCCCATTTTTAAGAATAAAAAAGATGTGCAGAGTTGTGGCAACTACAGAGGGATAAAGTTGATGAGCCATACGATGAAGTTATGGGAAAGAATAGTGGAAGCTAGACTAAGGGCGGAGGTCAGCATTTGTGAACAACAGTTTGGTTTCATGCCAAGAAAGAGCACCACAGATGTAGTGTTTGCTTTGAGGATGTTAATAGAGAAGTACAGAGAAGGTCAGAAGCAGCTGCATTGTGCCTTTGTGGATCTGGAGAAAGCAGATGACAGGGTGCCGAGAGAGGAACTGTGGTATTGCATGAGGAAGTCTGGAGTGGTGGAGAAGTATGTTAGAGTGGTGCAGGACATGTATGAGAGATGTAAGACAGTGGTGAGGTGTGCTCTCGGTGTGACCGAAGAGTTCAAGTTGGAGGTGGGACTGCATCAAGGATCAGCAAAACAAAAACAAAAACAAAAACACTAGTTTGAGCACATTTGTGCATATTCATAACCTTGTAAATCAGCCACAAATTACAGTATAAAAAGCATTATAGCTCATAATCCAGTTATAGACCCTTCTGTTTGCTATGGTGATGGACAGGCTGACAGACAAGGTTAGACAAGATTCCCCATGGACTATGATGTTTGCAGATGACATTGTGATCTGCAGTGAGAGCAGAGAACAAGTGCAGGAAAACCTAGAGAGGTAGAGGTATGCCCTGGAAAGGAGAGGAATGAAGGTTAGCCTCAGTAAGACAGAATACATGTGTGTGAAGGACAAGGACCCAAGAGGAACGGCGAGGTTACAGGGAGCAGAGATAAGGAAGGTGGAGGATTTTAAGTACTTCCGCTCAACAGTCCAGAGCAATGGAGAGTGTGGAAAAGAGGTGAAGAAAAGTGTGCAGGCAGGTTGGAATGGTTGGAGAAAACTATCTGGTGTGATGTGTGATAGGAAGGTATCGGCAAGAATGAAAGGAAAAGTGTACAAGACGGTGATGAGGCTAGCGATGTTGTATGGTTTAGAAACAGTGGCCCTGGGGAAAAGACAGGAGGCTGAGCTGGAGGTAGCAGAGATGAAAATATTGAGGTTCTCTTTGGGAATAACGAGGATGTATAGGATCACAAATGAGAACATCAGAGGGACAGCACATGTAAGATGTTTTGGAGACAAAGTCAGAGAGGCTAGATTGAGATGGTTTGGACATGTACAGAGGAGGGATAGTGAGTATATTGTTAGTCGGATGCTTAGGTTGGAACTACCAGGCAGAAGGCCTAGAGGAAGACCAAAAAGATGATTCATGGAAGGAGGACATGAAGGTAATTGGCGTCAGAGTAGAAGATGCAGAGGATAGGTTGAGATGAAGGCGGATGGTTTGCTGTGGCGACCCCTGAAGGGAGCAGCCGAAAGGAAAAGAAGAAGAAGACTTTCATTTAAAAAAAAAAATACAATTTCAGACAGAGTTAAACAGTGGAAATAAATACTCATATTGTATGGAGTGGTTTGAGATGACTCTTACCATTTTATTTGCAGCTGGGATTAACATACCCAGAATGAATGTTCCCAGGAGCGGCCCATTAACCACACCCATGACTGTAAATGAGCCCTGTAATTGAATACAGGGCACAGGGAGAAGAACATGTACAAGTATCCTGTATCATTTTGTCGCCCACTCACCCCCACCCCACCCCACCCCCACCCCCACCCCACCCCACACACACACACACACACACACACACACACACCATTCTCAAAAGGTTTGGAAAGAGTGTATCAGACTCTCAGCAAATGAGAAGATATTCTGGAATCTGTGTTATGTTCCCCATGGAAACCATGGTCTCTACAGTATCTTTAAGATAAGATAAGATAAGATACAGCTTTATTAATCTCACAATGGAGAAATTCACTGTTACAGGCTCTTGAGGTACTATCAGTAGGGGGTGCAAAAATAGATACAAGTACGAACATACACACATACATATATAAGTAAATAAATAAATAGATACGTAAATAGTATAAATTACTAAACAATAAAAGAAAAGAATGGAGCAACTTTATAGATTGGCCTATATTAAAGTGTAATGTATCTGAGTGCAGAGTAGATGGGTTGATATGGTTGACAGTCAGTGGGGTAGATGTGGTTGATTAAAGTGCGCTGGTTTTTATTGCACATAACTGTATTTTCACAGACAGTTACAAAGTGGCGTTGTACAGTCTGATAGCGGTGGGAATGAAACGACCTGCGGTAGCGCTCCTTCCTGCACTGAGGATGCCTCAGTCGTCCACTGAAGGAGCTGCTTAGCTCCTCGACAGTCTGGTGCAGTGGGTGAGAGCTGTTGAACAGGATGGATGTGAGCTTTGCTACCATCCTCCTCTCACTCACCTCCTCCACAGAGTCCAGTGGGCAGCCGAGGACAGAGCTGGCCCTCCTGACCAGCTTGTTCAGTCTCTTTCTGTCCCGCTCTGTGCTGCCCGGGCGCAGCAGATGGCAGCGTAGAGGATTGCAGAGGCTACCACAGAGTCATAAAATGTCCTGAGCAGAGGTCTGCATATGCCGAAGGACCCGAGTCTCCTCAGAAGGTGGAGGCGACTCTGGCCCTTCTTGTACAGGGCGTTGGTGTTGTGGGACCAGTCCAGTTTATTGTTAAGGTGAACACCCAGGTACTTGAAACTGTCCACTGTCTCAATGTCCTGTCCCTGGATGTTCACTAGTAAATGTGTGTGTGTGTGTTTGAGTGTTTCTCCTGAAGTCGACCACCATCTCCTTCGTCTTCCTAGTGTTCAAGCGCAGGTGGTTGCGCCCACACCAGTCCACGAAGTCGACGATGACCGACCGGTACTCCAGCTCGTTCCCCTCTGACACACGGCCCACGATGGCGGAGTCGTCCGAGAACTTCTGGAGGTGGCAGCTGTTTGTGTTATATATGAAGTCCGAGGTATAGATGTTAAAAAGGAAGGGTGAGAGGACGGTGCCCTGCGGTGCCCCCTGCTACAGACTACCACCTTGACTTACAGCCGCAGCCGCACGTACTGTGGACGGTTAGTAAGGTAGTCAATAATCCAGGCAGCAAGATGCCCGTCCACTCCCACGTCCTCCAGCTTCCCCCGCAGACGCGCTGGCCTGATGGTGTTGAAGGCGCTGGAGAAGTCAAAGAACATGACCCTCTAGCCCTTTAGCCCCCTGTCAACTGGAATGATCAGTGGTGTCACTGCTATACTCCAGTCTGTTTAACAGAGAGTAATGCAGCCTCACTAAACTTTTAAGCTGTTTAGCTTGTGTTCTGCTCAAATATCCATATATCAATTTATTAAACCGTTTCATTTTTAGAGTTGAGGGGAATTTGTAGCCGACTTTAAGTGAAGGCAGGGTGCACCCTGAACAGTTTGCCAGGTCAGTGCAGGACAACATACACACACACACACACACACACACACATTCTAACTCCACACTGAAGCAGCCGTACCGAGCCTAGAAGTCAGGACCTTCTTGCTGTGAAGCCAATGTGTTTACAACTACACCACAGTACTGCCCCATCATGCTCAGCTTTAAGTAGTCTGCCTACTAACAGAGCCATGTTTCATTGTGGTATTATGAGTGGTGTTCTGGTCCCTCCACTATCTTTACTGCTGAAGTTTACATTATCATGCAGTTCAGCATCACTTAAAAGAAGCGCTTGATTATTTCAGCATTCAAAACTATTCTCATTTGTGTTTTACTAAGACTATACCTGCAGAGCTACTGATCTAAATATCTCTCTGTGACATCAATCACACACTCAAGAACAAAGTTCTCGATCACTCTATCACAGAAATACAGGAACCAGGATGTGTTTTTAAAGAGCATTGAAGCAATACACTCTCACATTAGACAGATTAGTACATTAGTACATTAGATGGCCATGTAAAGTCTTGAGACTGATGTACCTGTAAAACTCCCCATTCCAGGAGAGAGCAGAGCGCGGCTGTCGTGATGCAACTGATTCCATATAGAAACGCTATCTCTCAGACACACACACACACACACACACACACACACACACACACACACACACACACACACACACACACACACAAATCATGGTAGGCAAAGTGATTATTTGTTTAATTTCTCATAAGAGGCGGGGCTTCTCACTTACATATTAGAAATTAATTAGATATAAATAAAGTATATCCCATTGATTCATTTTTGAAGTGCTGAATTAGGGTCCTGGGACACCTTGCCAGGCCAGCGCAGGCTATGCAGCTGCTCTTTATAAAAGTCAGAAATGGTTGTTTAACCTGAACCTCTCACCACACACACAGTGAGAACCATGGCCGGCCTTTGATAACCCAGTTATCTTCACTGAGGGGTAAAGTATTTTTATTTATCTCTTACACAGAAGCTTGCAGAGCTGTATTTTTTTCATCCGTAGCGAATCGCTCAGACATGGTTTCAACAGATCCTCCATCGTAACTGCAGCCATGGCGTTAATGCTGGTCGAGACCGTACTATGGGGACAAAAACCAGAACTGAAAATTGCTACTTATAGCAGTATGGTGTGTTCTGATTTGCTATGGGCAGTATGATGTGTTTTGATTGGCTAAGTGCAGGCATGTCAGAAAATGATATTTTGTTATCAACCTTAATGTTCCACCATATGCACAAGCCAGGAAAAGTCCAGGAACACCAGGAAGTTCTTGAAAAATATCCAGCACCAAATATGGCATATACTGTAAGCACAATTACATGAAACGCACAAGCACACATACACAAACACACACACACACACACACACACACACACACACACACACATGGCAGAGACAGACAGTGCATAAGAAAGAGAGACAGACAGAGAGAGAGAGAGAGAGAGAGAGAGAAACTAACCTGATCCGGTGCAGTGATTTGTCCAGATTTTAGAGGATCACAGTGTGAATAAAGAGCAAACATCACAATACCACATGTAGCTGCGCTGCTCACAATTAGACACAATCCCACTTGATTTATTAATAAAGCCCTGAAACTCACACACACACACACACACACACACACACACACACACACACACACACACTGTGTTGTATAATTGCAGGAAGTTTTTTGTTTAACTCTGAAGTTATAGCTAATGTAGCTAATCACTAATGGAAGTCTACAATGATAATAATGGCAGCACCGTGGCATAGTGATTAGTACATCCACCTCAAAGCAAGAAGGTCCTTGGTTCGATTCCAAGCTTGGGCGTTTCTGTGTGGCGTTTATTTGTTCTCCCTGTGCTTGCATGGGCTTCTTCTTGGCACTCTGGTTTCATCCCACAGTCCAAAAACACGGACCATTGGTTAATTGACTGTTCCAAATTGCCCCAAGGTGTGAGTGAGAATGGTTGTTGAGTGTTGGCCGTGCGACAACCTGGCGAGCTGTCCAGGGTGTACCCCACTCTCGCCCAACCTCCCCATGACACTGATTAGGATTAAGTGGTTTGACCATGAATGAATGAATGGAAGATGTTGATAATAATGCGGATGAATCATCATCATATCTTATCGTACCATTTCTCTACCCATTGCAGAGCTGTATCATTTGCTGCCTTCAGGTCTGTGTCCAAGCAGATGGGTCCTAAAGGGCAGTTGAGCAATATGTGGGTCATTGCTTGATTTGGCTCCCCGCATGGGTATTCTGCACTATCCGCAAAACCCCACCTCTGAAGGTTATCTCCTGTCCTACCAACTTTAGCTGTACCCCTATTCAGGGTGACCCATTTTCTTCTTGTGAGGGAGAATCCACTTGGCAGGTCTTCGCTTGTGTTGGGGATGGCACTATTGTGGGTCTGGGTATCTCTCCCTCTCCATTTTTGCAGTCTGTATTTTGATAGGTCTCGTGTCTCTAATTCTTTCACAGTCATAAAACTCTTCCATGATTTCAAACCTCTTCTTGTTTCAGGATGATTATAAAGTGGGTGCCTGGGATCCTTTACTTGTTTGATTTTTTCCATTCTAGCTATAGCATCTCGACGAATGTCAGGTGGTGCGGTGCCAGCCAGTTTATACAGTACCGATAGAGGTGTTGATCGTAATGTACCAGTGATTAATCAACAGGCTTTATTCAGCTCGATGCGGATGAATAAGATGATTATTATGTGACTCACCACTTTGCTTCCCTCTCAGTCCTGCAGGAAATGTAGCGCTGCACTTGAGCTTGATTTGTTGCATACATGGATAACCACACCATCGTCCCACCGACCGTAAAGCTCCAGAACGAGTATCGCCTCTGAGGATCTACCCCAAATCTGACAGAGTTAAAGGATGATAGAAATACAAAAAAATTAAAACAAATAAAAAGGTTCTGAATAAAGAAACGTCAATCCCGTGCTGTGCTAAAGTGCTACTCAGACAAGGCAACACACTGAGGTGTTTCGTTCCAGACATATTTTGCAGAACAATTTGGTTTATACTCATTAAAGTTGATGCGTGATCCATTGTTGGCGATCTCAAGGACTTTAGCTGGTCCTCCTACCAGGACAGTGCCGTGAACAAAGGTTACAATAAAACCCAAAAGCATAATGAAGACTTGAAACACATCTGTCCACACCACAGCCTTTATTCCTCCCTACAGAGAGAAAGAAACACAAGCCTCCTCTTTAGTCAACAAGCAAACTTCAGCTTTAGTGTAAAATTTGTAAAGTATTAATCCAATTCAGCAAAAATAATAATAAAATGAAATAAAAAAGGAGGGCGGGGGTGCGGGGATGGGACGTCACATGCATACAAAAATGGCCCTCCAAACATTAGGGAAGAAAGATCAGCAAAAAAAAAAAAAAAAAACAGATTTTTTTAAACATTGGCTGGGGCTCAGTGGTGAACAAGTGTCTCAGGAAGCATGAGGAATCATTTTCATGTGTGTTGACACCCCAGAGCGTGACCTGAACATTACTGAAAATGCCTGGGATGTGCTGGAGAAGACAATTCCATTTTTTGTCATTAATTCAAGATGTCTGTGAAAAATGAACCCAATACTGAATGGAATAAATATTCTGATGCTGCTTAAAATTTCTCAAAAAAAAAAAAAAAAAAGTTAATAATGCGTCTGCGTATCATGTGATGTCTCACCAGACTTGTGTATATTGTACATATGAGTCCAGTGGAGATCAACGAGGCCCACATATTCAAGCCTGTGGCTGAACACACACACACACACACACACACACACACACACACACACACACACACACACACACACATTCTGTTTATTACTCAAAAGGTGCATTTTAAAGGATTTATTAGCAAACATTGAGAATATTATCAATAAATATGTTTGCATTCATCTTTGTTGTCTAAAATAAAATAAAAGCATTTTTCAAAGCTAACAATAATCTGTTCATATGTATATCTGGAATGGGTCCTCGAATGCCATGAACAAAGGTTGCTTGTACTCGTTGGTCTTCTCGAGTATCTGTCCAATGGCATGCAGGTGGTCAGCTGTGGAATAACCTCTTCTATAAGCTGCTTGTTTTGGCAGCTGGTTCTCATCTAAGGTGCTGCTAATTCTGTTTTTAATTATTTTCATGAAGAGCCTGTAGATATGTGATAACAAACTGATGGGACAATAGTGTGCCAGATCTTTCTTGCCCCCTTTCTTGAGGAGTAGGGTAACAATGGCATTTTCCATTCTTTCGGCACCCTCCCTGTTTCAAATGCTTTGTTATACAAATCTCTCAATTTCGTTAGGAGGATCTCTCCACCTACTTTGATCATTTCAATCACCACGTGGTCTTCTCTGGGTGATTTGCCATCTTTCATTTGGTGGACAGCTTTTTCCACTTCGCTCTTCAGAATAGGTGGAATCTCTTCTGCTGGTGTTATCTGAATGTCCTGTGAAGAATCTTCATACAGTTCTTGGGAGAACTCTTGAGTATTCACTCTTTGTCCGTTGTTTCTCTTCCATCTTTCTCCTTCAATGCTTGGATCAAAGCTTTCTTTTCCTTTCCTGATGTGGACTTCTTTAATCCTCTGCCAGTTTCTATTGCGTGTTTTACTCTTTTCGTGTTTGCTTCTCTCAGATCTCGCCTCATGTTCTTCCTGATGGTTTTTACAAAGCTCAGTGTATTCGATGTTTTCTCTTGTGGTCACTCTTTTCATTTCTCTGCGTTTCTTTAGTAATTCTTTGGTTTCTGGTTTGAGTTTATCTTATTTCCTTGTCTTCACCTTTCCTGTGACTTTCTCACCACATCTCTGAATGGTATTGCTTTGCTGCTTTGCAGTCTCTTCAACATCCTCGCCATTCATGATGACATCATTTCCCAGGATTTCAGAATGATTTCTCGGTTTGATTTGAAAATTCTCCTTCTTCTGAAACAGTCCTGCAATGTTGATATTTGGTGTTATTAACCATTTTGCTTCTTTCCAAGCGTGAATTCAGTCTGATGGTACTGCGAATGTCGGTGTGTCCAAGTATGCGGTGTGATGTGCGATAGGAGAGTGTCAGCAAGAATGAAAGGAAAAGTGTACAAGACGGTGGTGAGGCCAGCGATGTTGTATGGTTTAGAAACAGTGGCGCTGAGGAAAAGGCAGGAGGCAGAACTGGCGGTAGCGGAGATGAAAATGTTGAGGTTCTCTCTGGGAGTAACGAGGATGGATAGGATCAGAAATGAGTATATCAGAGGGACAGCCCATGTAAGATGTTTTGGAGACAAAGTCAGAGAGGCTAGATTGAGATGGTTTGGACATGTACAGAGGAGGGATAGTGAGTATATTGGCAGTAGGATGCTGAGGTTGGAACTACCAGGCAGAAGGCCTCGAGGAAGACCAAAGAAGAGATTTATGGATGTGGTGAAGGAAGACATGAAGGTCGTTGGAGTCAAAAAAGAAGATGCAGAGGACAGGGTGAGATGGAGGCGGATGATTTGCTATGGCAACCCCTGAAGGGAACAGCCGAAAGGAAAAGAAGAAGGAACTACGAATCATTTTGTGGTCACTTCCGATGTTAACTCTCTGAATTACTGAGATGAGTATGATCTCCCATTTGTTCGTCAGGATATAATCAATTTCACTCATCACTTCTCCATTTGGACTACGCCAGGT
>CM045749.1:825000-830000 GCA_024760905.1 Plotosus lineatus
AAGCCCAACCTGTCTAATTCACAAAGAAAAGAAGAAAAAGAAGAAGAGAAATAAATATCCAGTTGCAACAGGCAGCGATGAGGGGAACAGAAAATCCAGCAGAATAGGTAGAGATAATTATCTAACACTTGAATGTACCTGAAATATGAACTCACATCCTCATCAGTCTTTTTCTATTCAGTCAATTATTATATGATTTATTAGCTAAATTGTTTAATTGTACTGGGGTACTGTTCGCTATCCCACTGTGGGGCCAACACCCACATACAACTGTTCGCACTCACACCTAAAGGCCACTTGGAACACTCAATTAACGTCTTTGGCCTGTAGGAAGAAACCAGAGAGTCTGTAGGAAGCCCATGTAAACACAAAGAGAACATGCAAACTTCACACAGAAGCACTCTTGTTACGCACGGGACTTGAACCTAGGACCTTGCTGTAAGACGAACATGATAAACACTTCAAATCAGTGAATCAACGTCCACTAATGACATTATTATTAGTAGTAGTGGCGGCACGGTGGCGTAGTGGTTCGCATGTCCGCCTAACAGCAAGAAGGCCTGGGTTCGCTTCCCGGCCTGGGCATTTCTGTGTGGAGTTTGCATGTTCTCCTTGTGCTTGCATGGGTTTCCTCCGGGGGCTCTGGTTTCCTCCCACAATCCAAAGACCTGCACAATTGTTAATTGGCCGTTCTAAATTGCCCATAGGTTTGCATTGTGCAGAAGGCAATGGCAAACCACTGCACTAATACTGCCAAGAAAACCTTCATGAAGATGATAACCAAGGCGTTACCCTTCATGGTGGGTCGCCAATGGGTGTCCTACGACTCAGGCACTAGATAGATAGATTATTAGTAGTAGGCAGTACAGTGGTGTAGTGGTTAGCATGTCTACCTCATCAGCATCATTTAACCATTACATCCAGTGGTGTGTAGGACAGCAACAAAGTTCCTCCACCCCTGCCTGTCCTGAGCCATCCTTTTCATAGAACCCCAAGAATTCTTCATGGCTTCCATCTCACTCTCCACTGTATCTTCCTCTTTCCATTTGGGGTCCAGTGCAATGCCCTTCTTGCGATAGACTGCTGGTCTTTCTGCAGTACATGTCCAATCCATTTCCATTTTCTTCTTGTGATGATGGAACCCATGTCGACTTGCTTACATCGTCTCAGCAGGACCTCGTCAGAGATTTTCTCAGGCCAGAAGATTCTGAGGATTTTTCAAAGGCATGTGGTGTGGAATGATCTTAGCTCAGCAAGATCTGCTTCTGTCATCCTCCAGCATTCAGATCCATACAGGAGCACAGATATGACGCAGCTCTAGTACAGCCTGAGTTTGGTGTTGAAGCTGTACTGTGTGGATCTCCAAATGCTGTTCATCTTCTCAAAAGTTGTTCATCTTCCTTTGTACCACCCTCAGGTTTGATGATGCTTCCCAAATATGTAAACTTTTCTGCCTGGTGTAGACTTATTCCACCCACTTTTACAGGGGCTGAGGTGTTCACATTCAATGTCATTATTTCTGTTTTCTTGATACTGTTTCAAAGCCCCACCTGCTGTCTGAAGGTTTGCAGTCTGCTGGTCTTGTCCGGTATGTGTTGGTGTGTATTCGACATCGGTGCCAGGTCATCTGCAAAGTCAAGGTCTTCTAGGGTTAAGAAAAGACTCCAGCGTATCCCTCTAGAGGTGTCCTCTGTTGTCCTCATCATCATCCAATCAATGACCAAATTGAAGACAGTTGCTGACATCACACATCCTTGCCTGTCTCCTGTCTTAACTTCAAAGAATGTGTCATTATGGCTCACAGAGCATTTAATTTTTTTGTAGAAGCTCTTGATCAAATGTTGATGGAATGCCGTAGTGTTGAACGATGCACCAAAGGCTGTCTCTGTGAATACTGTCAAATGCCTTTTCAAAGTCCACGAAGTTTACATATAACTGTCGTTGCCATTCAGTGCATTGTTCAATGATGTTTTTGAGTGCAAATATCTGGTGTAAACATCTTCACTGTTTCCTTAATCTTGCTTGTTCTTTTCTCAGTGTTTCATCCACAGCACCTCTGACATTCTTCTGACTATGACCTTGCCGAATATTTTGCTAGGTACTGACAGCAAAGTGATTCCCCTCTAGTTGTTGCAATCATCCAAGGCTCCTTTCTTGGGGATCTTGACAATCACTCCTTTAGTCCAATCGTCAGGTATCACCCCACCCCACATATAGCTTTGAAAAGTGGTTGTAGAATGCAGTTGCTAGCTCAGGGTCTGCCTTGAACAGTTCGGCGTCAAGGTTATGCCGGCCTGGTGACTTGCTGTTCTTGAGAGGCTTGATGGCAGCCACAATCTCTTCCTTGGTTGGAGGGTCAATGTTGATGTCTAGGTCTTCTGCAGCTTCCAGGATGCTGGTTTCCTCATCCGGTGGTGGTCCATCTCTCTTCTTGTTCTTTCTCTGTTGTCAGCAGTTTTCCTTGTTTGTCCTTGATTGGTCACCCCCAGAGCTTCCCTTGAGTTTGCCGCAGATGTGCTTGGTGATCTTGAAGACTCTCCCTTGTTCTCCTTGTGCTGCCGCCTCTTCTGCCTCAGTTGCTGGCTGGTCCATGGCTTCTCTTTTGTCGCAGCCTCTCCACTTATCTGTGAGCTGTCCTGTATTCTTCTTCCTGTCTCTTTTGCAGTCATGGGGATTTTACTTGAGGGAGTATTTTCTTGATTTCCCTTCTCTCCTCTATAGCATTTAGGGTTTCCTGTTGTATCCAGCCTTTGCTGGTTTTCTTCTTTCGATATCCAAGTTTTACTTTGCTGCTTTCAATGCACAGTGCAGTGATATGGTTCCAGGTGGTATCTATGTCCTGTTGGTCTGTTAGGTCTTTCAATATCTCAAATCTTTTCCTCAGCTTGCTGGTGAAGGTTGACCGTACATTGTTGTCCTTCAACTGCTGGGTGTCGAATCGTGTCTGAAAAGCTGACCTGTGCTGAGTCTTTTTCAGCTTCATCCGATCAAGTGCCGTCACCAGGTGGTGGTCACTCCCAACGTCTGCACTACGCTTGGTCCTCACATCCAGAAGAGATCTTCGCCACATACCGTTGATCAGCAGATGATCAATCTGGTTTCTGTATCTCCCATCTGGCGAGATACATGACAGTTTCTGGATATCATGGTGTGAGAAGGTCCCTCCAATCCCCAGGTTGTTCATGTCGTAGAATTCCACGAGTCTCTCTCCATTGTTATTCCTGGTCCCCATCCTATGCTTACCCATGACTCTTTCGCAGTCTGTGTTGTTACTTCCGACCTTGACATTGAGATCACCCATGACAATGAAGAGATTGTGTCGTGGGGCTTCTCTAACTCTGCCTGCAGTTGGCTGTAGAAATCATCTTTGGCTTCGTTGTTGCTATCATTGGGTGGTGCGTAACACTGGATTATGGTGATGTTGAGGTGCCTGCCCTTCAATCTCATACTCATCATTCTGCTGCTAATGGGCTTTTATTCTAGGAGGCATTATTCCACACTTTTATGGAGGATGATGGCAACTCCTTCATTATGCTGGTCGTCTCTCCCAGAGGAGATGACTGTTTCTCCAGTGGTGGTTCTTATCCGCCCAGATCCGTTCCATCTGCTCTCACTCGCTCCAAGGACATGAAGGTTGAATTTTCTCATCTCTGATGTTCCCTGCACCAGCTTGCCTGTCTCGTACATGGTCCTCACATTCCAATGTCCTAGTCTGATCTTAGTCCTCGTGGTGTTCAGGTCCTCCCTCATCCTGCTGGTCGCGTCCTTTTGGCTTTGGCCATCAGCATTCATACGAGTCACATTAGATGCAGAAGGCTCATCCCACACTGAAGTTCAGTTTGTCTCTGTTGCTGATTCCGTAACATACTTTTTTTTGGGGGGGGCAGAGTTGTTAGCTCTGTGCCCAACTCCCAATCTGGAGGGCCAGTGGATCACGCTTAGTCTGGCTTCCATCCATCGACCTGTCTGGTATGGGTGGCCCTACCAGGAGCTTACGCTCCAGCCAGCATAGCTCTCAGGGTCATTGAAGCACACAAGCCCCTTCATCACAGCAAGATGTGACCTTCGAAGGGGACGTCTACCTCATAGAAAGAAGATATTGGGATTGATTCCCAGTGCTGGTGTTTCTGTGTGGAGATCGCATGTTCTCCCCATTCTTGCATGGGTTTCCTCCGGATACTTCACTTTCTTCCCACAGTCCAAAAACATGCAGTTAATTGGCTGTTCCAAATCACCCATAGGTGTGAATGCTTGTGTGAGTGTTGCCCGTGCAATGGCCTGTTGAGCTGTCCAGGGTGTACCCCGCCCATGCCTGGAGTTGAGTAAGATCTGGGCCACAACACAAATTGGGATTCAGCGGATCAGATAATGAATGAATGAATGGCTTACTATTAGTAGTATCAATATTCATGATGGATGTTGCAACTTTTATTATTCAGATAATAATCGTAAAGATCTGGCTATTTATAAATCAGTAAAATATGATCCAGTGTAGAAGGCAAAAATGCAAATAGATCTTTGGTGATAATCAACAATTACACTCATTCACACATTTAATTAAAGATGAATATTTCCACATACCTGTAAAGGCCAGGGACATTCTGATTCTCCTCACACTCTGTAGCTACACTGCAACACACGGCACAGCTGTGAAAACAAACACGCATGCACAGACAGACACAAAATCTGAGCACCCTGCATCACTGTTATCACACACAGAGACACGTACACACAGAGATAAGGACACACAGAGATATACACACACACACACACACACACACACACACACACACACACACACACACACACAAGCACTGAGCACCCTGCAGCACTGTCGACACACAATCAATCACACAAACAATTACACACACACACACACACACACACACACACACACAGACATATGGAGATAAACGCAGACAGACAGACACACACACAGACAAACACATTTACAAGCATTCAGCACCCTACTGAACCTTCTACACACACACACACACACA
>CM045749.1:842500-845000 GCA_024760905.1 Plotosus lineatus
AACACATCCACAGAAGCAGTGAGAACTCTTCTTCACAGTCAACACACACTCACTCACACACACACACACACACAGATGCACACACACAGACGCACACACAGACAGACTTACACGTCTTCTTCTTTTCCTTTCGGCTTTTCCCTTCAGGGGTCGCCACAGCGAATCATCTGCCTCCATGTCACCCTATCCTTTGCATCTTCTTCTCTTACACCAACGACCTTCATTTCCTCCTTCACCACATCCATGAATCGTCTCTTTGGTCTTCCTCTAGACCTTCTGCCTGGTAGTTCCAGCCTCAGCATCCTATTACCAATATACTCACTATCCCTCCTCTGTACATGTCCAAACCATCTTAATCTAGTCTCTCTGACTTTGTCTCCAAAACGTCTTTCATGTGCTGTCTCTCTGATGTGCTCATTCCTAATCCTATCCATCCTCGTTACTCCCAAAGAGAACCTCAATATTTTCATATCTGCTACCTCCAGCTCTGCCTCCTGTCTTTTCCCCAGGGCCACTGTTTCTAAACCATACAACATCGTTGGCCTCAACACCGTCTTGTACACTTTTCCTTTCATTCTTGCCGATACCCTCCTAACCCACATCACACCAGACACTTTTCTCCAACCATTCCAACCTGCCTGCACACGCTTCACCTCTTTTCCACACTCTCCAGTGCTCTGGATTGTTGAGCCTAAGTACTTAAAATCCTCAACCTTTCTTATCTCTGCTCCTGTAATCTCACCGTTCCTCTTGGGTCCTTGTCATTCATGCACATGTATTCTGTCTTACTGAGGCTAATCTTCATTCCCCTCCTTTCCAGGGCATACCTCCACCTCTCTAGATTTTCCTGCACTTGTTCTCTGCTCTCACTACAGATCACAATGTTATCTGCAAACATCATAGTCCATGGGGAATCTTGTCGAACCTCATCTGTCAGCCTGTCCATCACCATAGCAAACAAGAAGGGGCTGAGAGCTGACCCTTGATGCAGTCCCACCTTCACCTTGAACTCTTCTGTAACACCGACAGCACACCTCACCACTGTCTTACATCTCTCATACATGTCCTGCACCACTCTAGCATACTTCTCTGTCACTCCAGACTTCCTCATGCAATACCACAGTTCTTCTCTCGGCACCCTGTCATATGCTTTCTCCAGATCCACAAAGGCACAATGCAGCTCCCTCTGACCTTCTCTGTACTTCTCTATTAACATCCTCAAGGCAAACACTGCATCTGTGGTGCTCTTTCTTGGCATGAAACCAAACTGTTGTTCACAAATGCTGACCTCTGCCCTGAGTCTACCCTCCACTATTCTTTCCCACAACTTCATCATATGGCTCATCAACTTTATCCCTCTGTAGTTGCCACAACTCTGCACGTCTCCTTTGTTCTTAAAAATGGGCACCAGCACACTTCTCCTCCATTCCTCTGGCATCCTCTCACTCTCTAAGACCTTGTTAAATGTTCTTGTCAGAAAATCTACTGCTACCTCTCCTAGACACTTCCATACCTCCACTGGTATGTCATCAGGACCAACTGCCTTTCCATTCTTCATCCTCTTCAATGCCCTCCTCACTTCACCCTTCCTAATCTTTGCTACTTCCTGGTCCTCAACAGTCACCTCTTCTATTGTTTTTCTCTCTCATTTTCCTCATTCATCAGCTCTTCAAAGTACTCTTTCCATCTTACCAGCACACTTCTGTCATCACTCAATACATTTCCCTCTCTGTCCTTTATCAATCTAACTTGCTGCACGTCTTTCCCATCTCGATTTCTCTGCTGTGCCAACCTGTATAACATTTTCTCCCTCTTTACTTTCCAACCGAGCATACAAGTCATCAAACGCGCTCTGGTTGGCCTTTGACACTGCTACCTTTGCCTTACGCTGTTTCCCTGTACTCCTGTTTACGGCTCTTCGGTTTTCTTAATGTCCCACTTCTTCTTAGCTAACCTCTTCCTTTGTAGACACTCCTGCACTTCCTCATTCCACCACCAAGTCTCCTTATCTACTTTCCTTCCAGATGACACACCAAGTATTCTCCTACCTGTCTCCCTGATCACATTAGCTGTAGTTGTCCAGTCATCTGGAAGCACTTCGTGACCACCCAAAGCCTGTTTCAACTCCTCCTTGAAGACAACCTGACACTCTTCTTTTTTCAGCTTCCACCACTTTGTCTTCTGCTCTGCCTTTGCCTTTTCTGACTTCCTTCAAATTACATCGCCTGCACAAGATGTAGTCTACCTGTGTGCTCCTACCTCCGCTTTTATAAGTCACCCTATGCTCCTCTCTCTTCTGGAAGAAAGTATTCACCACAGCCATTTCCATCCTTTTTGCAAAATCGATCAACATCTGTCCTTCTGTGTTCCTGTCCTGGATACCAAACCTGCCCATCACTTCCTCGTCCCCTCTGTTTCCTGCACCAACATGTCCATTGAAGTCTGCCCCAATGACCACTCTTTCACCTCTGGGGTTACTCTGCATCACTTCATCTAACTC
>CM045749.1:850000-855000 GCA_024760905.1 Plotosus lineatus
TACTGCTACCTCTCCTAGACACTTCCATACCTCCACTGGTATGTCATCAGGACCAACTGCCTTTCCATTCTTCATCCTCTTCAATGCCCTCCTCACTTCACCCTTCCTAATCTTTGCTACTTCCTGGTCCTCAACAGTCACCTCTTCTATTGTTTTTTCTCTCTCATTTTCCTCATTCATCAGCTCTTCAAAGTACTCTTTCCATCTTACCAGCACACTTCTGTCATCACTCAATACATTTCCCTCTCTGTCCTTTATCAATCTAACTTGCTGCACGTCTTTCCCATCTCGATTTCTCTGCTGTGCCAACCTGTATAACATTTTCTCCCTCTTTACTTTCCAACCGAGCATACAAGTCATCAAACGCGCTCTGGTTGGCCTTTGACACTGCTACCTTTGCCTTACGCTGTTTCCCTGTACTCCTGTTTACGCTCTTCGGTTTTCTTAATGTCCCACTTCTTCTTAGCTAACCTCTTCCTTTGTAGACACTCCTGCACTTCCTCATTCCACCACCAAGTCTCCTTATCTACTTTCCTTCCAGATGACACACCAAGTATTCTCCTACCTGTCTCCCTGATCACATTAGCTGTAGTTGTCCAGTCATCTGGAAGCACTTCGTGACCACCCAAAGCCTGTTTCAACTCCTCCTTGAAGACAACCTGACACTCTTCTTTTTTCAGCTTCCACCACTTTGTCTTCTGCTCTGCCTTTGCCTTTTCTGACTTCCTTCAAATTACATCGCCTGCACAAGATGTAGTCTACCTGTGTGCTCCTACCTCCGCTTTTATAAGTCACCCTATGCTCCTCTCTCTTCTGGAAGAAAGTATTCACCACAGCCATTTCCATCCTTTTTGCAAAATCGATCAACATCTGTCCTTCTGTGTTCCTGTCCTGGATACCAAACCTGCCCATCACTTCCTCGTCCCCTCTGTTTCCTGCACCAACATGTCCATTGAAGTCTGCCCCAATGACCACTCTTTCACCTCTGGGGTTACTCTGCATCACTTCATCTAACTCACTCCAGAATCTCTCCTTCTCTTCTCGCTCACATCCTATGTGGGGCATAAGCACTAACCACATTGACCATCACACCTTTAATTTCTAACTTGAGACTCATCACTCTGTCTGACACTCTTTTCACTTCTAGAACATTCCTGGCAAACTCCTCCTTCAAGATGACTCCGACTCCATTTCTCTTCCCATCCACACCATGATAAAACAGCTTAAACCCTGCTCCTATGCTTCTAGCCTTGCTACCTTTCCACCTGGTCTCCTGAACACACAGTATGTCCACCTTCCTCCTCTGCATTATGTCAGCCAGCTCTCTACCTTTTCCTGCCATAGTTCCAACATTCAAAGTCCCTACTTTCAGTCCTAGACTCATGCCTTTCCTCTTCTCTCTCTGGCAACGGACACACCTCCCGCCTCTCCTTCTTCGACGTCTTCGACCCACACACACACACACACACACACACACACACACACACACACACACACACACACACACACACATACATACACTGAGCACCATGCTGAACTGTCAGCACACACATGAACAACGTAAACAAAGACACACAAAAACATCCACATAAGCACTGAGCACCCTTCTTCACAATCAGTACACCCTCACACACACACACACACACACACACACACACACACACACAGATGCAAACACACAGACGCTCACACACACACACACACACACACAGACAGACTTACAGACAAACACAAACACACAATGACACTGATGCCCTGTTTCATCTGCACACAAACACACACACACACACACACACACACACACACACACATTGACACACACAACACACATAAATACACACAGACGCACACTGAAAAAGGGCACACACAGAGAGATAGAGAAACACACACACATACAATCACACACACACACACATGGCCACAAATATACAGACACAGATAGGAACACAGAGCACTCTTTTTTACCGTCTGCACTTACAAACACAGACAAACAAAGAAACACAAACACATCCACAGAAGCAGTGAGAACTCTTCTTCACAGTCAGCTCACACTCACTCACACACACACACACACACACACACACACACACTCACTCACACACACACACACACGCACACACACAGATGCAAACACACAGACGCTCACACACACACACACACACACACACACACACACACAGACAGACTTACAGACAAACACAAACACACAATGACACTGATGCCCTGTTTCATCTGCACACAAACACACACACACACAAAAACACACACACACACACACACACACACACACACACATTGACACACACAACACACGCAAATACACACAGACGCACACTGAAAAAGGGCACACACAGAGAGATAGAGAAACACACACACATACAATCACACACACACACACATGGCCACAAATATACAGACACAGATAGGAACACAGAGCACTCTTTTTTACCGTCTGCACTTACAAACACAGACAAACAAAGAAACACAAATACATCCACAGAAGCAGTGAGAACTCTTCTTCACAGTCAGCTCACACTCACTCACACACACACACACACACACACACACACACACACACACACACACACACACACACACACACACACACACACACATTGACAAGCACTGAGCATCCCAGTGCACTCTCTGCAAACAAACGCACAGACACAAAGACACAGCCACATTCAAACACACACACACAGACAGACTCAAAACACAAAAACACAGACAGACACACACACACACACACACACACACACACACACACACACACACACACACACACACACATACATACACACATACATACATACATACATCGATACACAAGCACTGAGCACCATGCTGCACTGTTTGCACACAAACAACCAAGGACACACAAACATCCACAGAAGCAGTGAGAACTCTTCTTCACAGTCAACACACACTCACTCACACACACACACACACACACAGATGCACACACACAGACGCACACACAGACAGACTTACACGTCTTCTTCTTTTCCTTTCGGCTTTTCCCTTCAGGGGTCGCCACAGCGAATCATCTGCCTCCATGTCACCCTATCCTTTGCATCTTCTTCTCTTACACCAACGACCTTCATTTCCTCCTTCACCACATCCATGAATCGTCTCTTTGGTCTTCCTCTAGACCTTCTGCCTGGTAGTTCCAGCCTCAGCATCCTATTACCAATATACTCACTATCCCTCCTCTGTACATGTCCAAACCATCTTAATCTAGTCTCTCTGACTTTGTCTCCAAAACGTCTTTCATGTGCTGTCTCTCTGATGTGCTCATTCCTAATCCTATCCATCCTCGTTACTCCCAAAGAGAACCTCAATATTTTCATATCTGCTACCTCCAGCTCTGCCTCCTGTCTTTTCCCCAGGGCCACTGTTTCTAAACCATACAACATCGTTGGCCTCAACACCGTCTTGTACACTTTTCCTTTCATTCTTGCCGATACCCTCCTAACCCACATCACACCAGACACTTTTCTCCAACCATTCCAACCTGCCTGCACACGCTTCACCTCTTTTCCACACTCTCCAGTGCTCTGGATTGTTGAGCCTAAGTACTTAAAATCCTCAACCTTTCTTATCTCTGCTCCCTGTAATCTCACCGTTCCTCTTGGGTCCTTGTCATTCATGCACATGTATTCTGTCTTACTGAGGCTAATCTTCATTCCCCTCCTTTCCAGGGCATACCTCCACCTCTCTAGATTTTCCTGCACTTGTTCTCTGCTCTCACTACAGATCACAATGTTATCTGCAAACATCATAGTCCATGGGGAATCTTGTCGAACCTCATCTGTCAGCCTGTCCATCACCATAGCAAACAAGAAGGGGCTGAGAGCTGACCCTTGATGCAGTCCCACCTTCACCTTGAACTCTTCTGTAACACCGACAGCACACCTCACCACTGTCTTACATCTCTCATACATGTCCTGCACCACTCTAGCATACTTCTCTGTCACTCCAGACTTCCTCATGCAATACCACAGTTCTTCTCTCGGCACCCTGTCATATGCTTTCTCCAGATCCACAAAGGCACAATGCAGCTCCCTCTGACCTTCTCTGTACTTCTCTATTAACATCCTCAAGGCAAACACTGCATCTGTGGTGCTCTTTCTTGGCATGAAACCAAACTGTTGTTCACAAATGCTGACCTCTGCCCTGAGTCTACCCTCCACTATTCTTTCCCACAACTTCATCATATGGCTCATCAACTTTATCCCTCTGTAGTTGCCACAACTCTGCACGTCTCCTTTGTTCTTAAAAATGGGCACCAGCACACTTCTCCTCCATTCCTCTGGCATCCTCTCACTCTCTAAGACCTTGTTAAATGTTCTTGTCAGAAAATCTACTGCTACCTCTCCTAGACACTTCCATACCTCCACTGGTATGTCATCAGGACCAACTGCCTTTCCATTCTTCATCCTCTTCAATGCCCTCCTCACTTCACCCTTCCTAATCTTTGCTACTTCCTGGTCCTCAACAGTCACCTCTTTTATTGTTTTTCTCTCTCATTTTCCTCATTCATCAGCTCTTCAAAGTACTCTTTCCATCTTACCAGCACACTTCTGTCATCACTCAATACATTTCCCTCTCTGTCCTTTATCAATCTAACTTGCTGCACGTCTTTCCCATCTCGATTTCTCTGCTGTGCCAACCTGTATAACATTTTCTCCTCTTTACTTTCCAACCGAGCATACAAGTCATCAAACGCTCTGGTTGGCCTTTGACACTGCTACCTTTGCCTTACGCTGTTTCCTGTACTCCTGTTTACGCTCTTCGGTTTTCTTAATGTCCCACTTCTTCTTAGCTAACCTCTTCCTTTGTAGACACTCCTGCACTTCCTCATTCCACCACCAAGTCTCCTTATCTACTTTCCTTCCAGATGACACACCAAGTATTCTCCTACCTGTCTCCCTGATCACATTAGCTGTAGTTGTCCAGTCATCTGGAAGCACTTCGTGACCACCCAAAGCCTGTTTCAA
>CM045749.1:865000-870000 GCA_024760905.1 Plotosus lineatus
AGACAGACAGACATACACAGACAGACACACACATACAAATACACACACAGAGACACAATCAACACACAGACAGAAAGGCAGACAGACACACAGACACACACACACACACACACACACACACACACACAGACACACACATACAAATACACACACACACACACACGGACACAATGAACACACAGACAGAAAGGCAGACAGATAGAAACACAGACCCCCCACACACACACACACACATTTACAAGCACACACACACATCCTGCTGCACTCTGCGCACACACACACACACACACACACACACACACACACACACACACACACACACACACACACACACACACATTTACAAGCACACACACACATCCTGCTGCACTCTGCGCACACACACACACACACACACACACACACACACACACACACACACACACACACACACACACACACACACACACACACACACACTTTACCCTCTTTCACTGTCACAAGGTTAACATGTTAATTTGACTGGCCTACATTCCAACCCTCAGCTAAGCTCACGAGCTTTGGGTAATGAGTAAAAGAACAAGATCGTGGATACAAGGTTCTATTGCCAGGTGGTGGGGCTCCCCCTTAGAGATAGGGTGGGAAGCTCAGCCATCCTGAGTGAGATCGGAGTAGAACCGCTGTTCCTCCGCATTGAGAGGAGCCAGTTCAGGTAGTTCAGGCCTCTGGGAGCTGACCCCGGATTGAGCAGAAGGAAATGATGATGATGATGATGGTGGTGGTGGTGGTGGTGGTCGTGGTTGTATTTAATATACCGAAAAGTTCTTTTGGATGAGAAGAGAAGCATTTTCAAAATAAAAACCTTATCCAGATGTTTCAACTGATGCACCCAAGACTATCATGCACAGGAGACCGAGAACAGACACAGACATTACACAATATCTGATAAAACAACATGGTGTAACTGACCGAAATCGACTGAACTGAACTGAGCTCCAAACATAACAATCAACATTCCAGAATTAAATCTATAAAGTGAGGAGTTTACCGAAATACACTGGAGTCACTATGAGTTATTTTCATCTTTTTCTAACAGGTCATTTAATAATAACTTCTTCTTCTTTTCCTTTCGGCTGTTCCATTCAGGGGTCGCCGCAGCGAATCATCTGCTTCCATCTCATCCTATCCTCTGCATCTTCTTCTTTTACACCAACTGCCTTCATGTCCTCCTTCACCACGTCCATGAATCGTCTCTTTGGTCTTCCTCTAGGCCTTCTGCCTGGTAGTTCCAACCTCAGCATCCTACTACCAATATACTCACTATCCCTCCTCTGTACATGTCCAAACCATCTTAATCTAGCCTCTCTGACTTTGTCTCCAAAATGTCTTCCATGTGCTGTCCCACTGATGTGCTCATTCCTGATCCTATCCATCCTCGTTACTCCCAAAGAGAACCTCAACATTTTCATCTCTGATACCTCCAGCTCTGCCTCCTGTCTTTTCCCCAGAGCCACTGTTTCTAAACCATACAACATCGCTGGCCTCAACACCGTCTTGTACACTTTTCCTTTCATTCTTGCCGATACTTTCCGATCATACATCACACTGGACACTTTTCTTCAACCATTCCAACCAGTCTCCACAGGCTTCTTCACCTCTTTTCCACACTCAGATTGTCAGCCAGCTCTCTACCTTTTCCCTGTCATAGTTCCAACATTCAAAGTCCCTACTTTCAGTCCGAGATTTGCGCTTTTCCTCTTCTCTCTCTGCCTACAGACCCACCTCCCGCCTCTCCTTCTTCGATGTCTTCGACCAACAGTAGTCCAATTTCCACCAGCACCCTGTTGGCTAACAGCACTGATGGCGGTCGTTGTTAACCCGGGCCTCGACCGATCCGGGATGGAATTTTTTGTTGTGACTTGCATTTTTTATTTGGCATTTGTTTTACGCTGGATGCCCTTCCTGACGAAACCCTCTGCATTTATCCGGGCTTGGGACCGGCATGAGGGAGAGACACTGGCTTGTGCCCTTCCCTCATGACTGCATTGTTATTTAATAATAACTAGTGTTAAATAATAATTAGTTAACTAATATCAACTAACTCGTAACTAATAATTCCAAATGACTGAATTATTCATTAATACTTTTAAGTAATTCCTCATATTTAAAAAATATTTAATTTTATGTTATTATTTTTTTCATGTTCCATTTCAAGCATTCGTGTTGTACTAAATATTTTAAATAGTTCTGATTTGCTGTGTCTTTTGGAATATTTAGATTTTAATTATGAATTATTAATATAATTAAAATCGACTGTACGGTTGCTGCTGTTGTTGAGGATATTGATTTTAATGTAAATATTTTGAACCTCATTATATTTTTCTAAAAGTTTAAAAGTGAAACTGCATGAACGACATCATCATCATCATCATCAATAACAACTATTATTATTATTATTATTATTATTATTAGTCATAGTAATAGTAATAGTAGTAGTAGTGGTGGTGGTAGTAATAATAATATGAAGAAGAAGAAGAAGAAGAAGAAGAGGAAGAAGAAGAAGAAGAAGAAGAAGAAGAAGAAGAAGAAGAAGAAGAAGAAGACAGGCCTGATGATGTACGCCTCGGCGTGGTGGGCCTGGATAGGGGATTTTCCCTGAACTAAACATACATCACCCAGTTAGGGCTGACCCCCCGAAGCTGGTTTACTACTGGGTTACTGAATGAATTTTTTTAATCTTTCACTCCGGCAGCCTAGTCAGCCTCCCTCCGGTAATCAAACCTGCCAAACTGGAAATGGAACTTGCCCCAGGGCGGAGGCAAAGAACCCATCCACAAATATTCTGGACGAACCATCTAAAATCCACACGACTTGAGTGTGCGTAGGTGACTGGTTGGCCTGAAAATCCACGTATCAATGGCAAGTCACTAAAGCAACAATGGGATAATGCCAACCCTTTGTATGCTGACCTGACCCAACAAAATTTGCGAGATCAACTCCGGCGATTAAAGATCTACATGCGCTGTGATGCAGATGATAATTTCCCTGCAAGTGGTCAGGTACCTTCTCAAGAACCCAATGTTCGGATAGAGGCAGACCCTAAATTGCAGATGAATGCCCGCGTCCTTCTCTCCCCTCTTCCCAATGAAGTTGGCTCACCTGATGGCAACAATGAAAATTCGCCTGGCTTTCCACTTTCTAATTTGACCAATGATTTTTACACATCTTCAGTTCATGATGATCATATTTCTGTTTTGTTTAACCGTTACTATAGAGAGGTAGTCTGTTGGGTTTTTACACCCGAGCCATAGTGGCTCATCAGGCCAGTGCTTACCCCCCCGGTTTCCATAGCGTGACGTGACCAGTTCAACTCCTCCTGGATGGGACGCTAGTCCATTGCAGGTTACCCCTCCCAGTATATTTTTACTGGTACCCATTTATACTGCTGGGTGAACAGAGGCACACTTGTGGTTGAGACCTTGCCCAAGGGTCTTAGCACAGGAAGCGTCTCAGTGGGATTAGAACTCACAACCTCCCGATCATGAGCGCAGCACCTTAACCACTACACCACTGGCCCCAGTTACGATAGAGAAATTTTAGATTCACTGATTGACAAAAGGAAGCCAGTTAAAATTGCAATAAAATATTTTCCACAAAATGAAATTGATAAATTAAATGAAATAATTTCTGTAACTCTTGACGCGGCGTGTTCCTTGCATGATATTAATTGTTGCATGTTTGCCGCTATTCGAACTTTAGAGGAAATACATACAGTTTCCAAACTTCCAACAATGGTAAAAGCAAGAAACGTAAAGAAAACCGGTTTCAACGTAAATTAAAAGAAACAAGGAAAGACATGTCATGGCTGGAGCTTTGCCTTGAATTAAGATCTCATGGCAAGTCAATGTCAAGATGACAAAAGACAATTTGGAGAAATTTAAAGGCAAAATATAAAACAACTAAGGAAAAAAAATCTCCTTCAAATACTTGATTCCCTTACGGCAAAGGTTAAGATTTGGACAGAGCGAAAAAGAAAATGGAAAAAGAAGAAACAATTAATTAGACAAAACAAAATATTGAAAACCAATGAAAAACAATTTTACAGGCAACTAAATACACCTACAAGTAATGACGACCAGAGACCACCCATGGAATAATCCAGTGAAAGGTTTTGGTCACAGTTGTGGTCTATACCCAGCAACTGTAACCTTGAGGAACCATGGGTGGAAGAATACAGCAAAGCCACATCAGAAAACGTTAATGCACCATTGCTGTATCTCATTACTTCGGACTGCCTGAAGAAAACAATAAAAATGTCCTAATCTGACACAGCTCCAGGACCTGATGGCAAAATCGGTTTTGGAAACTGTTCTGCTGTGTCCAACCACATCTGCTTACTTGTTTTAATGCTTTGATGGTACTCCTCCCAAAGAAAGGAGACTTGACAGATCCTAAAAATTACCACCCTATTACCTGCCTGAATACTATGGACAAAATCTTTAGAGGGTGTTTGACAAATCTCGTGTCATCCTATTGCTCCTCCAATGAAATTATTTACCAAAAGGGAACCAGAAAGGGACGTTGGGGATGCAAGGATCAGTTATATTAAAATGATACTTGAAGAACTTACCACCGCAACCTCTCAATGTTCTGGATTGACTACAAAAAAGCATCCGACTCTGTCCCTCATGAATGGATTCTGAAGTCTTTGCAATGTGTTGGCCTACCTGAGCGATTACTCCATTTACTCAAGTCTTTAATGAGTTGCTGGTCAACTCAGCTTGAGATGTACTCGCAAGTTCAGGTTTAGACTTCAGAACCTATTTCAATTAAGAGAGGAATATTCCAGGGGGATTCTTTTACTTCTCTGCTTTTTTGTTTGTCACTTAATTCCTTGAGTTTCTTGCTCAATAAGGAGGAAGGTTATCATCCAGGACCTCCACAGCACAGATCCCCAACACCTCTTACTCATCTCCTTTACATGGATGACATCGAGCTGATTGCCAAAGGAGATTCCAACT
>CM045749.1:875000-905000 GCA_024760905.1 Plotosus lineatus
CAACCCCCGAACTTTAAAGCATTGTATGGGTGGTTCAAGAGATCTTTAAAAAAGTAAATAATTTTCTTTTACTTTTAACACATATTTCACACATATTTCATACAAAATTTGTGTACTTTTATAATTTTTAAAGGGTTTATGGGGTAGTCTTGGGAGCCTTGGAACGAATCACGCATTTTACATGTAAAATGCACCTCTACTTACGAACACTCCACATTACGAAAAAGGCACTGGAACGGATTTATTTTGTAAGTAGATGATATTTACTAATAAAGGGATCCTTCACTTTCCCATGTTAATTGGGACCAAGATCCCCCGCGATCACTGAAATCCGCAAAGTAGGATCAACCCCACCCCTGACTGACATATACGTACACATACTAGTCCTTCTCAAAAAATTTGCATATTGTGATCAAGTTCATTATTTTCTGTAATGTACTAATAAAAATTAAACTTTCATATATTTTAGATTCATTGCACACCAACTGAAATATTTCAGGTCTTTTATTGTTTTAATTCTGATGATTTTGGCATACAGCTCATGAAAACCAAAAATCCCTATCTCAAAAAATTAGTATATTTCATCCGACCAATTAAAAAAAAAGGGTTTTTAATACAAAAAAAAGTCAATCTTCAAATAATTATGTTCAGTTATGCACTCAATACTTGTTGGGGAATCCTTATGCAGAAATGACTGCTTCAATGCGGCGTGGAATGGAGGCAATCAGCCTGTGGGACTGCTGAGGTGTTTTGGGGGCCCAGGATGCTTCGATAGCGGCCTTAAGCTCATCCACAGTGTTGGGTCTGGTGTCTTTCAACTTTCTCTTCACAATATCCCACAGATTCTCTATGGGCTTCAGGTCAGGAGAGTTGGCAGGCCAATTGAGCACAGTAATACCATGGTCAGTCAACCATTCACCAGTGGTTTTGGCACTGTGAGCAGGTGCCAGGTCGTGCTGAAAAATGAAAATCTTCTTCTCCATAAAGCTTTTCAGCAGATGGAAGCATGAAGTGCTCCAAAATATCCTGATAACTAGCTGCATTGACCCTGTCTTTGATAAAACACAGTGGACCAACACCAGCAGCTGACATGGTACCCCAGACCATCACTGACTGTGGGTACTTGACACTGGACTTCAGGCGCTTTGGCATTTCCTTGTCCCCAGTCTTCCTCCAGACTCTGGCACCTTGATTTCTGAATGACATGCAAAATTTGCTTTCATCCGAAAAAAGTACTTTGGACCACTGAGCAACAGTCCAGTGCTGCTTCTCTGTAGCCCAGGTCAGGCGCTTCTGCCGCCGTTTCTGGTTCAAAAGTGGCTTGACCTGGGGAATGCGGCACCTGTAGCCCAGTCCACTGCTTCCACAGGTCCCCCGAGGTCTGGAATCGGCCCTTCTCCACAATCTTCCTCAGGGTCCAGTCACCTCTTCTGGTTGTGCAGCGTTTTCTGTCACACTTTTTCCTTCCCACAGACGTCCCACTGAGGTGGCTTGATCGAGCACTCTGGGAACAGCCTATTCGCTCAGAGATTTCTTTCTGTGTCTTACCCTCTTTGCTTGAGGGTGTCAATGATGTCCTTCTGGACAGCAGTCAGGTCGGCAGTCTTATCCATGATTGTGGTTTTGAGTAATGAACCAGGCTGGGAGTTTTTAAAAGCCTCAGGAATCTTTTGCAGGTGTTTAGAGTTAATTGGTTGATTCAGATGATTAGGTTAATAGCTCGTTTACACTACCTGAACATCATATGCTAATTTTTTGAGATAGGAATTTTGGGTTTTCATGAGCTGTATGCCAAAATCATCAGAATTAAAACAATAAAAGACCTGAAATATTTCAGTTGGTGTGCAATCAATCTAAAATATATGAAAGTTTATTTTTTATCAGTACATTACAGAAAATAATGAACTTTATCACAATATGCTAATTTTTTGAGAAGGACTAGTATATGTGTATATACTATCCATAAATACATATTCAATGCTATAGATGCTTATAATAAAAATTAAACATTAAAAAATGCATAAAATGCAAATAAAATATAAATACACACTCATAAAGGCATGCACCTCACAAAAATGTAGGTAGTTTTGATGGGAGATTTTTTTTTTTTGGCATAATTGGCCTTGTTTTGTGGCATTTTCCTTAACCTTTTCCCCTATTCTTCCTTAATTTCCTTATTTTTCTAATTTCGTTGAATGTTTAAAAAAACGCCATGCATGCACTAAAAGCCGCATTAATTGAAGTGTGAAGTAGCGAGGGATCCCTGTATATGTACTGCACAGTTTAAAAATTTTATTGATTTTATGTCATTCGTTGTGTAATTCAATACTCACATATGCAAAAAGGGTTTTATTTGTCTACCTCTCTAAAACTTATACAGACGTTCCCCAACTTACGTTTTAGTTCGGTTCTGGATGGCCGAACGTAAGGTGAAAAAAAAACCAACGTAAGTTGTTACTGTATGTTCCAGTGACGTATGACGTTCATACTGTACTATACATCCATAAATACCATTACCGTATCTCATTACCGTATATCATTCAAGATGGCGCCGGGTGACCTGCAGCCAGTTACAGGAGCTCTTCAGTTTATTTTTCTTTTTTTTCTCTTTTCTATTGTATATAGGCGTGTTTCTTTATCTTTTTTCAAATTTTCTTTTTCTTTCTTCAATCCTGCATCTGGAAAACATACTTTCATGATGCTTTTGTTCTTCTGTGCACTTTTATTTTCACTTTTTGGATCGGCGTCAGGAAACTCATTCACCGACGGCTCTGAGCAACGCAGGTCTTACACACGTGACCCTCCTCGGCCTGCGCGCCCCCGCCCTCCTTCACGCGGAAAAGCCCGTTGTTCCTTTGGAAATACGGAGGAAAAGGAGAGGCTGCAGAGGGGGACGAAAGACGCGGAGGACATGTGTTCCCTCTGTCATCATGGGAAATGTCCGCGCGCGATCGCCAACAAGACGGAGGAGCTGGCGGCGCTGACCCGGCAGCAGAGGCAGTACCGGGACTGCAGCCTCATGTGTTTCTCGGAGACGTGGCTGAATGAACTCACACCGGACTCTGTGGTTTCTCTTAACGGATTTACACTCGCGCGTGCAGATCGGAGTGTAACGGAGAGCGGTAAGAAGAAAGGAGGGGGCGTGGCGGTCTATGTGAATGAACGATGGTGCCACCCGGCAAACGTGCACGTGAAGGAGCAGCTGTGCACGCGGGACGTGGAGCTGCTCGCGGTAAGCGCGCGGCCATATTATCTACCGAGGGATTTTCACACGTGATTGTGTTTTGCGTGTACATTCCGCCCTCGGCTGATGCGGCGGCCACGTGTGAGCGTCTCCACAGTGCCGTTAATCAGACACAGACTCGTCACCCCCGCACCATGATTCTGATCAGCGGGGACTTTAACCACGCCCCTCTCTCCGCCTCTCTTCCGACGTTCACGCAATACGTGAAGTGCGCCACAAGAGACAATAAAACACTGGACTTACTGTATGCAAATGTGAAGGACGCTTACAGCTCCTCCCCCCTCCCCCCACTGGGACGATCAGACCACAACCTGGTCTACCTGCTCCCCCAATACACACCCAGGGTGCGAAAGGAACCTGCGCAGAAGAGGTCTGTGAAAGTGTGGACCGAGGAGACCAACGAGAGGCTTAGGGACTGTTTCCAGACCACAGACTGGAGCATGCTCTGTCACTCCTTTGGTGATGACATCGACGGCCTCACACACTGCATCACTGACTACATGAACTTCTGCGTGGACAGCACCGTGCCAACACGGAGAGTACGGTGCTTCTCCAACAACCACCCATGGGTCACCCCTGAGCTCAAAGTCCTCCTGAACCAGAAAAAGAGGGCTTTCATCTCGGGGGACAGAGAGGAGCAGAAGAAGGTCCAGCGTGAGCTCCAGTGGAGGATCAGGAGGGCAAAGAAGGACTATGGGAAGAAGATGGAGGAGAAGCTGGCTCAGAACAACGTGCGGGACGTCTGGAGAGGACTAAAAACCATGTCTGGATTTGGGCAGAGTGTCAGAGGGACAGCTGATGGTGACCAGCGCTGGGCGGATGAACTAAACTGCTACTTCAACAGGTTTGATTCTCCCCCCTCCCCCTCTGCACCCCTCCCCGTTCCCTCCCCTCTTCACACGTCTCCAGACCAGCTGACACCTCCCCTCCCCAGGCCAACTTCACTTGACTGCTACAGCCCGACAGACACATCCCCCTCCCTCTGCAGCCCACCCCAGCCCCCTCTCCCTCACATCAGACCAGGTGAGGAGACAGCTGAGGCGACTAAATCAGAGGAAATCTGAAGGACCTGATGGCATCAGTCCCAGGCTGCTGAGGACCTGCGCAGACCAGCTCTGTGTGGTACTATGCTACCTGTACAACCTGAGCCTCAGCCTGGAGAAGGTTCCAGTCCTCTGGAAGACCTCCTGTGTGGTTCCGGTTCCCAAAACAGCACAAGCGAAGGAACCAGCCCACTACAGACCTGTCGCCCTGACCTCCCACCTCATTAAGACCATGGAAAGGCTCATCCTTGAACACCTCCGCTCTATGGTGAGCCCCACCCTAGACCCGCTGCAGTTTGCCTACAGGCCCAACATCGGAGTAGAAGACGCCGTCATCTACCTTCTGCAGCGGGCACTCACCCACCTGGAGATCGCCGGCAGCGCTGTGAGGGTCATGTTCTTTGACTTCTCCAGCGCCTTCAACACCATCAGGCCCGCGGCGCCTGCGAAGGAAGCTGGAGGACGTGGGAGTGGACGGGCATCTTGCTGCCTGGATTATTGACTACCTTACTAACCGTCCACAGTACGTGCGGCTGCGCGGCTGTAAGTCAAAGGTGGTAGTCTGTAGCACGGGGGCACCGCAGGGCACCGTCCTCTCACCCTTCCTTTTTAACATCTATACCTCGGACTTCATATATAACACAAACAGCTGCCACCTCCAGAAGTTCTCGGACTACTCCGCCATCGTGGGCCGTGTGTCAGAGGGGAACGAGCTGGAGTACCGGTCGGTCATCGTCGACTTCGTGGACTGGTGTGAGCGCAACCACCTGTGCTTGAACACTAGGAAGACGAAGGAGATGGTGGTCGACTTCAGGAGAAGCACTCAAACACACACACACACACACATTTACTAGTGAACATCCAGGGACAGGACATTGAGACAGTGGACAGTTTCAAATACCTGGGCGTTCACCTTAACAATAAACTGGACTGGTCCCACAACACCAACGCCCTGTACAAGAAGGGCCAGCGTCGCCTCCACCTTCTGAGGAGACTCAGGTCCTTCGGCATATGCAGACCTCTGCTCAGGACATTTTATGACTCTGTGGTAGCCTCTGCAATCCTCTACGCTGCCATCTGCTGGGCCCCGGGCAGCACAGAGCGGGACAGGAAGAGACTGAACAAGCTGGTCAGGAGGGCCAGCTCTGTCCTCGGCTGCCCACTGGACTCTGTGGAGGAGGTGAGTGAGAGGAGGATGGTAGCAAAGCTCACATCCATCCTGTTCAACAGCTCTCACCCACTGCACCAGACTGTCGAGGAGCTGAGCAGCTCCTTCAGTGGACGACTGAGGCATCCTCAGTGCAGGAAGGAGCGCTACCGCAGGTCGTTCATTCCCACCGCTGTCAGACTGTACAACGCCACTTTGTAACTGTCTGTAAAAATACCGGTTATGTGCAATAAAAACCCCGTGCACTTTAATCAACCACATCTACCCCACTGACTGTGAACCATATCAACCCATCTACTCTGCCCTCAGATACATTACACTTTAATATAGGCCAGTCTATAAAGTTGCTCCATTCTTTTCTTTTCTTTTATTGTTTAGTAATTTATACTATTTATGTATCTATTTATTTATTTACTTATATAATATATATGTATATGTGTATGTTTGTACTTGTATCTATTTTTGCACCCCCTACTGATAGTACCTCAAGAGCCTGTAACAGTGAATTTCTCCATTGTGAGATTAATAAAGCTGTATCTTATCTTATCTTATCTTATCTTAAAACACCCCTAAATCAATTATTATAAACAAAACATTGTAAAATAATATCAAATATATTAAATAATATCAAAAATTAATTTCAAATAAATTAAATTCAAGCAAAATAATTTCAAATAGATAAGTTTTAATCAAATTCCCTCATCAAATATCAAATACAGTACCAAATATAACCTTTAACATGCTCTGTGATGTGATCTTTCTGCTTGTAAATGGTTCCAATGGTTGACGGAGGCATTTAGAAGAAACATGCAACATTCACAATTTTCTTGATAATAGCCATCTTCGTTTCTAATGAGATGGCTTGCCACTTTTTCTGATTACCACTATCACTATCACGCTTATGCTTCTGACCAACCATTTTGCTTCTTCTTTTCCTTTCGGCTTTTCCCTTCAGGGGTCGCAACAGCGAATCATCTGCCTCTATCTCACCCTATCCTTTGCATCTTCTTCTCTTACACCAATGACCTTCATGTCCTCCTTCACCACATCCATGAATCGTCTCTTTGGTCTTCCTCTAGGCCTTTTGCCTGGTAGTTCCAGCCTCAGCATCCTATTACCAATATACTCACTATCCCTCCTCTGTACATGTCCAAACCATCTCAATCTAGTCTCTCTGACTTTGTCTCCAAAACGTCTTACATGTGCTGTCCCTCTGATGTGCTTATTCCTAATCCTATCCATCCTCGTTACTCCCAAAGAGAACCTCAACATTTTCATCTCTGCTACCTCCAGCTCTGCCTCGTGTCTTTTCCCCAGGGCCACTGTTTCTAACCCATACAACATCGCTGGCTTCAACACCATCTTGTACACTTTTCCTTTCATTCTTGCCGATACCCTCCTATCACACATCACACCGGACACTTTTCTCCAACCATTCCAACCTGCCTGCACGCGCTTCTTGACCTCTTTTCCACACTCTCCATTGCTCTGGATTGTTGAGCCTAAGTACTTAAAATCCTCCACCTTTCTTATCTCTGCTCCCTGTAATCTCACCAGTCCTGTTGGGTCCTTGTCATTCATGCATATGTATTCTGTCTTACTGAGGCTAATCTTCATTCCCCTCCTTTTCAGGGCATACCTCCACCTCTCTAGATTTTCCAGCACTTGTTCTCTGTTCTCACTACAGATCACGATGTCATCTGCAAACATCATAGTCCATGGATTCTTGTCTAACCTCGTCTGTCAGCCTGTCCCTCACCATAGCAAACAAGAAGGGGCTGAGAGCTGACCCTTGATGCAGTCCCACCTCCACATTGAACTCTTCTGTCACACCGACAGCACACCTCACCACTGTCTTACATCTCTCATACATGTCCTGCACCACTCTAACATACTTCTCTGCCACTCCAGACTTCCTCATGCAATACCACAGTTCTTCTCTCGGCACCCTGTCATATGCTTTCTCCAGATCCATAAAGGCACAATGCAGCTCCCTCTGACCTTCTCTGTACTTCTCCATTAACATCCTCAAGGCAAACAATGCATCTGTGGTGCTCTTTCTTGGCATGAAACCAAACTGTTGTTCACATTCTTATGATTCGCATAGTTTATTTGGCATTTGTTTTACGCCGGATGCCCTTCCTGACGCAACCCTCTGCATTTATCCGGGCTTGGGACCCCCCCACACACACACACACAGCTGCATTTGCTTAGGGTAACAAAAGTCCGCAAAACAGTGTAAACACAAAGATCACAGAGATAATGTCTTAACACAAGTGTAACACACAGTGAACTGGGAAGAAGGGGCACGTTCAGTCTGTCATTTGTAAACAATGGACGCAGCGTCATTACCTCATTGTGTCATTATTTCAGCGTACTATGTAGGTATGTCTTGTACTACAGAGGGCACGCTAAACTCAAAATTTGACATTTTTTTAAGACAGAAAATCGAAAAATACGTAAAACGAATAAACGTAAGTCGAGGAGCATCTGTGCAAAACTCATTTGGGCTATTAAACCCCGTCGGTCTCACATGCACTGGAATGGAGACTCTCTTGCTTCAAATCATCGCAATAGACATCATAATAAACTCTGTCACAATGTTCCGTTGATATGCCACATGACCCTTTACCAGGATGATCTTTTTAACAGCAGTCCTGCTTAGTGCTGCCTTTACACAACTGCTCACACAATTCTCCTTGCCAGATTTGAAAATGTTGTTAGTGTGAAGGGAACAGCCCTCTCTTGGTTTAAATCTTATTTAACTGACCGTTATTAGTTTATAGCTATAAATGTTCATTTCTCTGTACGATCAAATGTAAGTTTGGTGTTCCACAGGGTTCTGTCCTAGGCCCATTGCTATTCTCCCTATACAGTCTCCCTTTGGGTAATATCATTCATGATCATGATAAAAGCGTTCATTGTTATGCTGATGACAGTTATATATCTCAGCAAAGGATCTGTTATAGGAGCTCATTGTTCTGCTGAACTTATCTTCTTTGATGCAGAGACTAGTTCATGGTTTGGTGGGTCTGGTGACTCAGGCTGCATCATTTTTGTTGTTCTGCTGCCACCTGGTGGACAAATGCAGTAATGAGTTTCTTTCGTGTCATTCATTCATTCTTTTTGAACCAATTAATTATATTTATGGTTGCGGGACGCCCATCTCAGTTGACTCTGGGCGAGGGCAGAGTACACCCTGAACAGCTCGCCAGGCCATTGCAGGGCAGAAAAATGCTGATGGATATGCAGCCTATTCTTGACTAAAGTCAGCAATACCGGTAGTTCTTTTACATGCCTCACACCACAGTTAGTGAGAGACGTGGCAGGCCTTTGATAACCCAGTTGGCTGTACTGGGGGGCGGGGGGGGGGTGATACGAGTGATCCCCCAACCTTGGGATCAGTGATTCTCCTTACTACCAGGCCACCACTGCCCCTTCTTTCATGTGACTTATCCTTATTATCACTCTATGTATCCTCCAGCGCTTGTGCTGATTGGGTGCTTTGACTGCTACACTGCCTTTGGCTGATAAGAGTCATGGTTTGAGAAGGTGCTGCTACTCTAAGCTGCTTTACACAGAACTTGTATTTTACATGCTGGAGACCTGGAACAAGTTGCCACAGCATGTAAAAACAATTTGTTCGAGAACAATTTGACACCAATGGACATAACTTGCTTCACTGGAGGTAGTGCAAATTGTTCCAGAACATCTTATTTCATGTTACCATCAGAACATGTATTGGGTCAAGTCGGACCTTAGGCATGTGCCGTAGCATCTCTCAGGATTATTAGTTAATTTCACGGGGTTTCTTCTACAGCGGTTTCTTGCATGTTGTCTCTTGCCTGTGGCTTGTCACAGATTTGAGAGTGCCCGTGTGAACACTTAAGAAAATGGATACAACTTGCTCTGGGTGTACTTTATGCCCATGTAAAATCAGCTTTAGTGACTTTATTCATACTTCTTGTGTGTTCTGAGGAGTTCAGGAATGAAAGCACCTCAGGGCCTCTGGTCCTCTTAGGTCAAGCAGGTGAGAGGTGTTCCTTGCCTGTTGAATCCGGTGGCTATTTTATCTGATCAGTTGTGACATTATAATTTTCATTCATTCATTTTCAGAACTGCTTAATCCTAATTGGGGTTGCAAGAAATACAGCACCTATCTCAGCCGACTTTGGGGTGGAGTACACCCTGGACAGATCACCAGGCCAGTCGTTTTTCCTCTGCGTTTTTACAATTTGTAATATATTATATATATCCAGCTCACAGAAAGCTCCTGGGTTTGGTTCCCAGGTCGGACATTTCTGTGTGGAGTTTGCATGGGCTCCCTGTGCTTGTGTGGCTTTCCTCCGGTACAACAGGCTTCTCCCAAAGTTTACAAACCTGAACGGTAGGTTAATTGGTTGCTCCATGCCTCCCCAAAGTGTGAGAGCGAGTATGAATGGTTGTATTTGTGTTGCCCTATGATGGCCTAACAAGCTGTTCATGGTATTATCCGCTCACCCCCCAGACTCGGTTGAACAGGCATCAGCCTCTCCGCGACCTTAATCAGGATTAATTGCTCAAGAAAACGAATGAATGGATTCTGTGCTTTTACTGTGCGCAGGTTGTAGTTTCACCTGTCCGCCGCCAGGGAGCGGAAGTGACCGTTAAATATCTGAAATAATCTCAGACTTGGGTGTCGAAGAAGAAGAAACCACCGAGAAAAGTGAAGCTAAGAGAAGTTAGTGTGAATATTTCCTGTTATTCCTCATACTTGTATTTGATCATTTGTGAATATATTGTAGTCGGTACTTGTGGTGCGTTGTAAATGTTTTGGGCGGATATTCGCTCACATGTTCATTGTTTTATCGGTTAAACACATCAACACCGGCTTGAACATCTGTTATTTATTTACTGTGGATTATATTCATACAGACACGGACATTAGGCCATGTGCATTTTATTCTGCCTTTTCCTGCATATTTATGACCTTCAGATTGACTTCTTGATTTTTTTTTTTTTTTTTTTGGAACTAGTTGGTGGTCATTAGCACATTGCTAATAACATTGCGCGAGCAGACCTGAAGGAACATTTCCTTTTTTCCTGGATTTCATATCCAGGTTTTAATCCAGCAGGTTTAATATCACACCTTTGTCCGTGATGAACAGAACAGAACATAAAACATCATTAATCTCTGCTGTTACACTGCATTTATTTGTTTTCAGTCACTCACAGCCAAGATACAAGACACCAAACACACACACAAACTGTATATATATATATATATACACACACACATACATACAGTCAGCCCCCAATTTAGAAAATCAATCCTCCAGAGCCCTTTCTGTAAGTAGGGGTCGCGCCTTACATGTTAAATGCCGATTTTGTTCCAAAGCTCCAGTCTTTGGACTGGATAAACCCTTTAAAAATGAAAAAAGAACACCAATTTTGTTATGAAGTGTGTGTTAAAAGAAAATTATTTATTAAGCCATTTAAACATTTTATTAACGTATTTATTAAGTAAACCATCATTAAACATTTTTATTCACACACACACACACACACCTCTCTCTCTCTTGGACGCACGTTGTGGGCCACACCCACAAGACGTGGAATTCAAGGCTTCCCTGATTGACAAACTCAACTTGAATTTGATTACTTGAGGGATTGGAATTCCAGATAAGCTCAAATGCGCCCACATTTATTAAACATTTACTGAATTAAAACAACTTAAAAAACTAAAGCGTTATTCTCTCTGGCTCTCTCGCTCTGTCTCTCTCTTGCGCGTGCACTGTGGGCCACGCCCACAAGACGTGAATTCAAAGCGCATTCCCTGCTTGACAAACTCGACTTTAATTTGATTCCTTGAGGGATCGGCAGTCCAGATGAGCTCAAATGCACCTACATTTATTAAACATTTACTGAATTAAACAACTTAAAAAACTAAACTAAAGCGTGAAGCTTCCTTCTGTCTCTATCTGGGAGGCCAGCGGGGTGGGATTTTGAGAGACAGCCAATGAGAGAGCAACTCGCGCGTTGATTGGCGAGTTTGAATTTTGAATTTCTTTTTGGAAGAGGGGGTTGTTTTGTATCTTGGGGACGCAAACTCAAGAAAATGTTTTTCGTAACGTTGTCTTCGTAAGTCTTCGTAAGTTGGGGGCCGACTGTATATACTAGTCACTAGTGTATATGTGTGTGTGTGTGTGTGTGTGTGTGTATATATATATATATATATATATATATACACACAGACACAAGACGTTATGACAGCAGTGATGTCACGAATTAAGAACCTGATGTTTGGGGGGGGGGGGGGGGTTTCTTTTTCTAACATTAGACATTAACTTGTGTACTCCAGTGCAGCTAACTGGATTATCAAAGCCATGTCTCTCATTGTCTATGGTGTGAGGCATGTAAAAGAACCATTGCTGACTTTCGACAAGAGGAGTTGCAAAGCTGTCAGCGTGTTTCTGTCCCTTGCGAAGGATTGTGTCAGGAAGGGCATCTGACGTAAAAACCTATGTCAGATCAAACATGCCAATCATAGATTCGCTGTGGCGACCCCTGAGAAAAAGGGAACAACCGAAAGGAAAAGAAGAGGAAGAAGAAGACAGTAACTTGTGCCCAGAGCAAAGTAATAAAGAAGGATCAGGCTTCAGAGGTGCTGTTCATCATCATGAAGACATGTAGTTTTGGTCCAACAGTCGTCGTCTTCTTCCTTTCAGCTATTCCATTCAGGGGTCGCCAGAGTGAATCATCTGCCTCCATCTCACCCTGGCCTCTGCATCTTCTTCTCTGACACCAACCACCGTCATGTCTTCCTTCACCACATCCATAAATCTCTTCTTTGGTCTTCCTCTAGGCCTTCTGCCTGGTAGTTCCAACCTCAGCATCCTACTACCAATATACTCACTATCCCTCCTCTGTACATGTCCAAACCATCTCAATCTAGCCTCTCTGACTTTGTCTTCAAAAGATCTTACATGGGCTGTCCCTCTGATGTACTCATTCCTGATCCTATCCATCCTCGTTACTCCCAGGGAGAACCTCAACATTTTCAACTCCGCTACCTCCAGTCTTGGCTCCTGTCTTTTCCTCAGCGCCACTGTTTCTGAACCATACAACATCGCTGGCCTCATCACCATCTTGTACACTTGTCCTTTCATTCTTGCTTATACTCTCCTATCACACATGACACCAGACACTTTTTTCCAACCTGCCTGCACACACTTCTCAGCACACTCATTAGCTGCCGGCATCCGGTGATTTTGCCGCCGAGAATCGCCCTGCTGCCATCTACTCTGAAACGTTTTTTAAAAAATAAATTTGAAAGATTTTTTATTTGTAGGATTGTACGGTTTTATTCATCTTCATATTAACAGGTAACTTGAGATAAGTGATTATAATTGTCGTTTTAGACAGAGAACAAAGTACATGGCTTCTAAGCGCTTGTGTATTTAGTACTCATAGGTGACCCGGTTTTGTTTTCGAGGCTCGATTTGCATTTCTGTGCATTTCTTAGTTTCAACAAATGTCGGATTCACAGTCAGCTTTTTTATGAACAAGTATACGCGTTCGTTACGATGTCTAAGCGGCAAGGAAATATCAAGGACTTTTTCAGCAAGAGACCTAAAATACAACGTACAAAACTAACACAAGGTAAATTATAAACAGTTGTGATTGTTAACAGACAGCCTACCAGGGCCCGTAAAACCACGTTTACCATATTGCCGACCCAATGACGGAAAATATCTTTGTCTGACCACAAAAAAGTTGGCAAGGTGAACTTTTTGGCGATATATAAATCCTTTATACAAAATCATGTTCTATTTATGTAATGTCAGGAGCAAATACGCTTTAAAAGTTCACAATAAAGACAACTTTTATCCATTATTGATCCTGTATGAATCATTCTCCATCCTTCTCCATCATTCTCCATCATTGTCATGCTTTCAAGAAATTCCACTTGCTTGATTTGTATGGCTGTAGCAAAGCTGCACTGTTGATGTCTTCGCGACACTGCGCCCTCGCACAGCTTATGGCCAAACCACACATAACAACATGACAGTTGAATATCACATAAAGAAGATATAATATGATGTACATATTTTGCATGCTATAACTTCTAAGTTATAGATCAAATTTACATATAAATCTATACTATAAATGGAATACTGTGGATGTGATACATCAGCCAGCTCAACCAAGTACTTTTGAACTTTGACAAACAACTTGAATATATATATATATATATATATATATATATATATATATATATATATATATATATATATATATCATCCTCGTTATTCCCAAAGAGAAGCTCAACATTTTCATCTCTGCTACCTCCAGCTCTGCCTCCTGTCTTTTCCCCAGGGCCACTGTTTGTAAACCATACAACATTGCTGGCCTCAACAACGTCTTGTACACTTTTCCTTTCATTTTTGCCGATACCTTCCTATCACATCGGACACTTTTCTCCAAACATTCCAACCAGCCTGCACACGCTTCTTCACCTCTTTTCCACACTCTCCATTGCTCTGGATTGTTGAGCCGAAGTACTTAAAATCGTCCATCTTCCTTATCTCTGCTCCTTGTAACCTCACCGTTCCTGTTGGGTCCTTGGCATTCAGACACATGTATTCTGTCTTACTAAGGCTAACCTTCATTCCTCTCCTTTCCAGGGCATACCTCCACCTCTCTAGATTTTCCTGCACTTGTTCTCTGCTCTCACTACACATCACAATGTCATCTGCAAACATCATAGTCCATGGAGATTCTTGCCTAACCTCGTCTGTCAGCCTGTCCATCACCATAGCAAATAAGAAGGGGCTCAGAGCTGACCCTTGATGCAGTCCCACCTCCACCTTGAACCCTTACATCTCTCATACATGTCCTGTACCACTCTAACATACTTCTCTGCCACTCCAGACTTCCTCATGCAATACCACAGTTCCTCTCTCGGCACCCTGTCATATGCTTTCTCCAGATCCACAGTGGCACAATGCAGCTCCTTCTGACCTTCTCTGTACTTCTCCATTAACATCCTCAAGGCAAACACTGCATCTGTGGTGCTCTTTCTTGGCATGAAACCAAACTGTTGTTCACAAATGCTGACTTCTGCCCTTAGTCTTGCTTCCACTATTCTTTCCCATAACTTCATTGTATGGCTCATCAACTTTATCCCTCTGTAGTTATCACAACCCTGTACATCCCCCTTGTTCTTAAAAATGGGCACCAGCACACTTCTCCGCCATTCCTCTGGCATCCTCTCACTCTCTAAGACCTTGTTGAATGTTCTTGTCAGGAAATCTGCTGCTTCCTCTCCTAGACATCTCCATACCTCCACTGGTATGTCATCAGGACCAACTGCCTTTCCATTCTTCATCCTCTTCAATGCCCTCCTCACTTCACCCTTACTAATCTTTGCTACTTCCTGGTCCTCAACAGTCACCTCTTCTACTCTTTTTTTTTCTCTCTCTCATTTTCCTCATTCATCAGTACTCTTTCCATCTTCCCAGCACACTTCTGTCATCAGTCAATACATTTCCCTCTCTGTCCTTTATCAATCGAACTTGCTGCACATCCTTGCCATCTCTATTTCTCTGCTGTGCCAACCTGTATAAATCATTTTCTCCCTCCTTTTACTTTCCAATCAAGCATACAAGTCATCATACGCCCTCTGTTTGGCCTTTGACATCGCTACCTTTGCCTTACGCTGTGTCTCCCTGTACTGCTGTTTACTCTCTTCGGTCCTCTCTATGTCCCACTTCTTCTTAGCTATCCTCTTCTTTTGTACACACTCCTGCACTTCCTCATTCCACCACCAAGTCTCCTTATCTACTCTCCTTCCAGATGACACACCAAGTATTCTCCTACCTGTCTCCCTGATCACATTAGCTGTAGTTGTCCAGTCATCTGGAAGCACTTCCTGAGCACCCAAAGCCTGTTTCAACTCCTCCTTGAAGACAACACAACACTCTTCCTTTTTCAGCCTCCACCACTTTGTCTTCTGCTCTGCCTTTGCCTTCTTCACCTTCCTCACCATCAGCTTCATCCTGCACACCACCATCCTATGCTGTTTGGCAACACTCTCACCCTCTACTACTTTGCAGTCACTGACCTCCTTCAAATTACATCGCCTGCACAAGATGTAGTCTACCTGTGTGCTCCTACCTCAGCTTTTATAAGTCACCCTATGCTCCTCTCTCTTCTGGAAGAAAGTATTTACCACAGCCATTTCCATCCTTTTTGCAAAATCGATCAACATCTGTCCTTCTGTGTTCCTGTCCTGGATACCAAACCTGCCCATCACTTCCTCGTCCCCTCTGTTTCCTGCACCAACATGTCCATTGAAGTCTGCACCAATGACCACTCTTTCACCTCTGGAGGTACTCTGCATCACTTTATCAAACTCACTCCAGAATCTCTTCTCTTCTCGCTCACATCCTGCCTGTGAGGCATAAGCACTAACAACATTGAACATCACGCCTTCAATTTCTAACTTGAGACTCATCACTCTGTCTGACACTCTTTTCACTTCTCGAACATTCCTGACGAACCCCTCCTTCAAGATGACGACTCCTCCATTTCTCTTCCCATCCACACCATGAAAAACAGCTTAAACCCTTCTCCTAAGCTTCGAGCCTTGCTACCTTTACACCTGGTTCTCCTGAACACACAGTTTTCCACCTTCCTCCTCTGCATCATGTCAGCCAGCTTTCTATCTTTTCCTTTCATAGTTCCAACATTCAAAGTCCCTACTCTCAGTCCTAGACTCGTGCTTTTCCTCTTCTCTCTTTGCCTACAGACATGCCTCCCGCCTCTCCTTCTTCGACCAACCTGTTGGTTAACAGCACTGATGGCGGTCGTTGTTAACCCGGGCCTCGACCGATCCGGTCTGGAGGTAATATATCTGTGATTTGCATGATTAAAGTTTGGCATTGGTTTTACGCCAGATGCCCTTTCTGACACAACCTTCTGTATTTATCCGGGCTTGGGACCGGTGTGAGGTCCCCCCCCACCCTCACGGTTGCATTTTTAATTTGTAACAGTTTAATTTAGAAACGTCTTCAATTCATGAGCTCCTCCCATTGCGTCATTTGCATTTTACTAAAGAAGTAAAGGAGTACTTTATATAAATGTGTATACAGATGCTCCCCGACTTGCGTTCATCCGTTTTACATTTTTTCAATTTTTTTTTTTGAAAAAAAAAGGCAAATTTTGAGTTCAGACATAACTACGTAGTACACTGATGAAATGACGCTGTGTCTATTGTTTTCAAACGACAGACTGAACGTTCCCCTCTTTCTTCCCAGTTCAGTTATATATATATATATATATATATATATATATATATATATCAAATCAGTTATATAGCGTTTTACCCTTGTGTTTAGACATCGTCTCTGTGATATTTGTGTTTTTACACTGTTTTGCAGACTTTTCTAAGCAAATATGGTTGGTCAGAAGCGTATGCCTACTAGCATGGGTGCAAGTCTCGTACACAGAGATGAATTCACTATAATAGTAATTGTATTTATGGATGTATAGTACAGTATGAACGTCACTGTAACAACTTGCGTTCACTTTCAACTTGCGTTCGGCCGTACGGAACCAATTAAAAACGTAAGTCGGGGAGCGTCTGTTGTAGTTGTAGAATAATATTTATATAAGCAGTAATGTTGTTTATATTTTCATACTTCTCTGTTTAAATGTTTCATACTTTGCTGCAGGCTGTTTAAATTTAAATCATATCAATGTTTGAGGTTTAAAATTAAATATAGTTTTGAATAAACATTCACATCTCTGAACATCTCTGTAATTGAAGTAAACCTTAAAGCCATGCTCACATGATCGGAGAGTTGAAATTGGGTGATGCATCATTGAATGTGTTTCATGGCGCAGCAGTTTCACTGGGACACCCATCATGTATCAGACTTTTAATGCTTTAATTATAAATACAGCCCTTAATAAGCACCACTGCAGCTCTGAGAAAGTGTCCTACTGTATATCTGTCTATTTTTCTGTGTGTGAGTTTAGGCGTGGCGATGCCTAAGAAGTTCCAGGGTGAGAACTCTAAGTCAGCGGTGGCGCGAGCTCGGAAAGCTGAAGCTAAAGCTGCAGCAGACGCAAAGAAACAGCAGGAACTGGAGGATGCTCTGTGGCAGGAAAATGACAAACACGTATTGAAGAAAGAGCAGAGGAAGGTCATTCTCTCGTTTATTCTCTTTGTTCTCTTCTGTGAGCGAATGGGCTCACCGTGCTGCGCCTGCATGTCTAGGTCTCCCCAGTATTTAAGAATTCATGTGCTGCGACAGGCAACCAAAATAATTATCCAGTAACAGCGGAGGGGTCTCAGACACTCCCCTGAGTGTGTCACCCACTGGATCACACACATCAAGATAAATAAACAGATAGACGAGTGCATGAACTGCAGTATGGGTGGGTATCTGTACAGGGATGTGTAGGAGCTGTGATTTAATAAAGGTGATGGTGAAAAAGAGAGAGGGAGGGGGAAACGGGCAGGTGAAGAGGCAATGGAAGAGGAGGAGCTTTTACTACGCCCGAGAGTCCACACTATTCAGATATCTGGTATCCGCAGACCCGCAAAGTGTTAAGGCAGTGGTGTTGTGGACAGGGTGCAAAAGCGTGATGAAGAACACTGACCCGGGGAATTCGAGATGTATGATTTGGATTATCTTGTGGTGATGAAATTATATTTGGATTACGATAGTTTTCAGGGGGTGATTTGGTCATTCAGTAATGATGAAGTAAAGATGAAGAATCATAACTATTGGCTTGATTGTAGGGGTGTAATTGAAACCTATTATTGGTATCGATCGATATATTGATAAAAAAATTCCGATGTGCCGATACTTCAGAATATTGCTCTACTGTTCCATCAATGCATTAAATAGAACAGATTAAGATCTATTACAGTAGTTGTATAATGCATTGAATATTTTATAATAAAGTTACCAATTACTAAAGCCAAATCTGAAATAAAAGGCAGGAAATACTTTTCCAAGAACAAGATTTGAATTAACACCTTTTTGTATTCAACAAATATATATATATTAAAAAAAGTTTAAGAAAAAAGTTTAAGATATGCATTTTTACAATTCATAATTATGATGCAAGATGATGCACATATCTGCGTTATCCGGTGATAAGTGTCTCTTCTTGTTCAAAATGTTCCCTGCTTTTGAGAACACACGCTGTGATGGCACACTAGAAGCAGGGACGTATCATTTACCATACAGAGAGGCGGGACGTACCATTTACTAGGGGTGTCATTGAACATGGCATTTACTACAGACGCCGTCATGAACACAGGAAGCTTGGACTAACACTCGGCATTACGCTAAACTGGTTTTCGACTGAAACTATATAACGTGTTTTTGTACATTATTTTATTTATTAAACAATACCGCTTGCTCTAGTGTTATTTAAATTAAAACAGTATGAATTTGTATGAAATTTAATATAAGACGAATTCCTACTATACATAATTATATCAGCGATGTTCCGATTGTCAATGACATCCCTGTGATCGTCTATCAGCCAATCAGAACTATGTCAATCACTCGGTAAACACTTGGAAGCACTGAACTCTGTTTCCGATCAATTCACACCCATTATTATTATGATTATTATTACAGTATGCCCTTGACTATTCGTGGTTTTGCATCCACGGTTTGAGTATTTGCTGACTGCCAAGCAACCGGCACGTGATTCAAATTCAGCCAATGGCTGTCCTCCTTTCTCCTGATTGGTTGAGCTGATGCCCCGCCCCTTTTTTCTCATTCACGCACAAGTTGTCAATAAGCCTCTTTCTTTGTGTGTGTTTTAATTACCAGTTAAGCCCTACGATATCACTCAAACACTATGCGTCTTCTCTGGCTAAGTGATAGAAAACGCTGGATGTCTCTTCTGAATAAATAAGACTTTCCCTGAGAAACGACGGTTTTCTCTGAACTGTTGTATTAAAATCTTTTTCAATTATTATTCCAGGAGAGTACCTAAGTTCATGTTTATGCGTGAGATTTTATGTTCTTTAGCATGTTTAACAAACGATACCAAAAGGATAAACTTTATTACAGTACTCTTCATGTCCTTTTACATTGAACTTGGAGTGATGTCTCCAAGATGGCACTGCTCAGAGGGCGACGTTGCGGAGTTCTCGGAGTCAAATTGTTTCTTTTCGTTTTAATTTGTTGTTTTGTTTGTTCATGTTTTGCACTATGCTCGTCTACGACCGGTCAACTCGACTACAGCGATAAGATCGGAGTATCTTCAGGTGTTATAACTAAGCGGAGCTAACATGCGATTAGCAGAGCTAACATGCTATTAGCAGAGCTAACATGCTATGGTAGGCAGCTTAATGTGAGCCGCATCCCGGCTAACAAAGAAGCCCAGGTGGGAAGGGGCCAAACGACAACTCCAGCGCTTGGGATTGCAGGAGATGAAGGCCGTGTAGCCGGCTGGTATAATCGCCTTATCAGGTGTACTCTCCTCGAGCCATGTTTCACAGAAACACAGTCCTGTAGATTCCTCTGCGCTGCAATCTGAGCATGAAGCGCGTCCATCTTGTTTCGCAGGGACCGAACATTTTCAAGCAATATGGCCGGAAGTGCTAACCAAGCGCCGGAGAATCTGAGAACTCCCCCAGGGCTTATTGTTAGCATTGAGCTCCCACAGCATAGCAGCTCACGATAGAAGTTGTTGCTTGCTTAGTTGCCCGAAGCTGAAGCTGCTCATAGCTGTAGTAGGGTTGACCAATCATAGACGAGCATAGTGTAAAACATGAGCAAACAAATAAAACGGATTAAAAGGAACAAAGAAACAATTTGACTCGGAGAACTCCGCGACATTGCCCTCTAGGCAGCGCCATCTTGGAGACATCACGCCAAGATATCACTCCAAGTTCAGTGTAAACATGAAGCGTAATAAAGTTTATCCTTTTGGTATCATTTGTTAAATGTGCTACAGAACATAAAGTCTCACGCACAAACATTGTCAGAATTAACTTGGGGACTGTACTGGAATAATACAGACGCTCCCTGACTTGCATTCATCCGTTTTACGTTTTTTTTTTTTTTTCGATTTTACGGTGTTTTGTTTTTTTTTTGGGTTTTTTTTGGGGGGGGGTTAAAAAAAAATCACATTTTGAGTTTAGACATATCTACGTTGTATGCTGATGTAATGACATAATGACGCTGCATTCATTGTTTACAAACTACAGACTGTGTGTATATATGTAGTCCTTCTCAAAAAAATTAGCATATTGTGATCAAGTTCATTATTTTCTGTAATGGACTGATAAAAATTAAACTTTCATATATTTTAGATTCATTGCACACCAACTGAAATATTTCAGGTCTTTTATTGTTTTAATACTGATGATTTTGGCATACAGCTCATGAAAACCCAAAATTCCTATCTCAAAAAATTAGCATATTTCATCCAACCAATAAAAAAGTGCTTTTAATACAAAAAAGTCAAACTTCAAATTTAATTATGTTCAGTTATGCACTCAATTTGCAGAATTGACTGCTTCAATGCGGCGTGGCATGGAGGCAATCAGCCTGTGGCACTGCTGAGGTGTTACGGAGGCCCAGGATGCTTCGATAGCGGCCTTAAGCTCATCCACAGTGTTGGGTCTGGTGTCTCTCAACTTTCTCTTCACAATATCCCACAGATTCTCTATGGGCTTCAGGTCAGGAGAGTCGGCAGGCCAATTGAGCCCAGTAATACCATGGTCAGTAAACCATTTAGCAGTGGTTTTGGCACTGTGAGCAGGTGCCAGGTCGTGCTGAAAAATGAAAATCTTCATCTCCATAAAGCTTTTCAGCAGATGGAAGCATGAAGTGCTCCAAAATCTCCTGATAGCTAGCTGTATTGACCCTGCCCTTGATAAAACACAGTGGACCAACACCAGCAGCTGACATGGCACCCCAGACCATCACTGACTGTGGGGACTTGACACTGGACTTCAGGCATTTTGGCATTTCCTTGTCCCCAGTCTTCCTCCAGACTCTGGCACCTTGATTTCTGAATGACATGCAAAATTTGCTTTCATCCGAAAAAAGTACTTTGGACCACTGAGCAACAGTCCAGTGCTGCTTCTCTGTAGCTCAGGTCAGCCGCTTCTGCCGCTGTTTCTGGTTCAAAAGTGGCTTGACCTGGGGAATGCGGCACCTGTAGCCCAGTCCACTGCTTCCACAGGTCCCCCGAGGTCTGGAATCGGCCCTTCTCCACAATCTTCCTCAGGGTCCGGTCACCTCTTCTGGTTGTGCAGCGTTTTCTGTCACACTTTTTCCTTCCCACAGACGTCCCACTGAGGTGCCTTGATAGAGCACTCTGGGAACAGCCTATTCGCTCAGAGATTTCTTTCTGTATCTTACCCTCTTGCTTGAGGGTGTCAATGATGGCCTTCTGGACAGCAGTCAGGTCGGCAGTCTTACCCATGATTGCGGTTTTGAGTAATGAACCAGGCTGGGAGTTTTTAAAAGCCTCAGGAATCTTTTGCAGGTGTTTAGAGTTAATTGGTTGATTCAGTTCTGGGGTGGCGAACAAGTTAGACACAAAGAGCCAAACTTTTTAACTGTGAGAGTTAAAGAGCCACACCACGTGCTGACCTGCCAAGACAGACACACATGCACACACACAGGCACCTCTCTCTCTTTCTCCCTTGCTCTGACACACAACTTCTGAACACACTTCAGATACATAGATATGGTCTGTATAATATAAATTAATGAATATTGAAATATACACACAATCATGTTGAGTCAGGTGTTTTATACAAAAAAAAAGACATGAAAAGAGGCAAAGAGCCATAGTATATAGAAATATGATAGGAGGAAAAGAGCCACATTCTTATTGATCAAGAGCCGCATGCGGCTCGAGAGCCACGTGTTCGCCACCCCTGATTCAGATGATTAGGTTAATAGCTTGTTTAGAGTACCTTTTCATGATATGCTAATTTTTTGAGATAGGAATTTTGGTCTTTCATGAGCTGTATGCCAAAATCATCAGTATTAAAACAATAAAAGACCTGAACTATTTCAGTTGGTGTGCAATGAATTTAAAATATATGAAAGTTTAATTTTTATAATTACATTCCAGAAAATAATGAACTTTTATCACAATATGGTCATTTTTTGAGAAGGACTAGTGTGTGTGTGTGTGTGTGTGTGTGTGTGTGTGTGTGTGTGTGTGTGTGTGTGTGTATTTCAGTTATATAGCCTGTTACCCTTGTGTCAAGACGTCGTCTCTGTGATCTTTGTGTTTACACTGTTTTGCGGACTTTTGTAACCCTAAGCAAATATGGTTGGTCAGAAGTGTAAGCCTACTAGCATGGGTGCAAGTCTCATACAGAGATGAATTAACTATCTGCTCAAAACGGCACGCTCTACTATGCATACTAGGTTAAATAAAGAGAGTTGTAATATGAATAAAAACCCCGATTGCACCAATTACAGAACAATTACAGATATTTATTATATTTTAGCAGAATCCGAAGAGTGTATACTTATTTTTATATTAATATTCATTAGGATTTGTACTTGTTCTTTGTATGCATCTCTTGAATAAAGTTTACTTACTTACTTACACAAAAGAAAGAACTCTACGCTTTGCTGGGATTTACATCAGTGCAGGCTGTGTTCTAAACAAGTTCAATGCACCCTTGTGCACTTGAAAGACCGGAAGTCTGTATAACCCACAGCAAGTACACTACTTTTGCAAGTACGCTACTTTCGGTATTGAACGCTTCACATATTGTAAGCATTGGTTGGCTGTTTTAAGCCTCATGTAAAGTAAGTTGGTATAAATAAGTGACTTATTTGAAATTAATGTTGATATTATTTGATATATTTGAAATTATTTTACAATGTTATGTTTATAATAATTGATTTAGGGGTGTTTTATGAGATATGGTAATGGTATTTATGGATGTATAGTACAGTATGAGCGTCATACGTCACTGTAACAACTTACGTTCACTTTCAACTTGCGTTCGGCCGTCCGGAACCAATTAAAAACATAAGTCGGGGAGCTTCTGTAATTGAAAAAGACTTTAAAACGAGTGCTTTGCAACAGTATGTGCTGTATAATGTTTATATTTTATCATCAATAGAAATAACAGTAAAAATTGAAAAGTTTTTCTTAATCATTACTGTATTTTAGTACATTAATACTGTATTAATGAGTAAGACTGTCTATAGAATGTGTTTAAGAAGCATATTTTAACGCATGTAAGAGATGCACAGTATTTTACTTCCGGCTGCTCATTCACGCATGTGACATGATTCATGGGGTTTTACTTCTGGGTACAGAACTCGCGGATTATCTTGATTCGCGGGAGGGCTCGGAACCGAACCCCCACGAATGTCGAGGGCCTACTGTATTATTATTATTATTGTTATCGTCATCATCGTTCCCCACTTAATCCAGACTCGGGACATGGTTGCAACAGCCTAAGCAATGTGATCCAGACGTCCCTCACCCCAGCCACTTTTTGCAGCCCTTCTGGGGGGGACACCGAGGCATTCCCATACCAGCCGAGAGACATAATCCCTCTGGCGTGTTCTGGATCGACCCCAGGGTCTCTTCCTGGTCCGACATGCCTGAAATACCACAGCAGGGAGGCATTTGGGAGGCATTTTAATCAGATGCCTGAGCCAAATCAACTGGCTCTTCTCAATGCAGAGGATCGAGTAGTAAATTGAGAGCTTTTCTTTACGGCTCGGCCCCCTGTTCACCACGGTAGACTGGTACAAGCACCGCTTTATAGCAGAGGCTGCACCAATCCACTTCTCAATCTCCCGCTCCATCCTTCCCTCACTCGTGAACAAGACCCCAAGATACACTCGGCCCTCTACTTACTAAATTAATCCATTCCAGAGCCTTTTTCATAGCCTGGAGTTTTTGTGAGTAGAGGTGCATTTTACATGTAAAACACGTGATTCGTTCCAAGGCTCACAAGACTACCCCATAAACCCTTTAAAAATTATAAAAGTACACCAATTTTGTATGAAATGTGTTAAAAGAAAATTATTCATTAAACCATTTAAACATTTTAACATATTAAATCATTTCATTAACATTTATTAATTAAACCATTATTAAACAGTTTTTAATGTACATAGAACACTGTTTCTCTTTCTCTCTCTGTCTCACACACACACATACACTCACACACTTGTGGCGCGCTCCGCTGAATGCGGGCTCCACCCACATGCAGGACGCCAGAGTATTTTAAGACGGGGAATTCAAAGCGCACTCCCTGCTTGACAGATCAGAGGTGCGGATGAGCTGCGTTTTGCTCACATTCAGCGGAGCGTGCCACATTTTAGTAACATTTACTGAATTAAACAACTTCCCCCAGTGCGGCTAACTGGGTTATCAAAGGCGGGCCATGTCTGTCACTGTCTATGGTGAGATGCATGTAAAAGAACCATTGCTGACTTTCGTAAAGAGTAGGCTGCAAAGTCGTCAGCGTGTTTCTGTCCCTTGCTAAAAGGGTTGTGACAGGAAGGGAATCCGACGTAAAAACCTCTGCCAAATCAAACGTGCGAATCAGATGATTTGCTGTGGCGACTCCTGAGTAAAAGGGAAAAAGCCAAAAGGAAGACAGACAGACTGAATTAAACAACTTAAAAAATGAAAAATAAGCTGCAATGTGCTCTCTCAAAAGAGAGTAAAGAATGCCTCCTTTCATCTCTGACTCTGTATGCAGTCTCTCTCTCGCTCTCTCTCACTCACACACGCGCACGGACACACACACACACACTGACTCTATCTCTCTCTATCTGTCTCTCTCTCTCTCACTCTCTCTCTTGCTCTCTCACACACACACACTCGCAAAACTCTGTCTCTCTGGTGTGCTTTGCTGAATGCGGGAACCACCCACACGCAACGCGCAGCCAATGGACCAATTCTATTTAAATGTTTAAATGGATGGGATGTTTGTATTTAAAGCAGACTTATAGTACCTGTTTGAAAGATCAGAGGTCCTGATTCAATAATTAACTTGCTTCTTTGCGAGATCGGAGGTCTTGTCCCACAGAGCACTTTCATGCCTCCATGTGCTTCAATATTGTTCCGAAATAATCACCTTCATTCATGTATTTCCGCTTTAAGGCCTCCTTCTGTTTCATTATCGTCCCGATTGTAGAGGGGTTTTGGCGATAACGAAATATAACACTGCAATGATCTCAAAACAATCCAACAGTCCTGTTCAACTCTCCGCGTGTGAAAAACAGGAAGTATGGGTATGGGTCAGCTCTCTCCTGGCCAATGGGAGGCCAGCAGGGTGGGATGTTGGGAGGACAGCCAATGAGAGAGCAACTCGAGCATTGTGTGAAATTTTTGAATGACGCGTTTGGCACTTTTCGTAAGAGTTTCGTATACAGAGGATGAAAACTTGGGAAAATGTTTTTCAGAACCTGGAGTTTTCGTACCCAGAGGGTTTCGTAAGTAGAGGGCCGACGGTACTTGAACTCCTCCACTTGGGACAGGAACTCATTCCAAACCCGGAGGGTGCATTTCACTCTTCCTGTTGAGAAACATGGCCTTGGACATGGAGGTGCTGATTCTCATCCCGACCGCTTCTTGATTGTGACTTTCTCCAATCAGAGCTTTGCGGTCCTGGATCGATGAAGCCAAAAGGACAAGGTCATCTGCAGAGAGTAGAGACGAGATCTGATGGCCACCAAACCAGAACTCCTCACGCCTTGGCTACGCCTAGAAATTCTGTAATTAAAAAATATGAATAGAATCACTGATAAAGGACAGCCTTGGTGGACTCCAACCCTCACCAGAACCTATTGTTACCAATGCGGACAAAACTCTAGCTCCAATGATACAGCAACTAAATTGCTTGTAGCAATGGGTCCAGCACTCCCAGAGCAAGCCCCACAGGATATCCCGAGGGACACAGTTGAAAGCCTTCTCTAAATCCACAAACATATGTGGACAGACTGGGCCAACGTTCCCAGGAGACACTAACTACATGGTGGCTTATTATTATTATTATTATTATTATTATTATTATTGTTATTATTATTATTATTAAGTTTAAAAATTAGAATAAGATCAGTTGAGTGGTAAACATTTTGTGATTCTTAAAGCAGATCAAAGTCACATTAGGATTAAAAAAAATCAATGAAGATAGTTAGGTTGAATGGAAGTTGAAATATAGTAATCATGATCTCATGAAGGACGATCCTAAACTTTGAAATAAGGTCAGCACCATTATCATCCATAGCTCCAGCTCCACCCACATCACGCTTCTGCTCCTGATGGATCCCACATTGAGCCTCCATCTGTAGATCTGTTTCATGTTTATCCGATCCCCTCATTGCACCATGCCCCCCCTCACTTGCACTCTCTCTCTCTCTCTCTCTCTCTGTGTCTCCCCCACCCTCCCTCTCTGGCCCTTCCCTCTCTTTCCCCAACCCACCAACCCTCTCTCTCCTCTCCCACTCTCCCTTTGCCCCTCATCGTCCCTCTCTCTCGATCCCATCCCTCTCTCTGTCTCCCCCCTCCCTTTCTGCCCCAACCCTCTCCCTCTCTTGCCTGATCCCCTCTCTCTTTTCCTCCCCTGTCTTGCAATCCCTTCTTCTCTGCAGGGATGAGAGTTTTCCATTTATTTTGGCAGAATTCTGCTTTTTTTTTAGTCAAAATGGACCTTTTTATATTGTTGCAAATCCGTTGAGAAATTTTTAGGGGAGTAGGGTCTGGTATTATTTCTGGCACTTGTCGCCAGCTGACTCAGGACTCATGTAACATTTATAATTCACAGATTTGGAGGCATCCATTTTGAATACTGTACTTTCTTGTAAGATGTTAGTTTGCCGTTATACCCCCATTTCACTGGAGCACGGCAGACTTGGGGAAGCAAAAATGTTGTCATCTGCAAACGTTCTGCAGTTATTCTCTTATCTTCCGTGTCATTCCGTGTGATTCCATAATTATTCCTTAAGTCTTCCTCCACTTCAGTATGCTTCTGGCAGGCCAAAATATTCCATGAACGTGCTTTTGAACATGTTCAAAAGAGTTACTGCAGCAATACTCGTGTACGTAATTTTGTATCAATCAAAATGGCAAATGTTATCGAAACTCGTGAAGAAGCTAAAGTGCATGAGAGAGATGCGGATCTGAAAATCAAGTTTCAATGGGACTGGTTGGATAGAAAGGTGACGGCATCCAGTGGGAAGCAGTAAGCAAAAAGCTCAATGAAAGCTCATGAAAAAGCTCAATGTTGCTGGCAAGTCTCTTTGGGCCTTCACTTGTACAGGTATGAGGTAAGAATCCACAGCTATCAAATTTGCACATTTTATATAAATCCTGGCGATAAAGCATTATTTAATATCGCAGTGAATGTGTTGCCTTAGTTTGGATTGAGAGCAGCAAATTTGACGCATCAAAAATTAATGGGTTTTATGGTATCAAAGGAAAAATCTCTAAAATCCCTGAGCTCCCGGGGGATTCGCCCCTAGACCCCAGGCTAATTTTTCAGATTTTTTTCATCACGACCCACTCTCATCCCTGTCTCTGTCTCTGGCTCTTTGTGTCTTAAACTTGCTATCTGTCTCTGTCTCTCTCTCTCTGACCCCTCCCTTTCTGTCTATCTATCTCTCACCCTGTGTTGCTCTCATTGATTGGCTGAATCTCTTTGTCTCAACTTCTTTCATCTTGGTGCTCTGCTGTGATTGGTCTATTTTTAGATCTTCTAATCTTTGGTTGTTCAGTGGTATGGATCTTTACACTGATTGGGTGTTTATTCTGTGTGTGTGTGTGTGTTTGTGTGTGTATGTGTGTGTGTGTGTGTGTGAGAGAGAGAGAGAGAGAGAGAGAGAGAGAGAGGTCAATGGTGTGAGCGATAACTTGAACATTCGTCATCCAGTGATGTTTTTGATGTAAATAAACATAGGTGAGAGGAAACCAGATCAACAGAATTCTGTAAACGATTGGTAAACTGTCCATTTCAAACTCCATAAGATCACAATCAGGTGTTCCAGAGCAGGTGTTTGTCTTTACTACTGAAGTGTATAATGTCACTATGTTAAGATGTACTGAGTACCTTAAGAAAAAGGTTATGGATATCTGGTCTTCTTCTTCTTTTCCTTTCGGCTTTTCCCTTCAGGGGTCGCCACAGCGAATCATCTGCCTCCATCTCGCCCTATCCTTTGCATCTTCTTCTCTTACACCAACGACCTTCATGTCCTCCTTTACCACATCCATGAATCGTCTCTTTGGTCTTCCTCTAGGCCTTCTGCCTGGTAGTTCCAACCTCAGCATCCTACTACCAATATATTCACTATCCCTCCTCTGTACATGTCCAAACCATCTTAATCTAGCCTCTCTGACTTTGTCTCCAAAACGCCTTACATGTGCTGTCCCTCTGACGTGCTCATTCCTAATCCTATCCATCCTCGTTACTCCCAAAGAGAACCTCAACATTTTCATCTCTGCTACCTCCAACTCTGCCTCCTGTCTTTTCCCCAGGGCCACTGTTTCTAACCCATACAGCATCGTTGGCCTCAACACCGTCTTGTACACTTTTCCTTTCATTTTTGCTGATACCCTCCTATCACACATCACACCGGACACTTTTCTCCAACCATTCCAACCTGCCTGCACACGCTTCTTGACCTCTTTTCCACACTCTCCATGGCTCTGGATTGTTGAGCCTAAGTACTTAAAATCCTCCACCTTTCTTATCTCTGCTCCCTGTAATCTCACCGTTCCTCTTTGGTCCTTGGCATTCATGCACATGTATTCTGTCTTACTGAGGCTAATCTTCATTCCCCTCCTGTCCAGGGCATACCTCCACCTCTCTAGATTTTCCTGCACTTGTTCTCTGCTCTCACTACAGATTACAATGTCATCTGCAAACATCATAGTCCATGGGGAATCTTGTCTAACCTCGTCTGTCAGCCTGTCCATCACCATAGCGAACAAGAAGGGGCTGAGAGCTGACCCTTGATGCAGTCCCACCTCCACCTTGAACTCTTCTGTCACACCGACAGCACACCTCACCACTGTCTTACATCTCTCATACATGTCCTGCACCACTCTAACATACTTCTCTGCCACTCCAGACTTCCTCATGCAATACCACAGTTCTTCTCTCGGCACCCTGTCATATGCTTTCTCCAGATCCACAAAGGCACAATGCAGCTCCGTCTGACCTTCTCTGTACTTCTCCATTAACATCCTCAAGGCAAACACTGCATCTGTGGTGCTCTTTCTGGGCATGAAACCAAACTGTTGTTCACAAATGCTGACTTCTGCCCTTAGTCTAGCTTCCAATATTCTTTCCCATAACTTCATCGTATGGCTCATCAACTTTATCCCTCTGTAGTTGCCACAACTCTGCACGTCTCCCTTGTTCTTAAAAATGGGCACCAGCACACTTCTCCTCCATTCCTCTGGCATCCTCTCACTCTCTAAGACCTTGTTAAATGTTCTTGTCAGAAAATCTACTGCTACCTCTCCTAGACACTGCCATACCTCCACCGGTATGTCATCAGGACCAACTGCCTTTC